>ONZH01000031.1:407500-728677 GCA_900303285.1 Rhinella marina | reverse complement strand
TTTTAATTTGATGTAT
Organism: Rhinella marina; assembly: GCA_900303285.1. Classification (NCBI taxonomy): domain Eukaryota; kingdom Metazoa; phylum Chordata; class Amphibia; order Anura; family Bufonidae; genus Rhinella; species Rhinella marina. The sequence goes on along the minus strand of ONZH01000031.1, from coordinate 728,661 downwards.
TATTTATGCATTTCTTTCCAAAGAGAGGTTTCTACAAAACCTAAATAGGATATTTATAATACCCATATTAATTATTCATGCTAGTTTGTTTTCAATGATAACAAGCCAAAACCTTAAGGATTTAAAACCTCAAGCTTTTTTTTTTAAACACAAATAAATAATGACATGTTAATAATAAAGAGGTCTTAAAGGGATTGTCCAGTTTTTGCTTCCTTTAACCTGTCCCCCAGGCAGCTGGACCTGTGGAGAAATCCATACTTACCTGGTTTCCACCACTCAGTTACAGCTTCCTGGCTCCATGGTTATCTTCATTGGACTTCCGGTCCTCATATTGCAATTTTCTGCTTGTGCTGCTGCAGCAGCCAATGACTGGCCTCAGCAGTGATGTGTCCAAAATGCAGCATGTGACCCTGTCTGTGCAGGAAGTTGACACAGACCAGAAATCCAGTGTAAACAGCCCAGAAGCCAGAACTATTCAGCAGGGACCAGATAAAAAAACAAAAAAACTGGACAAATATGTAAAAATATATAAGTATACATTTGAAAATATATGTACAGTGTGATTATGTGTACAGGGCGGGCCATTTATATGGATACACCTAAATAAAATGGGAATGGTTGGTGATATTAACTTCCTGTTTGTGGCACATTAGTATATGGGAGGGGGGAAACTTTTCAAGATGGATGGTGACCATGGCGGCCATTTTGAAGTCGGCCATTTTGGATCCAACTTTAGTTGTTTCAAAGGGAAGAGGGTCATGTGACACATCAAACTTATTGAGAATTTCACAAGAAAAACAATGGTGTGCTTGGTTTTAACATAACTTTATTCTTTCATGAGTTATTTACAAGTTTCTGACCACTTATAAAATGTGTTGAAAGTGCTGCCCATTGTGTTGGATTGTCAATGCTACCCTCTTCTCCCACTCTTCACACACTGATAGCAACACCCAGGCATGGGATTCAGCCGGTTCCATAGAAACATAGAAGATTGACTGCAGAAAAAGACCACCTGGTCCATCTAGTCTGCCCTTTTATTATCCTTTTATTGTTGTCTTAGGATAGATACATGTTTATCCTAGGCATGTTTAAATTCAGTTACTGTGGATGTATCAACCACCTCTGCTGGAAGTTTGTTCCAAGCTTCTACTACTCTTTCAGTGAAGTAATATTTTCTAATGTTGTTCTTGATTTTTCCCCCAACTAACTTCAGATTGTGCCCCCTTGTTCTTGTGTTCAGTTTCTTATTAATAACCCTTCCCTCCTGAACTTTATTCAGTCCTTTAACATATTTAAAGGTTTCAATCATGTCCCCCCTTTCTCTTCTTTCCTCCAGACTATACATATTAAGAACTCGGAGTCTTTCTTGATAAGTTCTATGCTTTAGACCTTCCACCATTTTTGTAGCTCTTCTTTGGACCCGTTCTATTTTAGCAATATCCTTTTGCAGGTGAGGTCTCCAGAATTGAACACAGTATTCCAGATGTGGTCTCACTAGAGCTCTATACAGAGGGATCATAATCTCCCTCTTTCTGCTCGTTATACCTCTAGCTATGCAGCCAAGCATACGATTTGCTTTCCCCACCGTCTGGCTGCACTGGTTACTCATTTTGAGGCTGTCAGAGATGACTACCCCAAATCCTTCTCTTCTGAGGTCTTTGTTAGCACAGAACTGCCAATACGATACTCAGATAGAGGATTTCTTCTCCCCAAGTGCATTATTTTACATTTGGAAACATTGAACTGAAGTTTCCATTGTTGTGACCACTTATCTAATAAAGATAAATCATTCTCCATATTACAGACACCTCCTGGAACATCAACCCTATTACACACTTTTGTGTCATCAGCAAACAAGCAAACCTTCCCTACCAAGCCATCCCTTATGTCACTTACAAACATGTTAAACAGAGCAGGACCCAGAACAGATCCTTGTGGCACCCCACTTGTAACCAGCCTCTGCTCAGAATACACTCCATTAACAACAACCCTCTGGTATATGTCCTTCAGCCAACTGCAGATCCACTGAACTATCCAGGGGTTAAGTCCAATTCTTGATAACTTCTCTATTAGCTCTTTATGGGGAATCGTATCAAAAGCTTTACTGAAATCCAGGTAGGCAATATCCACAGCACCACCTTCATCCAGCACTTTAGTCACATAGTCAAAGAAATCAATGAGATTAGTGTGACATGATCGTCCCTCAGTAAAGCCATGCTGGTTTGGGTCCATCAAGTTGTTTGTTGTTAGATGGTCAATTATCTTCTTTTTTAGTAGAGTTTCCATCATTTTTACCACTACAGATGTCAAGCTGACTGGCCTATAGTTACTAGCTTCTTCTCTACTACCCTTCTTGTGAATGGGTACAACATTAGCCATTCTCCAATCATCAGGAACATCTCCTGTAAGAAGGGACTGATTATACAGATCAGTCAGGGGGCCAACAATCACAGATTGGAGTTCTTTAAGAACTCTGGGGTGGTTCCCTCCGGTTCTCCAGATCTGGCTGTTAAAATTACAGCTGGATCGGAGAACCGGGTTACCGGCTGAATCCCGATCCAGTGTGGCAGTTTTCCTGCCCGCGCTGCACTAGCCTGACCTCGTACAGCATCAGGACATAGTGCGCGCACTCTGACCTGACGCTGCACCAGTCAGGTGACCAGTGCAGCGCGGGCAGAGAAGACAGAGGAGCGACAGAGCGGAGCCGCGGCGCAGGAGAGGTAAGAGAGTGTTTATTTGATTCTGATGGGGCCACAGTGGGCTGATCTGAGGTTGATGGGGGCACAATGGGCTGATCTGAGGTCTGATGGGGCCACAATGGACTGATCTGAGGTCTGATGGGGACACAATGGGCTGATCTGAGGTCTGATGGGGGCACAGTGGGCTGATCTGAGGTCTGATGGGGCACAATGGCTGATCTGAGGTCTGGTGGGGGTACAATGGGCTGATCTGAGGTCTGATGGGGGCACAATGGCTGATCTGAGGTCTGATGGGGGCACAATGGGCTGATCTGAGGTCTGATGGGGCACAGTGGGCTGATCTGAGGTCTGATGGGGGGCACAATGGGCTGATCTGAGGTCTGATGGGGCACAATGGGCTGATCTGAGGTCTGATGGGGGCACAATGGACTGATCTGAGGTCTGATGGGGACACAATGGGCTGATCTGAGGTCTGATGGGGGCACAATGGGCTGATCTGAGGTCTGGTGGGGGTACAATGGGCTGATCTGAGGTCTGATGGGGGCACAGTGGGCTGATCTGAGGTCTGATGGGGGCACAATGGGCTGATCTGAGGTCTGAGGGGGGCTCAGTGGGCTGATCTGAGGTCTGATGGGGGCACAGTGGGCTGATCTGAGGTCTGATGGGGGCACAGTGGGCTGATCTGAGGTCTGATGGGGGCACAGTGGGCTGATCTGAGGTCTGATGGGGCACAGTGGGCTGATCTGAGGTCTGATGGGGGCACACTGGACTGATCTGAGGTCTGATGGGGCACAATGGGCTGATCTGAGGTCAGATGGGGGCACAGTGGGCTGATCTGAGGTCTGATGGGGACACAATGGGCTGATCTGAGGTCTGGTGGGGGCACAATGGGCTGATCTGAGGTCTAATGGGGGCACAGTGTATTGTGTTTGTTCCCGTTTTGTTTTTTACTTTAAAATAAGATATGTGCAGTGTGCATAGGGATTTGTTCATAGGGATTTGTTCATAGTTTTTTTTCCAACGGTCTGAGGGACAGTGAACTGGGGGGCATTGCTGGCATATGGGGACCACTCTGGGGGTATCTACTTGGGGCATTGCTGGCACATCATGGGGGTATTACTGGCACATTATGGGGAACACTAGGGGCATCTTCTGGGGGCATTTATACTGGCACGTCATAGGGGACACTGTGGGGGCATCTTAAACTGGCACATTATGGGCACATTATGGTGTTGGAGGGGGGAAGAACACTATGGGGGCATATTATATAGGCACATTGTGAGGACACTAAGAAGGGACATTTATACTGGCACATTCTGGGGGACAGTAATGGGGAATCTTGTACTGGCACATTACAGGGGCACTGTTGGGAAGATGAGAGGAGCACTATGTGGGCATTTACTAGGGGCATTATATAGGGGTATTTTATACTTGCACACATTATAGGGGCACTATGTGGACATTAGCTCAACTGGGGGCACTAAGGGGGATTTTTTGTGTACTGGCACACATTATAAGGGACATTCTTTGTACTGGTGCTCATTTTAAGTATTGAAGGTGGGAGGATGATGGAAAAGTAGGAACCTAAGATGTCTTTTTGTCAAGAAATGGGTGAAAAATCATCATGGCGCCTGGTCTGAAAGGAGAAGATGAGAAAAGAGAACGTCTGCATCAGAGGAGAAGTCACTGGATGTAAGAGGTATGTGCGCTGTATGCTGGATAGCACTGAATATAATGTGTATGCAAAGGTACAAATGTGTATAAAATGTATATGGAGCAGGTAAATCTAAAGTGTAGCCTAGGTGTAATTTATATACTGTATGTGCATATCTTATATGTGATTATGTTAGTGTAGTGTCTATATAGTCTGTTTATGTATGCATACCTCCCAACCATCCCAAATCTGGCATAACTACTGTGTGGGGGACACAATGGAGACTAGGCACGGTTGGAACATGTACAGATAGACGCTGGTACAGATAACGCTGGTAGGTTAGCTCCTTAGGCTTTTTAAAAGTTTTGTGGTATGTGTATATACGGTGTATGTATATGTAAACACGTGTCGTGATGCCGCGTGTCCGCCATTTAGTAGGGAACCTGTTCTTAAAAATTTGAATCCCACCCTGGCAACAACACAGTAGAAATGCTAGCACAGGCTTCCAGTATCTGTAGTTTCAGGTGCTGCACATCTCGTATCTTCACAGCATAGCCAATTGCCTTCAGATGACCCCAAAGATAAAAGTCTAAGGGGGTCAGATCGGGAAACCTTGGGGGCCATTCAACTGCTACATGATGATGTGTTTCCCTCTTTATGCACTGAAGCTGGCAAGTTCCCTGAGTTTTTCCAGCAAGATGGTGCACCACCACATTATGGGTGTCAGGTCCGAGCATTCCTAGATGAACAGTTTCCTGGAAAGTGGATTGGTCATCGTGGGCCAGTTGAATGGCCCCCAAGGTCTCCCGATCTGACCCCCTTAGACTTTTATATATTATTTATATTTTTTTATATATTATTTATATTACTTTTTTAATATATTATTTATATTTTCTATAAAAGCACCAAGTGCGCTGGCTAAGACCTAGTACCTACAGGAAAATGAAAATGCAAAGAACTAGATAATACAAATAGACGCTCTCAAGGCATTTCTAGAAGTATTTTATTAGTCTTATCATAAAACAAAATCATATTACATAAGCCAAAATTGAAATTGTGACAAAACACAATAAAAAATAAATAAAAAAGTTGTACACTTACACAGTCCAAATTCTAGGGTAAAATACTTGCTGTTGGTGCCTAGCAGGAATCCATATTTTACTTGTTAATACCCCAATGCTATCACTTGTATAACCATCGCTAAGTAAGCAAAAAGTCTGATATTGTGGTTCAAAATAAAGTAAGTAGTTGGTATAGAGTTATAGCAGCTGATTGGACGAGAACAATGTCTATATACAGTATATAACTCACCAGGCCTGGTAAATTGTCTGTCACAGAAGCATTAAACAAAGCTTTGAAATGTAAAGTCGTCCAGTGGATACATTTAGAGTATACATACTCTCATAGTCGTAAGTTTACATATACCTTAAAGGGGTTCTCTGGGAATTAAGAAAATTAAAATACTTAAATATTACTTTATAATAAATATATTCCCAAACACCTTTCATTAGTTATAATGGCTCATTTTGTCTGGGAAGCAGACATCAGGGGAAACAAAATTGCCACCATCCTATTAGTACACACAAAACCTGTCCTAATTACACAGGAGGAAAGTTACTTCACAACACTGAACTGAAGAGCTGCCTCATCCTCCTCTCTACTTGTCAGGGATTATGATCCTGAATACAGCTAATAAGAACTTTATCTGAATCTCTGGGGAATTTTGTACAGAGGGGATGGACAGGACAGACTGTGGTAATGTGAGGCTGTGGTAATGGAGACTACATATAAGTGCTGCTGCTCATTAGCCACACCTCACTCTCCTCTCATGTCTTCTCATCAACTCTATTCCCACAGAAATTCACCTGTATTCAGGATCATAATCCCTGACAAGCAGAGCAGAGAGGAGGATGAGGCAGCTCTTTATCTCAGTGTTCTGAAGGAACTTATCCTCTTGAGTGATTATTTCTCCTAATGATTGCTCCCTAGACAAAACAAGCCGTCATAACTCATGAAAGGAATATATTTATCAATAAGTATCGTAATATTTTAGTATTTTAATTTTCTTAATTCCTGGAGAACCCCTTTAACCACATTCAGTATAACTCATTTTTATCACAATTCCTGACATATTATCCTAGTATACTTTCCTCTCTTAAGTCAGTTAGGATCACTACTATATTTTAAGAATGTGAGATGTCAGAACAATACTAACCACAATAATTCATTTCAGTTTTATTTCTTTCATTGCATTCCCAGTGGCTCAGACATTTAAATATACCAAGTTGTCTGTGCCTTTAAATAGCTTGGAAAATGATTTCATGGCTTTAAAAGCCTCTGATAGGCTAATTGACATAATTTGACTTAATTGGGGGCGAATCTGTCGCACTATTTTAAGGCTTACCTTCAAGACCCACTTGCCTCTTTGCTTGACATCATGGGAAAATCAACAGAAATCAGCCAAGACATGAAACAAAATGTGGACCTCTACAACTCTGGCACATCCTTGGGAGCAAACATCTGAAGTTACCACGTTCACCTGTTCAAATCATAAAATGCACATTAGGAGAGCATGGAACCATGCAGCATTCACCCTGGAGATGTGTTCTGTCTCCTACAGATAAATCTACTGTGGTATGAAAAGTACAAATCTGTCCAAGAACAACATTGTGAAGATGCTGGTGGAAACAGGTCCAAAAGTGACCATATCAACAGTGAAGCGTGTCCCACATGACCCGAAAAGCCACCTTGCAAGGAAAAAGCCACTGCTCGAAAGACATAAAAGTCAGGTTACAGTTTTCAACCTCACATGGGGACAAATATCCTAATTTTTGGAGAAATGACCTCTGTTTTGACAAAACAGTAATAGAACTTGGCATGGGTGGACCCTTTAGGAAAATTTTCCAGTGGGCTGATGTCCAGCGGGCCACCAAAGCCCTCCTCTTGGCCACCAACCAGATACATAAAGATATATTGCCATCCTCAAGATGATGATACAGTTTTATACTGTGGTGCAGGTGGCAGTATTTTGTGCTGCACTCTGGTATGTGGTTCTGCTGGGGCTGGATATTATGCTACATTGTAGTATTTTGTTCTGCTGAAGCAGTATTTTGTGCTGCACTGTGGTTTAGTATTTAGTTCTGCTGGGGCAGTATATTGCGCTGCACTGTGGTTTTTGGCTCTGCTGATGCAGTATTTTTTACTGCATTGTGGTATTTGGTTCTGCTGAGGTAGGATATTATGCTACACTGTGGTATTTGGTTCTACTAAAGCAGTATATTGTTCTACACTGTGGTATTTGGTTCTACTAAAGCAGTATATTGTTCTACAATGTGGTATTTGGTTCTACTAAAGCAGTATATTGTTCTACACTGTGGTATATGGTTCTGCAGTAACAGTCTATCGTGCTACACTGTGTTTTTTTTGTTTTCCTGAGGCAACATATTGTGCTGCACTCTGGTATTCATTTAGTGCTGTACTTTAGTATCTGGTTCTCCTAGGGCAGTTTTGCTGCAATGTAGTATCTGGTTTTTCTAGGGTGTTATTTTGTTCTGCACCACGGTATTGCTGGCCGCGCCTGCCTCTACTGCCCTGCCTTCTGTCAGTTTGGACCCTCCTACAAACATGGGGCCACTATTAGGTTTTTTTCCAGGCTTTTAAGTTCCCAGTCCACCCCTGGAACTTGGCCATAATGACCATCGTTATGTATAGTGGAAAAAGGTAAGACTTGCAAGTCAATGAATACCATCCCAACCATGACCTACAGAGGTGTCAGCATCATGTTGTAGGGGTGCCTTGCTGCAGGATTGGTGCACTTTGCAAAATAGTTGGGGTCGTAAGCAAAGGAAAATGATGTGGAGATATTGAAACAACATCTGAAGATGTTAGCCAGGACATTTAAGTTTAAACGCAAATAGGTTTTCCAAACAGACAATTAAGAGATTGATTGGTTAGCATTATGGGCTATTGTGTGGTGCTCAGTGGTAATGCAGTCCTTCCACGTAAATGTATATGAATAGCTCGCCAGTCATAAATGATGCTTACAGTAAGTATATCTTTGCTTTATTGAAGGCACTCCATAAAAGCAAACTTATAGGCCGACACCAGTGTTTCCGTCTAACCTTTGTTCACAGCCTGGAATAAGTGAAATTAAAAATGGATAAGAATAAAAGAACTTAGGTGGGATAATGTATAGGTAAAAGAACCTGCAAAATATAGTTCCCAAGATGTATATATAAAAGAACGTGTAACGTGTAAGAAATTATAAAAGTACAACACTAATATAGTTTGTAATATACAAAAAATTCTGCTGGGTTATGAAATAATATAAATCAACATCATGGTCTGAATAGGAGGTACAGTATATATCAGTGGATAAACTGATAAACTAGTAGCAAAGGATATGAGAGACATATGGTGCAAAGTGTCAAAGGACCAATGTGACAACAAAATGTATTGGTTTGGGTTATATAATGGCAGGCATAAAAACCCAATAAACAAAAGAAAAAAATGTAGATCAGCTCAGCACCATGCACAGACGGTGCTCTGGATCAGGAGTGCTTTTAATATTTTTTTATATGTTCTGAGCAAATAAAGTGCGCTGTTTTTATTAAGTGCCAGTTCGACCTATGTTTTTTCCTTCTATGAAACGCAATAGGCACAGTCCAATACGATTGCATTTGTAGAGCAGTATGTGTGATAGGGAGTATAACTAAGGTCTCTTTCACACGAGCAGATGCCGTCCGTGGAATACGCTGCGTGAGAGAGAGCCAAGCCCTGTTCATGACAGCAGAGACATGGAGCAGTAACATGATTGATAATGCTCCGTGCCTCTCTGTGATCTTTTTACTACAAAATCATAGTGAGATAAAGTTGTCACTGTGATTTTGTAGTAAAAAGGTCACACAGAGGCTCAGAGCATTATCATTCATGTTAATGCTCCGTGCCTCTGCTGTCCAGAACAGGGCTTGGCTCTCTGTCACGCAGCGGATTCCACGGATGGCATCCACTCGTGTGAAAGAGCCCTAATGGCGGGTTTACACTGTCAGGCAGATGATCTGGGACGAACTTTCCTACATACTAAAGGTGCAGGCGATTACCCAATGAACAAGTGAAACACTTGTTTATTGGGTGAAACAGTTGTTTGTGCAGGCAAGTAAATTATCATGGGCGGCAGATTGTGCTGTATAAACAAAACTCTGCCCAGACACAATGCAGCTGTATGAGGACTAGTGATAGAAGTAGTGACCGCTCCTCCTCATACTGTGGAGGTGATCGCAGCATGTAAATCGAGTGCTTCACGCCCACTCAACTAGCGGCCAGTTGTCCAGAAGGAACAGTTCTTTCCGATAATCGGTGGTTCCTCGGGCCATCTAAACCTGCCATTAATCGCATTGCAGCAATACAGTGTCAAACAGTTCTCACCATGACCTATGTAGAGAAGCAGGCATGGTGTCATAGTTAATGAGGCTGGAACGTCCTGTACATCCTGTGTAATAAAATGCGCTTGCTTAGGAGGACAGGGGATGGCTTAAAGTAGCTATGGGAGGCTGGCAAGGATGGCACAGAGAAGAGAGGCTACAAATCACCTGATATTGGGCGCTTCCTGCCTTAGCACAATGAATGTGTCTGCGCTGAAGACCGCTATATAGTAATGGTGCAGTGTAAAACAGTTAAAGGGCCAGTATATACATAAGAGAAAGGGGGTTAGAGGACATATGGCTCTGAGTGCCTGTATTATTAAGTATATAAAGTGTGCCTACATTAAAGGGGGGGGGGATGGCGTAATATGTAATGGGAAAGCAGTTTAGAGTATATGAATACTGATGATGATAGGGATTTATGTAATATAAAGAGAAATATGGATGCAATTTAGAGTAGTGTTGCATCGGGTATTGAACTTTTGATACCCAATTGGTACTTTTTTTTTTCTACTAGGCTGCGCAGCTCAGTATCCCAATTGATACCTTTTTTATACTGCGCAGCTCAGTATCTCTTCTCATTAGAGGACATGGCGCATTTTCATCGGTCACACAGTGGAGAAGGAGGGAGGGAGTCCTTCCCTTCCACTGTGACACAGCCCCCACTGCCACCAATGAAAACACTAAGGGGGGACTCTGAGGCTGCTAGCCACTCTGCCAAGCCATGCCCCCACAGCCAATGAAGTTTGAAAAAATAAAGGAAAAAGTTGGGTGAGCTGTGGGGGCAGGGGGTAGGGGGGAGGTCACTTTCTCCCTGCAGTCCACGCTCAGACAGCAGCATTGTGCTGAGTTCCTAAAAAGGAGGACAGTATTTATATGATCTAGATATAATATATTCATGGGGTGGATAATAACGTCTTCAGTTTATAGCATCCAGCATACACATTATTAGAATGCCTCCATCTACAATCTCTGGAAAACTGCTTTCCACATAAGTGTACCTACCGCTCACCCCATAAATGCACCTCACACATCACCCCATAAATGTACCTCACACATCACCCCATAAATGCACCTCACACATCACCCCATAAATGCACCTCACACATCACCCCATAAATGCACCCCTCACATCACCCCATAAATGCACCTCACACATCACCCTATATATGCACCTCACACATCACCCCACAAATACACCTCACACATCACCCCACAAATACACCTCACACATCACCCCATAAATGTACCTCACACATCACCCTATATATGCACCTCACACATCACCCCACAAATACACCTCACACATCACCCCACAAATACACCTCACACATCACCCCATAAATGTACCTCACACATCACCCCATAAATGTACCTCACACATCACCCCATAAATGCACCCCTCACATCACCCCATAAATGCACCTCACACATCGCCCTATATATGCAGCTCACACATCACCCCACAAATACACCTCACACATCACCCCACAAATACACCTCACACATCACCCCATAAATGTACCTCACACATCACCCCATAAATGCACCTCACACATCACCCCATAATGCACCCCTCACATCACCCCATAAATGCACCTCACACATCACCCTATATATGCACCTCACACATCACCCCACAAATACACCTCACACATCACCCCACAAATACACCTCACACATCACCCCATAAATGTACCTCACACATCACCCCATAAATGTACCTCACACATCACCCCATAAATGCACCCTCACATCACCCCATAAATGCACCTCACGCATCGCCCTATATATGCAGCTCACACATCACCCACAAATACACCTCACACATCACCCCACAAATACACCTCACACATCACCCCATAAATGTACCTCACACATCACCCCATAAATGCACCTCACACATCGCCCTATATATGCAGCTCACACATCACCCCACAAATACACCTCACACATCACCCCACAAATACACCTCACACATCACCCCATAAATGTACCTCACACATCACCCCATAAATGCACCCCTCACATCACCCCATAAATGCACCTCACACATCGCCCTATATATGCAGCTCACACATCACCCCACAAATACACCTCACACATCACCCCACAAATATACCTCACACATCACCCCATAAATGTACCTCACACATCACCCCATAAATGCACCTCACACATCACCCCATAAATGCACCTCACACATCCCCCTATATATGCACCTCACGGTGGTGGTCACTTATTTTTAATGGGCACATGCTTTTCTCAATTTGGAGTGGACCCCGTGTATCTAAAATTAATAGTAAGTGACGCCTATGGACCTCTAGATATAATGGGCAACATGGGATTAATGCGAGTTACAGAATACAAATGGGGTCACTTACTATTAATGTGAGGCACACGGAGGTCCAAATTCTTAAAACAATCCTCTAACATTAATAGCAAGTAACCGTTGATTTACCTCATGCATTTGCCCCTTGTTGCCCATTATGCAAGCAGATGAATACGTAATAAGGTTATTAAGAGGCACATGGGGGTTTTATCACTTGGAATGGTTGAACCTGTGCCTCACATCAACCCCATCATGTACCACCTTGAGTACACCAGTTTAGTACCACAACACTTAGGGCTTATGGACACGGCTGTATTTTTCCCCCGCATCCGATCCACATTTTTAGGGGTTGGATGCAGGCCCATTCACTTCACTTCAATGGGGCTGCAAAAGATGTGCACAGAGTACTGTCTATTTCTTTTGCATGGTATCGAATGGGGTATTCTCATCTTAGACAATGGGGGCATATCGCTTGGATATGCCCCCATTGTATTATAGGTGCGGGTCCCACCGCTGGGACCTGGACCTATATCGAGATCGGAGGGGGGAGCACTGCGCCTGGAGGACCCCAGGTTTCCCGGGGTCTGGCCACCACCAGGCGGAGCTCCCCCGCTGCTCCCATAGAAATGAATGGGAGCGCACCACGCATGCGCGGCCACCGCTCCCATTCATTTCTATGTAGCCGACGGAAATGGCGCAGGCCCCATAGAAATGAATAGAGGGCGGCTGCGCATGCGCAGTGTGCCCTCCTTTACTTTGGGGGCTCCGTTCTCGATATAGATGCGGGTCCCAGCGGTGGGACCCGCACCTATAAGACAATGGGGGCATATCCTAGTGATATGCCCCGATTGTCTAAGATGAGAATAACCCTTTAATTCAGAGTATATGAGGACAAAATCACAGATGATGGCAAATATGAAGTATAAAGAGGTGAAGTACGGAAACATAGGACCAATATTATATCTGATTCATGATTATAATCAACCCAATTATAGCGTCTCTCATATACAGAATAATTATGGAGTCATAGACGATGACTATATATGAAGTGTAATGTGGTGTAATTATATATATAAAAATGGACATTTAGCACACTTAATTACATAAAGCCATGATGCGGAGTAATATGATTATGTCTGATACATCCAGTTAGGATCGTAGTTAAGTATTCCACATGTATGGCACTTACTAAGTGTCAGTCTCATCGGGTCTGTGAAAAAAAGGGGGAGAGAAAGTTGTCAAGATTGACAGTAATGACATGTATCCATACTTAAAGGGAACCTGTCACCTCCTTTTCTCAAAATGAGCTGTTAACAGTACCTTAAAGTAGAGCCGAGTGTCATCCTAATGTTGTAGTTGAAACTCAGAACTGCCGGATGAAAAGGCTGAAAACAGAACTTTTAATCTTGCTGCGCTGGCTTTCCGGTGTGGGCTTGAAGTCAAGGGGGCAGCGGCCTCCTTGCTTCAAGTCAAGAAAGCCACTCCCCACTTGCGCTTGACTGACAGTTAGCCGGGGTGCCGGGGATCGCAGAAATCTCGCGCATGCGCGTTGCGCGACTGAGTACTGCGCGATCCCGGCACCCGGCTCTTCATGTTGCCGGCGCTTCAGTAGTCATTGCGCATGCGCCGCCTTACTATGCGAGCGCGCTTGGGAGAGCGCGCCCGCCGTCCACGCACGGGGTCACTGATGTAAGGCGGCGCATGCGCAATGACTACTGAAGCGCCGGCAACATGAAGAGCCGGGTGCCGGGATCGCGCAGTACTCAGTCGCGCAACGCGCATGCGCGAGATTTCTGCGATCCCCGGCACCCCGGCTAACTGTCAGTCAAGCGCAAGTGGGGAGTGGCTTTCTTGACTTGAAGCAAGGAGGCCGCTGCCCCCTTGACTTCAAGCCCACACCGGAAAGCCAGCGCAGCAAGATTAAAAGTTCTGTTTTCAGCCTTTTCATCCGGCAGTTCTGAGTTTCAACTACAACATTAGGATGACACTCGGCTCTACTTTAAGGTACTGTTAACAGCTCATTTTGAGAAAAGGAGGTGACAGGTTCCCTTTAACCTGAACCACCAATTCATTTTGTTGCTATAAGTGATCCCATGGCACTGTGCATCATATGTCTCTTGTATCCTTTGCTACCAATTGGTTTATCAGCTTATCCACTGATATATAACGTATCTCCTATTCAGACCATGATGTTGATTTATATCCTTTCATGACCCAGCAGAATTTTATGTATATTACAAATTATATCAGTGTTATACTTTTCTCATTTCCAGCAGCTGTATTACTTGCATTAATTTGTGAATAAAACATATGTACTTCTCAAGAACCATGTTTTACACATTCTTTTATTTGTACTTCTCATGAACCTTGCCTTACACATTCTTTTATATATAAATCTTGGGAACCATGTTTTACATGTTATTTACATGTACTTGATCCTACCTAATTTTTGTCTGCATTATTTAGTTTTCTTTTGTACTTATGCACTTTTTGTTTCATTTATTCCAGACTGAATGAGTTTAGACCACTAGTGTTGGCCTATAAGTTTTGTATTATGGAGTGTCTTCAATAAAGCATCATTTATGAGTGCCGTGGCATTCATACGGTATACATTTCCAAATGGACAATAACTCCAAGTAAACTTCTAAAGCTGTGGCAAAACAGTTTAAGGAAAACAAGGCAGGGGCGTAACTATAGGGGTTCAAAGATAGCTTTCATTACAGGGCCCAGGAGCCTGAGGGGCCCAAAGACCCTTGTGCCACATAAGAAGAGACTGGTATTATAGAAGGTACATGCAGGTCAAGTTACACCTATGGCTGGAGGGAAGGGGTTAGGCCAAGAATCTGGTGGTGGTGGGGGGGGCGTTTCAATTTTTGCCTCAGGTACCATGAAGGCTATGTTGTTCTTCCCTGCCCCTGCCACAAAGCTCTGAAGGAAGGGGGGCCCAAGCTGAACTCTTGCACCAGGGTCCATGAGCCTTTAGCTACGTCCCTGCAACAAGGTGAAGGTAAAGAAGTGGCTATCACAAAGACTGACTTCAGTCCCATAGAAAATGTATGTGCAGAACTGAAAAACCATGTGCGAGCAAGAAAGCCTTCAAACCTGATTCAACTATACCAGCTCTGTTAAGAGGAATTGGCCATAATTCCAGCAATTTATTGTGAGAGGCCTGTGGAAGGATACCCAAAACATTTCACCCAAATTAAATAATTTAAAGGCTATTCTACCAAATACAAACCATTTGTATGTCATCTTCTGGGCCACTGGGAATGTGATGAATGAAATAAAAGCTGAAATAAATCATTGTCTACAGTATCATTCTGCCATCTCACATTCTTGAAATGTAGTGATCATAGCCGACCTAACAGAGGGGAAGCATAGGGAAGTCTTTCACCTGTTTTTCACCAATATAACTAACAGCACTGCCCCACAGAAGATTGCAGACACATCCCAGACATACCTGTGTGCACTGTGTGTGTATTACATGTCCAGGAAAAGCACTTTTATTCTGCAGGAAAACAGCTCCCATGTGCCAAGCTCTGCTGCTGCAAGTGCCCAAAGCAAACCAGACTGAAGAGGGGAGGGCTGCTTTAGCTGCTCATATCTTTGGATTGGTAGCAGATGGAAAAATGGTTCTGAGCTTCTTTGAAAGCTGGCATTCCAAGCTATCCAATGATATCAAAATTATACCAGAAGATATAGCTGTTAGAAAATCGAGTCAGGAGTGAAAGCTGTTTTTACTTTCACTTTCTGCTGGGCACTTGAGAGCTGTTTTCCAGCAGAATAAAAGTGCTTTTTCTGGACATGTAATACAGACACACCGTGCACACAGATATGTCTGGGATGTGTCTGCAATCTTCTGTGGGGCAGTGCTGTTAGTTATATAGGTGAAAAACAGGTGAAAGACTTCCTTTAAAAGGGTTCTGTAGTTCTTTAAAACTGATGATCTATCCTCTGGATAGATCATCAACCTCTGATCGGCGCCGGTCCAACACCCGTGACCTCCCGCCGATCAGCTGTTTGAGAAGGCAGTGGCGCTGCAGGAGCGCCGCGGCCTTCTCTGTGTTTACCGCAGGCCAGTGACGTCACGACTAGTATCACTGGCCTGGGCAGGGCTAAACTCTGTTCACTTGAATGGAGCTTAGCCCCGCCCAGGCCACTGATACTAGTCGTGACGTCACTGGCCTGCATTTAACACAGAGAAGGCCTTCTCAAACAGCTGATCGGCGGGGGTACCGGGTGTCGGACCGCCGCCGATCAGAGGCTGATGATCTATCCAGAGGATAGATCATCAGTTTTACAAAACTGCAGAACCCCTTTAAATGCCAGGAATTGTGAAAAACTGAGTTTTAAAGTGGTGCATGCCAGGGTGTATAAAAATGTATGACTTCAACTGTAAGTATTAATAAATATGATTAAAAAAAACTGTCTCAAGAAATATTGTCTCAAAAATCCAGGTGAAAAAGAATTACACATAATCTAAGTTTAAACATAAAGATTTGATGCCAACATCAAAACAGTTTCCAAAGCAAGAAGTTGGAAATGTTCTGTGTTTCTACAGAAAGGGATGTTAGAGCTGTGAAATGTAATCAACAATTACCGAATGAGGTAATTCTGGGCATAGTCAAGTATAATCAGGAATGCCATAGACAACGAACGGATAAGAAAACATATAGCACATTATATAGTGATCCACCATGATATAGTCTTCTCAACTACAAACACTATGTCACAGAGTCTTACAAGAAGGTATTCTTAAGAAAAAAGAATTGGATTTCATATTTAACACACTACAAACATTCCTGTATTCTATGGTACTCCAAAAACACATCAGGACACAATTAATCCACACAGTAGTCCCATTGTGTCCAGGATTGGATCTATTACATCAAATCTTTCCCAATGTAATGAACAATTCTTGCAGCCATATCTAAAAAAAAAGGGACACCACACAAGTAGTAACTATTATACAACATATTACATGGCAAGAAGGTTGGTTGCTGGCTACGCTGGATGTTAGTACAATGTGCACCTGTACTGAACATCAGTTAGGGAAACAAGGAATGAAAGGGGGTGAGTTGGAGTTCCACCAGATTTCAGTGTTTCTGGACAGTATCAGCTACATAATTGCTCAAAACTATTTCTCATTTAATTCTGATTTCTATTGCCAGAATACAGGGTCCCACTATGGGCACTGGATTTGTGCCTGGTGATGCTAATAAGTTTATGGGGCATTAGTAACATCTTCATATTGTCCCAAAACTAGGTGTGGGTCTGATGTTATATAGACATACTTTTAATTTGTCAACTACAATTTAAAGGGGTTGTATCCAGTGGTGCAAATAGAACTGACTGGACCCCACAGCAAATTATCGAACTACTTGTTAACTGTTTATATGACCTACAGGGCAATGACAGCAGCTTAATATGTGTAAAGTAGCTGGCAGACTCCCTTTAATATTCTATACAATGTATTGGGAAGCTGGAAAAACAAAATAAATCATCTGATGCGCTATAACATCCTGTCTGCAGATACCCTATTAGAATGTATTGTTGTAATAGAGGGGGCCAAAGTTAAAGGGGTTATCCAACCCCTAAAATGCCTCCCCATACGCCCAGGCTCCTCACAGAGGTTGCACTTACCTGGCTCCCGCATCGCTTCTGACACCCACATGGACGCCGCTGCATCTTTCTGTCGTGCAGATGACAACATCCCCAGTCGGGGGTTGCAGCCAATAGCAGGCCACGACGGGAATGAGCCTCCCTAGCATAGCGTGTCATGCTCTTTCCCGTTGCGCCCTGCTATTGGCTGACTGCCTGGCGCTGCCGGATGTTTTCACCCACGGGACGGGGCGATGCAGAGGTAGCCGTGTGGGTGTCAGAAGCGACGTGGGTGCCAGGGAGCCAGGTAAGTACAATCTCTGTGAGGGGCCTGGGTGTATGGGGAGGCATTTTAGTGGTTGGATAACCCCTTTAAGCATTTCCTGAATAATCAAAGCAGTGATCCTCTCTTTCAAGGACTTAAAGGGGTTGTCTGCCTTCAGCAAATGTCATTTTATGTAGACAAAGTTAATACAAGACACCTAATAATGTATTGTGATTTTCCATATTGCTTCCTTTGCTGGCTGGATTCATTTTTCCATCACATTATACATTGCTCATATCCAGAGGTCATGACCACTTAGTAATGCAGCAGCGGTGGCCATGCTTGCACACTATAGAAAAAAGGTCTGGACTAGACGCACTTCCGCTGTCCCAGCCACAGAGAGGCATGTGCTTTTTCCTATATTGCGCAAACATGGCCAGCGCAGGGTGGTCATGACCATGGAAATGAGCAGTGTGTAATGTGATGGAAAAATGAATCCAGCCTGTAAAGGAAGCAAAAGGGGCAATCACAATACATTAGTAAGTGTCTTGTATTAACTTTCTCTACATGATAAATGTCATTTGCTGAAGTGAGAAAACACCTTTAACTCGCCTGTGCATTACATGGATGGTTCTTTATTTCGAGTGGGTGCGTGTAATACTGCTGTGACAGTGCAGGGAAAATGAGACATGAAAGACACTTTTCCTGGTGCCTACCATAATTAAATCATTGTCCTGTTCAGCCTCTGTATGTAAATAAAAATGTTTCTATTGACTGACAACACGCAGTTATTTTGACAATGGTAAGCATTTGAAACACAAACTATATTAGAATGTTTTATAACATTTCTGTATAAAATGTATTAACACAGAACTAGAAAACTCTAGGAGAAAAATACCAAATATGTCAGCCAGGGGGCAGTGTTGATTGCACTTTGCTCTAACAGCAGGCCAGAGTCACTGAGACTTTAGATAAAGAGTAAAATTTCATTTATAAAGCCTGACTTATAGAAATTATATCCCTCACAGTTTTTATTCAGTATTTGACACAGCTATATTTTCAGTCTGCATCCAATCCGCATTTTTCGTGAATTGCAAACAGACCCATTCATTTCTATGGGTATGCAAAAGAAAAAAACAGCGCATTGTGTGCTGTCTGCATCCGTATGTCTGTTCCACAGTCTCACAAAAAAGAGGAGCAACATGGACGTCATCCGTATTTTTTGCTGATACAAGTTTTGCGGACTGCAAAATACGCTACCCTAAGGCTAAATACCCTAAGGCTGATTTAGATCAGTAGATAATCTTTCAGGCAATTGACTACACGAGAGTCATACCAACACAGCGCAAATCTTAACGACCGTCATTTACACACAGGGAGTATCCTGTACAAATGAGTTCATATTTAGTCATATACGCGCTTAAACGATGGTCGTTGACTGTGTTCAGACAGGTCTAGTCATTGTACCTATCTGCGAAAGGTCACACGTTGCATTACCACAATTCAATAACGACAAACAATAATGTACCTGTTTGCATCAACAACTTGACAAGCGTTGAACAATTGTTTTTAATAAAGTCCTTCATTGGTTACATACATTCACATTACATTATTATTGTCCACCATGAATTGCCAGCATTCAGACTGCAAGGATTATTTACTCGTTTAAACGCGTCTTTAACAATAAGTCCCTTTGCTGTATCTAACGACACTAGCAACAGAATTATTCAGTACTATTCAGTACTTGACATGCATTGCAGATTTTAAATTTGCAGCATGTCAATTCATGTTGTGGCCTGGAGGGATGATGCAGATTTCACTCTTTGCAATACAGAGGGTGAAATCTGTGGCTCTGCAGCAAAATCCCCATGCATTTGTTCCGATTTTAGCCAGAAAACCAACCGTGGACCTGCTAAGTGTGACCATACCCTTATAATCATGGGCCATTCGATCAGTTGTTTGATGGTATTACAATGCCTGGGCAAGTTCTGTGGCCTCTTCACTGCTTACCAGGCGCAGCGCTGTACATTGTGTATAAGCTATGCATGGTACCAGAGTCTACTGCAGCTCAAGTGAATGGGACAGAGCATTGTGTAGTACTGTGCACAGCCACAATGGAATGTACTGCACTGCGCCAAAGAGGCCACAGTACTCGCCTCAGTTGCATGGTTAGTCCATGTGAGCAGCTGATCATGGGGCCAGCATAGATCCTACGGATAAGTCATAAATATTATAGAGGACCTGTCACCACTCCTGACATGCCTATTTTAATAGATTCATGCTTTCCTCATGTAATAACAATTCTGGAGCATCTATTCTAATGACTCTATGTTGTGCCATTCTTTTATTACTCCTGCTAGAAGTTATGAATGAATTGCTAGCAGTCTGCAGTAAGGGTACAGAGGGGAGGTAACCAGTGTGTGTGTGTGTGTGGGGGGGGGGTTCCCTGCACAGTTCCACTCTATCCAATCAGTGCTGCCATTGTCAGACTGTGCAGGTACACACCCTCAACTGGTAACACCCCTCTGTACCCTTACAGTAGACTGCTAGCTATCCATTCACTTTGAGGCTAGCAATCACAGTAAGGGTACGACCACACGGTGTGGTTGTTAATTGTTGCAGTTGATTACAATGCAGCCATACAGGCTGCAGCTGCCTCTTGTTAAAGAGATTCTGTCAGCAGGATATTGGGTATAGAGATAATTACATCTCTATACCGGCCTTACTGCTGTGATTGTAAATATGTAAGTGTAATTGTTATTAGGGCAGTAGTTTACATAAAAAAGCGTTTTTATTAACATGTGAAATACCTGGATAAGGAGCCCAAGGGGAGGTCCTGCGAGCCGTTGGAGCCCGGGCACCCCACAGATTTCAGAGCCCAGCACCGCCCTCCAGCTAATTATGCACGCCCCTTCAGCGCTGTCTTCTCCCCAGGCTGCGGCGCATCTCGCGCATGCGCCGTGCATACAAGAGTCTGTGCCGCAGCGCCGCAGCCGCAGTGTTTATGACCTTTTTGTACTTTCACTACAAAGTGAAAGTACATGTGATAGTTCACATAGCTAGAAAAACAGTTAACCCTTAGTGACAAAATGGCTCAATATTTTTAATGAAGACCAATTTCAAAAATGATTTTTAATCTCAAGTGAAAAAAAAATTAATAAATAAAAATTGGTTCCAAATGTGTATATAGTCTTTACCCTTTTGCCCTCCGGAGGTTTTTTCATTTTGTTTTTCACTCCCTGCCCTTCCAGGGTCATAACTTTTTTTTTTATTTTTCTGCTCACATAGCTATATGGACAAACTGCACTTTGGCACCATTTAATATTGCATACAATTTATTGGGGGAGTGGAGAAAAATACCAAATGGGGTGAGATTGGAAAAAAAACAAATGAGATTCCGCAACAGTTTTATGAATTTTTTTACGTTGTTATCTATTGGGGAAAAACTGACCTGTAACTTTCATTCTCCAGGTCAGTATGATTACCACATGTGTATAATTATTTGTCGTGCATTTTAATACTGAAAAAAATGAAAAACCTTGATTTTTTTTCTTTTTGTTGCCATATTCTGACCCCTATAACTTTTTTGTAGTTATGTGTATGGAGCTGTTTGAGGATTTATTTTTTTGGCACAGGGAGGGGCTCCATAGGAACTAATGTGTGGTAGCCTCTTGTTACTCAGGAGGACAGAGGCTGCTGCACACTGTATGTGACTTCCCCGATCCTCACCAGGGGGAGCCGGAGCACACCCATAAGTGCATCTGAGGGGTTAAAAGTCAGCAATCAGCATTACTGCTGGTCATGGAAATTAGGGACGGGTGTCTGCTGTGTGAAATGGGGACAACATGTGATGTACTATTATGTTACACAAATGAGACCATTGTTTAGTTGGTCTATATTGTTAATGGCCATTCAATACCACAAGGTCATTAACAATGCAGACCGACTAAACAGTGCTGTCTTCATTAGTTAACAAAATCCATCTGTGGCCCATACAGCCGTGTGGTACTCAACCGCAACCAGGCCTGTGCCGCAACCTCAACACAACCACATCATGTTGTCATAGCCTTACAGTCTCTCCAGACATTGTCTCTTCCAATGTCTCTCTGTCTCTAGTGCACACCTTGCATCTAAATAGCCCAGTAATGAACTGGACTTGTGTTACAAAGAAAACTTGTCCTGGCCAGGAAGGAAATGATAGGCCTCTCTACCAACCTGCCCATCATTCCATAAAAATCCAGACCTGAAAGCAAGATTAACCAAAGCCCTTAGCAAACTACTCTTTACTAGGGATGTTCAGCCTTCCTGGATTCCTAATAGCTCACCCTGCTTTATCTCCCACAGAAGCTGGTTCATGTTATGTGACTATATCTAATGACTATACCTTACATATCCAATAAGTGCAAGGGTTAAGTATAAGGTGCAATCCTCGTCTGTCCTGCCTTCGTCCAGAATTTCAGAGCCACTCACTGGATTCCAGGCCCTGTGTCCTCCTGTGCTCCCAGAATCAGCTATTTTTGGCTAAAGCGTTGCGTTCTTAGTGGGCAGTTTGCCATGTGCATTCAAGACGATACACAAGTCGGTTGTATTTCTCACCTCCTCTCACAGCTGGAAGATTTGTGGGGCTAGGATTTTCTTAGTAGAGTGAGATTACTTAGCAAAATGACATGCTGGGGTGATAAGATACTACACCCATTAATACATACAGGTATAATGAAATGCTATGATTCCCATATGTGTTAATATATAACAGATATAATGCTATTTATATTCATGCAAATGCATTTGACAGTTTGTCAAACAACAAGGAATAAGGTAAAAAAAAAAGAGTCTTCGACGCAGATTCCATCACGTTAGATTAGGAAACTGTGGCTATTTTTCAGTAAAAACAATGGTTAGGATAGGTTTTACTGTAATTTCAACCATATACATTGTTACAGTATACAGTAAAAATGAAATAGCGTTTCTCCAGGGACCGGTGATGCTACATATAATGATACACATACTAGAAAGAACCCAGAGTACATGAGAGAGCACACAAGACAGATTAGGCAGAGCAGAGCCATACAGAAATTTGTGTTAGTTTGTTGAACAGGCTGATGGATTGTGGGAAGAAGCTGTTGCATAGTCTTACTTATGTGGCCTAGATGCTCAGGTACCTTTATCTGTATGGTACTAGGGTGAAAAGTGTGTTTTTTTTTATTGTCCCTAGCTCTCCGTGTGGTGTGGTGTGGTGTAGGCATCTGTGATAGAGGGAATAGATGAACCATTGATCCTCTCGTTGCCTTCACTATCTGCTGTAGGTTCTTGTGATCCATAGCGGTGCAGTTCCCAAACCAGACGGTGATGCAGCTGCTCAGGATGTTCTCGATAGCACCTCTATAGAAGATAGTGAGGATGGAAGGTGGAAGATATGCTTTCTTCAGCTTCCTCAGGAGGTATAAGCACTGCTGGACTTTCCTTTGCAAATGGAATTGGTATTGAGGGACCAGGTGAGGTTCTCCACAAGATGGACACTATAGAATTTTGTGCTCTTGATAATCTCCACAGGAATTCCACGGTGTTCAGTGGTGAGTGAACACTGCATGTTCTTCTGAAGGCCACAACTATCTCTGTTGTCTTGTCTACAGTGAAGACAGATTGTTTGCTATACGCCAGTTCATTAGCCATTTTACCTTTTCTCTGTATGTTCACTCATCGTTTTTACTGATGAGAACCACAATGGTCATGTCGGTTGTATTTCTCACTTCCTCTCACAGTTGGAAGATTTGTGGGGCTAGGATTTAGTTAGTAGAGTCTGATCACTTCGCAAAACGACATGCTGGGGTGAAAAGATACTATCGACACATTTTTCAGAGTGGATTTTAATACAGGAAAAAACACACCTTAATAAGGTATCAGCAGTAAACGATATGAGACAAATCCCACGCACATTTTTATTTATTTTTTTTGTGCAGAAATTGACTGAATGGGAATGTACCAAACCCCATTTACACAGATTTTAAAGAATGCTGCAGGTTTTCTAATATCAGAGATAGGTTAATTGATTAGTCACTGAATTTTACAGAGAAAAATGTTCATTATGTTTGATTATGGTTTAAAAAGCTTCTGTCAGCATGAGCAAACCTATTAATCCAGTTAGTAGGGTTGATGATGCAGATATAAATGATACTTTTCTTTTGTCTGTATGTTAAACAGCTGCAGAGATATCTGCAGTTTTATTCATAATGCAAATGAGCAATTTGGAGCACCAGGGGCTGATTCCTTGGAGCACTGATTTTGGAAAACACCCCTGTGCTCGGCACACTCCCCTTCCCTGTGATTGACAGGGCTAGATATCAGCATGCTGAGGGCTGAGCTGTGCCCTACCGTGTAAATATCATATACACTACTTACTATAGCCTTACCATGAGGTTTCCTATGCTTAGAAATGAATACATATTAGTGGTTTATTTACAAACACAAAATATGATTTTAAAGATATCAGTAATATAAATTAGCTGTCTAAGTATAGAAAACCACCCTTCCCTTCTAAATATGATAAGGCTATATCCTGGAGTAAGTGGTCAGCCTTGCATGTAGATGTCCCAGGTTCAAATCTCAAGAGAGATTTCTAGATCCTTTTCTTCAGTTATTTTTTGTCTCCCTCACTTAACCCATAATAAAAGGCTATATTCTTACTATATACTGAGAAGAGAGGTTCTCTATGCTTAGAAAGATAATACAATATACACAATATATGATATTAAAAGGGTTTTTTTTTCTGATGATATGTCATCTGTAAAAAAAAAAATGTAAAAACATGTATTAGTTTTCTAGGCACAGAAAACCTCTATTTTTAATATAGCATGTCTATAACCTTTTATTATAGGTTAAATTAGGGAGACTGATAGATAGAGACTGAAAATAACTGAAGGAAAAAAAAATCTCTGCTGGGATTTGAAACTGGGACATCTACATGCAAGGCTGACAACTTACCTCCAGGGTACAGTCTTATCATATTGAGAAGAGTGGTTTTCGATACTTAGAAAGCTAAGGCTATGTTCACATTTACTCTCTTTTCAGCCATTTTGTTTTGGAAAACCATACATACAGTATATATATAGTCATTTCACATTATTAGGGCTCATGCACATGAAATTGTGCCACCCGTGTGCATGCTTGGGGACCGCAAATGTAACAAGACGTGGTATACTCCTTGTTCATATGTAAACAGTCTATAGATGTTCCATTATATATCTTTAGGTGCAAGGTAAGTTTTCTCATGCGTATACAAAGGTAACAACATAAAAAGTAAAGTAACATAACAGAAAGAATAAATGAAGGAACCCTGCATGGGAACAGGAAAACATTTTGGTAGAAAGTAGTGTTGTCTTAGAATAGTTCTTGATCTAAGGATCTTGGAGGTTATCTTACGTGAAGATTGGTATGTATTTTGAGGATGTTAAGGCTACATGCACAAGACGTCACTGTCACACTGTCAGTTTTTCATGGCCATTTTGCATCAGTGTGTGCATCCATTTTCTGGCCGTTAAAAACGGACATGAAAAATTGATGAATTGGATTGGCAGTTATTTCTTGCCCCCAACTATAATCATGACCCCCATGATGCTCATAATGTCCTCCATAGTGCCCCTAACTAAAATAATGTCCCCCACGGTGTAAATAATTTTTTATAGTGCCCCAGCTAAAATAATGTCCCCCATGTAGGCCCCCTGGTAAAATAATGTCCCCCATGTTGGCCCCCTGGTAAAATAATGTACTCCATGTAGGCCCTCTGGTAAAATAATGCCCCCCATAGTGTAGGAATTTTTTTAATGTTCCCAACTTTAATAATGTCCCCCATGTAGGCCCCCATCTTAAATAATTTCCCCCATGGTTTAAATAAATGCCCCCACAGCTGATTTTTGATGATTTAAAAAAAAAAAAAAAAAACCTCACCTTATCCAATTGCTTGCGCTGCAGCAGTCTCTTCTCTATTCCACGCACAGGACCCGTGCGCGATGACGTCACTGTGTGCGCCAAAGTGGTGACGTCACCTCACATAACGCAGGTCCATCGGCAGGGCCTGCTCAATGAAGAAATCAGAGACTGCGCAGCGCAAGTGGGTAGGGTGGGTAGGGTGAGTGGCCATAGTGTAACCGTTTTTAACGGCCATTAGACAGGAGCACTCCTGTCAATCAGCCGTTAAAAACGGCCCCATTCATTTCAATGGGTCAGTCGGCCCATTGAAACGGCCCAGAAATAGGACATGTCCTATTTCTGGACGGACGCTATTCACTGGGCGTTAAAAAAACGGCCATGTGAATAGCCCCATAGGCTTTCATTGGTGCTGAAATTGGCCGTGTGACGGCCGCTACTTAGACGACCGTCACACGGCCATTTTTCACTGTTGTGTGCATGAGCCCTAAGAGGATAAATGGTTAAAGGGAACCTGTCATCTCCGAAACACCCCCTGATGTAAGAGATGTATAGTGTACGTGGTGCTGATTCCGATTATGTAAGTTTTATCTCCATACTCACTTCCATTCTGACACTGTGCTCCCACAAACCTGCAGTAAAATGCATTGAGAGGACTCTTCTTTGAGTCCTCTCCATTATGTGAGTTAGCACTGGAGTCCTCTGAGTGCATTTTACTGCTGGTTTGTGGGAGCACAGCGTCGGAATGGAAGTGAGTAGGAAGATAAAACTTACATATTCGGATTCAGCATCACTTATATATATATGGGTATAGGGTAGACTATTGTTTCCATTCTCTGTCATACCTCCCAAGGATGAAATTTCTTTGAGCGAACATTTTTTCATAGGATCTGGTAACATCTACTGAGTTCAGTATTTCTTGATAGCTGGGTATGTTTGTACTTTTCCAGTGTCTCAGAATGGCTAGTTTAGTAGCTAGGAACATATGCATGGCTATGGTCTTGTAGGGGTAGGTATGCGGGATAAGTCTATGAGGAGTAAAGCTAAGGATGGTTCTGGGGTGAGGCTACAACCAGTTGCTCTTGAGATAGATCTTAATACTGTGGTCCATAGCTGGGATATTTTGGGGCATTCCCATAGTATATGAATCAAAGAACCCCTTCCGTCACAGTCCCTCCAGCACATTGGGGAAGAGCCTGGGTAGATATGGCATAAACGCACCCAAATGATTCCACCAGCCCCCAAATGCCTCTTTACACATCTGAAAAGCCTTGTCCCTGACAACCACAAATGGCATTGGTGGTCTATCTGTACCTGGCAATGGTCTCAGTGGTGGCATCCCAAAATCTTGTGCATATAAGGGTTGGATGAATTTCTGAAAGCCATTGAGTCATTAGTTCTGCTATATGCACCAATGTCAACATTGACAAACCTACATTCGGTGTCAGCAATGGCCATCTACATTTTTATAATTAAAAAATTCAGAGCCAGTACCAGAAGGTTTTATAATCTGTATATGTTTTCCGACCACTGCACAGACACAAGTTGGGAATTGGCAGATTTCCAAGAACTTCTTCTCAATCTGTAGCCAATGTGTGGGATATAATTGTCGCACAATAAGTCCCACAAGGCTCCGTAAGTATCGCCTATTATATAGGACATACTAAAAATTTCCATCCTAAACTGAAAGTGCAGTGACGGTAGCAAGAAATTTGTTAAAAAAAAAGAAATAAAAATGTATAAAAAAATGTCTACAAAAATTTGGATTACAAGTAAGTAATATAAGTATAAATTAAGTAATAAAAGTATATAAGTAAATTATATGTAATTTGATAGATAGTACTAACAAGAAAATCATACGTAATCTAACTTTAAATAGGACCTGTCACCTCTCCTGACATGCCCATGTAATAACAATTCTGGAGCATCTATTCTTATGGCTCTGTGTTGTGCCATTCCTTTATTATTTCTACTAGAAGTTATGAATGAATTGCTAGCAGTCTGCAGTAAGGGTGAAGAGGGGTGGTAACCAGTTGGGGATGTGTACCTGCACAGTCTGAAATGGCAGCACTGACTGGATAGAGTGAGTCTGTGCAGGTACACACCCCCAACTGGTTACCAACCCTCTGTACCCTTACTGCAGACTGCTAGGAATTCAATTATAACTCCTAGTAGAAATAATAAAGGAATGGCACAACACATAGCAGGCAGCAAGGTCCCAAAACACACCCAGCATGAATGATCACAACATAACTGCTAGCTTTATAAATACATAACAGTGGGCATACAATGGAGATATATAGTCTGACAAGGTGACAAGAATTTTTGCATTTAAAAAGGTTCCTCACCCCTATAAACCGAATTCACTAAACAAAATTCAAAACATAAAGTAACTCATATATGTATCTATTTTTTTAACTGATCCGGGCAAATGGATCCGTTAAATTGCTATTCGGTTACATCCATTTCTTTTGTTTGCATACCAAAACCGTTTTGAATGGATCCACAAAAGCAGATGTGAAAGTAGCCTAATACTTATCATTGGTATCTTTATGATTATATATTGTGCCTGTGAATAAACCAGTAATATGTATTAGCTTTCTAAGCATAGAAAACCCTTATTCTCAATATGGTAAGGCTATAGTAAGTATTGTATATCAAATGTACATCTTAGGACACAGCTCTAGAATACAGCTCTGCCCTTAACATGCTGATGATTAACTCTGTGAATCATAAGGATGGGTGAGTGTGCCGAGCACGGGTGTATTACAAAAGCAGTGCTCCAAGGATTCAGCCCCACCTCCTGGTACTCCAACATGCTACATTTACATATTAATAAAAACAGATATATCTCTGCTTCTGTTTAACATACAGACAAAAGAAAGGTATAATTTTAGTCAGCATGTTCAACCCTACTAGTGTGTCTGGATTAATAGGGTTGATCATACTGACAGAGGCTCTTTAACATTAGCGAATGTTTAGCATTTAGTTGCTTTGAGGTTACTTGGGTTCCTTTGTGACCTTGTGGACTATTACACGCTCTTGGCGTGATCTTTTGTTGGTCCATCACCGCTGGGGAGGGTAATCATAGTTTTCAATTCACTCCATTTGTATACAATGTCTGACTGTGGATTGGTGGAGTCCAAGGATGAGTTCAAACTCTTTATTGATGTAAACTTTTCCAGCCTGATTAACATCAGCAAGTCAGAAATCTCCATTGTTCATGCCATAATACACATCCACAAACATGTATTTGACAGATCCCTGTTGTCTAAATAAAAGTTAGCCCACTGAAATCTGACTGTCATTGCACTGACAGACAACACCTTCAAATTATTTACTAATCCTAAGGGGGCCTTCACATGCCGCAGATTTTGTTACATAAAATTCTGCAACCAAAAATCAGTTCCATTCACCTGAATGGAGCTTGCAGAATTCCATGTGCTTGCTGTCCCATTCAAATGAACGGAACTGATGGCCGCCGGCTCTCAACGCGCGTGCGCAGATTGCTTATCGCAATGCGCAGGCGCGGGAGTTCGCGATCGTACAGGGCCGGGAGACGAAAGAGATGGCTGCCCGGCCCTGTCAATCAACGCAAGGGAGGAGGGGTAAGGGGCGTTATTACGGCCGCTCCTAGGTGCAGGGTTCACGCCTACTGCACCTAGGGGGCCTAATTAGCATATTATAAAAACGCTATTTTAACAAAAACTACCATACAGTTTTCTATAAAAGAAGGCTTTCTGTCATCAGGTGTCATTTGCGATTTGCAAATGACACTCGGTTTTGTAGGCTAAATTCTGATGACAGAAACCCTTTAAGCGAGCGCTGAAATCTCTGAACCGGAAAACCTACCAAATAACGTGTGTGCAGGTCCCTATTAGACTCACGAAACACCACTTCACAACCAGAAATTTGGCATTTGGTGATCATTGACAGGAACATGAATAGTGGACCCAATTTTCTTCAAATCAACTGTGAATAATGCAATTTACCTGGACATCTTTGAACAGTTTTACAACCAACTAAAACCAGAAGAAAAAATGTCCTGCTTTTTCCAACAAGATAGAGGAACATGCCGCACCTCACAGATCTCACTGGCACGGGTTAATGAACGGTTTATGGAGGAGCCAACGGTGAGCAAGGGGTTATGGCCACCATGTTCCCCAGACTTGTCCAATCAGGATAAATGACCCTTCTCTAGTAACTATAACCTGTAATATTATTACCCTCCAGAAATACATCCAGGCCCCTCTTGAACTCTTTTAGTGAACTTACCATCACCACCTCCTCAGGCAGAGAGTTCCATAGTCTCACTGCTCTTACTGTAAAGAATCCTCTTCTATGTTTGTGTACAAACCTTCTTTCCTCCAGACGCAGAGGATGTCCCCTCGTCACAGTCACAGTCGTGGGGATAAATAGATGATGGGAGAGATCTCTGTACTGACCTCTGATATATTTATACATAGTTATTAGATCTCCCCTCAGTCGTCTTTTTTCTAAAGTGAATAACCCTAATTTTGATAATCTTTCTGGGTACTGTAGTCCACCCATTCCAGTTATTACTTTAGTTGCCCTCCTCTGAACCCTCTCCAGCTCTGCTATGTCTGCCTTGTTCACAGGAGCCCAGAACTGTACACAGTACTCCATGTGTGGTCTGACTAGTGATTTGTAAAGTGGCAGGACTATGTTCTCATCAACGGCATCTATGCCTCTTTTGATACAACCCATTATCTTATTGGCCTTGGCAGCAGCTGTCTGACACTGGTTTCTACAGCTTAGTTTGCTGTTCACTAAAATTTCTAGGCCTTTTCCATGTCAGTGTTACCCAGTGTTTTACCATTCAGTATGTATGGGTGACTTACATTATTCCTTCCCATATGCATAACCTTACATTTGTCAGTGTTAAACCTCATCTGCCACTTCTCTGCCCAAGCCTCCAATCTATCTAGATCCATCTATAGCAGTGTACTGTCCTTTTCTGTGTTAATTACTTCACACAGTTTAGTGTCTTCACTGCTGAGGAACATAATCCGACGTGATCCAAAGATGCAGAGACGCAAATGAGGACCACTTTCAGCATCTTATGTGACTTGTGGGTAAGAGTTCACAGGTCTGGTGTGAGGTCAGTCAGATGCTGTTGATTGGAGGCTCATCCTAAAGAAATAGTGCTTGGTGCTTTTTTTTTTCAGGGCACAAAATCATGACCCAGTGCCAGATCTGCCGCACCAAGGCCTTGACAGGAAGAATAGGGTACTGGCTGGGCTATCCTTCACTTCAGGACCAACAGAGGCTCCGAACACCTCCTCGAGGACTTGGTTGGAACTTTTTATCACCGGGGGAAACACCGGTCAATTGTGTGGAGAAAACCGCACAGAAAACTTGTGGTTTTGAAAACTGTAAAATGCTGAAACATTTCATTTTTTTCTGTTGCATTCGTGTTTTTTATAGTATTTTTGCGGTCAAAAAGGCTACTGTTATGTTATTTTATGTGTGGCCTTTTTCAGCCCTTTGCACTGTTTTTTTTGCACACGTGTTTTTGGTGCAGCTTTTTCTACTGGGGTTTTTTTCATTAGGTGGCATTTTTGTGCCTTTTTTTGTAAACACTAGAAGCCTATAGTCTATAGAATATGATCAAAACCTGTTTTGTGGTGTTTATGGGGTCAGTGCTCTGGGTGTGTGGTTTCTGACAGTTTTTCCTTTCTGTATAGGATTTGGAAAAACGCTAGTGAAAAATAAGGCACTGTGAAAAACGCCAGAAAGTGGGTCATTTACAAAGACCAGTGTTTTGTACTGGCCTTTGATTCCTTCATGTGCCGTGGAAGGATGTGCCTGTGCATGTGCCTCATGATAAATTAGGCGCACCTTCCACAGTCCATGCACTTGGTGTAAAAATTACTCTAGCTCCGCAAAACATGGATCAGCAAAAAATACAGATGATGTCTGTGTGCATTCCATATTTTGCGGAACGGAACAGCTGGCCCCTAATAGAAAGATGGAGAAGGTTACAGGATTTTGGCAAACAACCCTACAGATCCATTTGCAATTGAATTAAGAAGTATTTTGGAAACCGGTCTTAGGGATCATGTAGTTAGCAAAGCGGAGTTTGATTTCATGGTCCCTAATAACCCAACAATAGCAACATTTTATGGACCCCCCAAGATCCATAAGGGGGTTAATCCCCTTAGGGGACGTCCTATTGTGTCAGGAGTTGGTTTCCTTATTCAGAACAGTGGGATCTATATTGATCGAGTATTTAGAGAATTTGTGGTCTCTCTCCCCTCCTATACGAGGGATACCACTGATTTTCTAAATAAAATTGACACCTTGAACATAGAAACATCTTTTTGGCTGGCAAGCATCGATGTGGAGTCCCTATATAGCTCAATTCCACATGAGAAGGGATTGGTGGCAGTAACACACTATTTAAGTACTAGAGGGACCCAGTTTCGGACACACAATTCATTTATATTACAACTGCTCAAATATGTTCTTACACACAATTTTTTCATGTTTAACAGGCGGTTCTTCCACCAGCTCAGGGGGACTGCTATGGGGAGCCCTTGCGCCCCCACGTATGCAAATCTCTTCCTGGGCTGGTGGGAGGACCAAACCGTGTTCCCCGGCCACCAAACTTGGTGGAATGAGAAAATTGTTTTTTGGACACGTTATATAGACGATGTCTTTGTCTCTGGAATGGCAGTCAGGATGAATTTGTTGAGTTCATTAATTTTCTTAACATTAATGACATCGGTATGAGATTTACATATGAGTTTCACAGGGAACACATCACTTTTTTAGATGTGTTGACCACAAAGAATGGGGACAGACTTATTTCTAACATCTTTAGAAAACCAACAGCTACAAACTCCATCTTACATTAGAGCAGCTACCATCCCCCATGTCTGAAGAAAGGGTACGGAGGAATTGCTCCGATATGGAAAATCTAAAGCATTACGTGAACGACTCAGGAGCAGGGGATACCTATGTAGGATCCTCAAGGAAGCTTTTCAGCGGGCACAATCAGAGGACCATGTGGAACTTCAGAGCCCAAGAGTCAGAGAAAAGAGCGGTCAGACATCTATCCGCCTGATCTCGACTTATGATGTGGCACACAGGGAGATCCGTGAGATCTTGGGAAAATATTGGCCCATTCTCTCCCTTGATTCGGATCTGTCTGATGTGGTATCAAACACCCCTAGTCTGACCTATCGCAAGGGTAGAAGCCTCCATGACCGACAGGTGCATAGTCATTACGTTGCACCGGCTGGCACGGGGACCTGGTTAGACCGAAAACCTATAGGGTTGTTTAGGTGTGGTTCATGTAAGGCCTGTGAGTATATCTCTACCTCTAAGAGCATTACTTGCTCATCTACAAATGAGGTTGTTCCCATCAGAGACTTTATAAACTGTAAGAGCAGGGGGGCAGTGTATATATGCCAATGCACTTGCCCCAAAGATTACATTGGCAAGACCAAAAGGGAATTACGAGGAAGGATTTGTGAGCACGTCAATGACGCTGTTAAGAAAAAGGATACACCAATTGCCAGCCATATAGATCATTTTCATGGGGGAGATCCGAAAGTACTGAATTTCTCGGTACTTGAATTGGTACCTCAGTCACCTAGGGGAGGAGACTGGGACCGGAGAATCCTACAGAAAGAAACGGAATGGATCTTCAGGTTCCGGTCCCAGTCTCCCCTAGGACTTAACGAGAGACTAACATTTAGTTGTTTTTTGTAATAGATGTTCCTTGTCTTTACCTGTAAATAAATATGTTACTGTAGCTCCTGTAGCTGAGCCAATGGTGCGAGAAGCACCTAAATGGTTGAAGGGATTATTCCACGAATAATGTAAAAAATGAAAATCAGACATCATATAGTACATGACAATACCTTTCTAATAAAGCTAGAACCAGCCCTGTACCTCACATGGATCCAGAGATCTCCCCACTCATTGCTCTGCTAGATTTATATCAAGCTGACAACTCAAGGGGAGTGTCTTTTCTGCTGAAGCTCAGGGGGCGTGTCTCAGCTCCTCCTATCACAGCTCAGGAGGCAGTTGAAAGATGAAACTGAGCATGTGCGGCCATCTCCCTCAGCAGGTCAAAGAAATAAGAAATTAAGTGGTCCTATACAGAAACATTTTACTGAATAACTCAGTAGCTATACAGAATTTTTAATTACATGCAATTACAAAAATATTCAGATCCAGGTGCTGGTTTGGAAACTGTAGAATATTTTTCGTGGGACAACCTCTTTAATTGTCATTAGAAGGAGTGGTATATTATAGCCGCTAGGTTTTGCATTACTTTCATTTATTTGTTTAATATAGTGTTGGTAGTTATTCTTTATCCACAAATAGTACACATCTGCATATATATCATGGTAGGTATAGTGATTATGCTGTACCTCCAACAAGCATTGTCTGAGATGCTAATGAGGTTCCTTGGGCCTCTGCTATGTATAGTAGGAGGATTGTAGCAATAGGTAATTCTTTGCCAGTTCATTTGCCCATTACCAATATGGTGGAAGCGCTCAATGCTCATCATTGAGCGCTTCATCAAGAATAGTACCTGCGTTCCAAAATGTGCGTTCCACCGCACAGGAAGTTCTGGTCACATGACCGGCTGTGAGCGCATGATATAGGCGCTTTAGCGCGGACGAAAACCAGGATGGCGTCCTGCTAATCAGCAGTTATTTAAAGGGATTCTGTCACCACGATTTTAGTGACAGAGTTTTTCACATCATCACATCTGTCACCTCGATTTGGTTAAAACTATACTTGTCCTAATACCATATGTCTTGTCATTTTAGAAAAAAATACCTTTTATTCACATGCAAATCGCCTCTATAAGAAGCCCAAGGGGCTGTCTCTCCGGCCGTTGCAGCCCAGCAGTGCCCATTCTCTTGGAGCCCAGCACCGCCCTACTGCTAATTATTCACTCCTTTCAGGACTGACGTCATACTCCTGGTGTGCCGTAATCTCGCGCATGCGCGCTGGATCCATCTGTCTGCACTTGTGCGGTGTCCTGGTAGCAGCCTCAGCCAGCAAAACGCGAGATTACGGCACACCAGGAGTATGATGTCAGTCCTGAAAGGAGTATACAAGTATAGTTTTAACCAAATCGAGGTGACAGATGTGATGATGTGAAAAACTCTGTCACTAAAATCGTGGTGACAGAATCCCTTTAAGGTTACACCCCGATACAGTCTCTGTAGCATCTTGGACATGGCTAGGTGATAGGAGGGGCACGTACCTTGCGAGGAGCACCTACAGAGTAAGTTTTTGGCTGTATGTTTCACTACCTGGCAAGCTCTTTGTGGCAATATGGAGTGATTTATTTCCACATTTTCTCTCAGGTTACCACTTACTCAGTGGATTTATTGAGGGTATCCAGTGTATCCTTTTTGCTTGTATGTCCACAGCAGTTCCTCTCCTATCATATATCTGCCAAATTATCAGCTTGCAGTTGCATGTGCTGGTCATCAATACGAAGTCACATAGTTAGGCTTGATTTGTGGATTAACATGATCCCTTTGTCACATTGTGGTTGTATTGACACCATTTTATGAGGATTTGGGTGTTTTATTTGAATATAATAAAGTATAGGAGTTTTAAGGGTCTTGCTTTGGTAATTACTTTTTTCAATAATTTTGAGACTCAGTTCATCTTTTGCCATTTATTATTTAGGTTGATGATGAACTGTCCTATCCTTGTCCGTAATACAGGCAATAATAGGACAAGTTCTATTATTTTGTAGAACGGACATACAGACATTGGGCTCATGCACAGGAACGTATTTTCTTTCCGTGTCTATTCCGTTTTTTTTCGGACCATATGCGGAATCATTAATTTCAATGGGTCTGCAAAAAAAACGTAAGTTACTCCGTGTGCATTCCGTTTCCGTACATCCGTTACGCAAAGGGATAGAACATGTCCTATTCTGTCCACATTAATGACAAGGATAGGACTGTTCTATTAGGGGCAGCTGTTTCGTTCTACAAAATACAGAATGCACATGGATGTCATACATATTTTTTGCAGATCCGTTTTTTGTGGACACAAAATACATACGGTCATGTGCATGAGCCCTTAAGGAAATGGAGTCATGGAGTCACGTGGAGCACATGGAGTCATATCTGTTTTTTGCGGACCCATTGAAGTGAATGGTTCCTCATACGGGATACAAAAAAAACGAACGGGCACGGAAACAAAATACGTTCGTGTGCATGAGCCCTAATCCTGTTTCCAGGTGTAAATGTTAGTAAATTTGTCGGGGCCAATGTGCTACCCCGGCTTCTGTCTCGCCCCCACCATTCCCAAGTGGCAAGAATGACGCAAAAATGACTGTGTTTTCTTTCCATGTCTGTTCCAGGTTTTTTTTGTGGACCATATGTGAAACAATTCATTTCAATGTGTCCAAAAAAAACGTAAGTTACTCTGTGTGCATTTCATTTCCGTTCCGCAAAAAAAGAACATGTCCTATTATTGTCCGCATGACGGACAATGATAGAACTGTTCTATTAGGAGCCAGCTGTTTTGTTCCGCAAAATACAGAATGCACACGGACATCATCCGTATTTTTTGCGTATCCTTTCTTTTGCGGGTCTCAAAATACATCTGGTCGTGTGCTGGTGATAGCAAAAAGGGGTCTTGCAACTTTTTTATGGCAAAATATTTTTGTAAATGACCCCGTTGGTGTCCAAAACGATGAAAAATAATGTGTGAAAGAGATGGGATAGTTTCAGTCCCTGGGGTGAGACTCTGCAGGTTGGATTTCCGTATCCCCTATGTCCTGCCCGATCTCCACACGGTGTCTGCACCCATCACTGACAGACACTGGTATCTCCCTCACCATCGTCCCGCTCCTCACACCTGCCGGGCGCCTCTTCTCTCACACCTCGCACTCCCTCTAACGTCCATGTGTGGGTACTACGACCCAACCACGTGTACTGCCGCAGATCCCTCCCCCCGCTGTCTCCCTCTCCCAATACCTGAGCTGACATTCGCCGTCCCCGGTGCTGGCCGCGCGCTGATTGGCGCTCCCTGTGCCCGGCGGGCGGGTCGGGAACATCCAGTGCAGTTTTGGCTGCTGTGGTAATTGCTTTTCCAAAGATTGAAGAACTGCAAATACCGGGCATTTCACTGCATCGTCTTCACTGCACCGGGCAAGGGATAGGGGGCTGCACTGCTGGAACTGGCACTGAATATACTGCAGCACCTGGTCCTGAGAGGGCTGCACTGCCAGGCACCTACCAGCCGGTGATTTACTACCACTTGGGGCTGATTGTAGCACCTTGGCACCCTGCACCCCCATAGTGAAGCCTTAGGATGCTATTTCTCAGCGTCTTGTGCCTCCTGACTGCACCAGGTAAGCAGACTGCGGTATTATTTCCTATTGTGACTGATTGCATTGTTTAGGACCTTTTACTTTATGATATTCTATAGATTGTGATTAGTCCCTGTCACCAGGGTCACATCTCAGACACACAGGCCACCAATGAACCTGGGGGTGACCATATAAACTGCTGACAGATGCTGCCCTGGTTACATCCAGTGATGTCATGTATATATATTACTGCAGAGTACTGGGTCTGCAGGATGCTACAGCATATGGATAGGTGCGCCCCTGGAAATCACAGTGCACCAGTCATTCTGAATGAGTAGAATCTCCCCTTTGCTGTGTGGGCCACTGCCGGCAGCTAAGGGGTTAACGTCCCTTTGGCAGCGCAGGCGCGTTGGATAGTCCCGGATTCTGGCTTGACGCAGTCCTCCCTCTTCCAGGCATCCTGTCTGTTTGTACTGCTGGACCTTCCAGGTCTCTGCCTGCAGCCAGAGGCTGGAGACTGCCACACATGCACTAGACTTGGGAGTAGTGAAGAAGACATCTGGACTGGTGCTGTCTCCAGTCCGTGATAGGGATGTCTCTAAGAGACTGCAGGAGAGACAGGTAAAACCATGTACATAAGAAGCATTGCTATACTGCTGAGTCCCCAGTCCTCAGGTATGGCACAGTAGTGCATGCCATCTTCTTATAGGACCGCTTTGACACAGTCAGTGTTTGATCAGTGATTTTTATCAGTAATTGTGAGCCGAAACCAGGTGCAGGTCAAAAACACAGAACAGGTGCAGATCTTTCCCTTATACCTTATGTCACTGTTGGGTTCACTCCTGGTTTTGACTGAATTAGCGATCAGCAAAGTGAGCTTCGGATCCAATATCCAAAATCACTTCACTCAAAACTTCGGATTAATGCCATACAGAGATCCGTCGGTTCCGAGGTTCCAATCGGATACAAGTTTAAAAAGGTTTTCCAGTTAGGGCTTGTTCACATGTCAGTTATTTGGTCACTTATTTTCATCAGTTATTGTGAGCCAAAACCAGGTGCGGGTCAAAAACACAGAACAGGTGCAAATCTTTTCATTACACCTGATCTCTATGGAGGCTCCACTCCTGGTTTGGCTGACAATAACTGATGGAAATAACTGATCAAATAACTGATGTGTGAACAAACCCTTAAAAAATCAAATACTCAAGTTATTCACCAAAGTGGAGGCTTCCCAGAGATAAGGTAAAATTGGTTTTGACCTGCACCTGTTTTTGGCTCAAAATCACTGATGGAAATCACTGACCAAAAACTGACTGTGTGAAAGCGGCTTTATTCTTGTAAGGAAACAGTGCATCGCATTAAAGGGGTCGTCTCACTTTAGCAAATAGATTTATTATGTAAAGAAAGTTAATACAGGGTACTTACTAATGTAATGTGATTGTCCATATTGCCTCCTTTGCTGGCTGGATTCATTTTTCATTTCATTGATCGTTTCAATGGTTATGACCACCCTGTAATCCAGCAGTGGTGGTTATACTTGCACTCTATAGGAAAAAGCACCTGCCTATGTGTGCTCCCACAGTCCCAGCCACCAGAGATGCCAGGCTTTTTCTTGTAGCGTGTAAGCATGACCACTGCTGATGGATTGCAGGGTGGTCGTAACCATGGAAATGAGCAGTGTATAATGTGATGGAAAAATGAATCCAGCCAGCAAAGGAGGCAATATGGACAATCACATTACATTAGTAAGTGCCTTGTATTAACTTCCTCTACATGGTAAATGCCATTTGCTGAAGGCCTCATGCACACAACTGTATGTTTGGTCCTCCAATCCACAATTTCATTTCATTTTCATTTGTATGGGTCAGCAAAAAAAAAAAAAAAAAACGAGATGGCTGGCCTGCACACTATAGAACCTACCCTATTCTTGTCCATTTTGCGGACAAGTATAGGCTTCTTTACAGTGGGTCCATCGAAAATCATGGGGTGAATCTGTACATGTGTAGGAGGCCTAAGGCTGCTTTCACACAATCAGTTTCTGATCAGTGATTGTGAGTCAAACCAAATGTGGGTCCAAAACACAGAACAGGTGCAGATCTCTCCATTACACCTTATCTTTGTGGAGGCTCCAATCCTGGTCTTGGCTCACAATCACTGATGAAACACTGATGAAACACTGTGTGAAAGCGACTTTAAGGTGATGAACTGTTTCCTTACAAGAACAAGGTGCACGGCTGACTGTCTAGACATTGGTTGCATCACATGAGGTTCGCAGCTTGTGTGGTATTCAGTGTCATGTGACGTCTGAGGTATACAACACACGAGTCGACATAGAATGCCCTGGTGGGTGCCCCATTTAGATGCAGGTCTGGAGTCCTTGGTTGATTGGATCTACGTGCAGACAGCGGTTGAGTGCTGTCCAGGGTATTGCACGTTTCTTTATGCTACGGCATTATTACATTATAGAGTCTACACTTATCTATTGATGTTCTGAATATTTTATAATATTTTCTGAATGTTACGCATTTTATAGCATATATTGTATCTATTAAGAGCCCTGTAGCAGTTCTGAGAGCTTTTGAGAGCCTTGGGTGAGGGAACATCACTCCAGCGCAGACACCTTGTTCACCTTCTCGAAGGGTTAAACCTTTCTTTGGAATGCGGATTAAACTTTTTTCCAATTACATCCAGGCAGGGATCCTGAAAATTAGTGATAAAATGAAATAAGAATTGGTGGCGGCACAGTGGCCCATGTTGACTAAACTGCTCTGCTCTCGATCCTGACTACTTTTGCAGCCAGAAGTTGTATTTCTGTCTTCCAGGGTCCAGAAGCAGCACGCAGCTTAGTAGGTAAAGCCTTATCCCCTGTAAAATAGCAGCTAACGTCAAACTGCAGCCCCTCAGACAACCCAGATATCACTGCACCTCTTGCTGTGCGTGTGCTATGTGCACGGAGGGGGGAGGACGGCTCTGTGTGAAGAGGCCCTTTATATTTTCATAGCTGATGTTTCAACCTGAGCCGATCCTGGCAGGGTCCCCCTTGCTTGAACATCATAGTTTCCGTTCATTAGGAGCTGGAGTCCGGCTGGGAGCTGAGCGCTGGGTTCTGCTGCCTGGAGCACAGCTGATTCTGCAGAGGGTTTTGGCTTCGGTGACCCTTCTAAGCAGAGGTGGATTGAAGAGGGCGGTCACTAGTGGGTCAGCTAAGGATCTCTGGTCTGGATCATACGGATAGACTAAGCATACTGTATATAAACTAGGGTAAAAAACAATTCAAAGTCCTTCATATCTTGAGAGCAGGAGCCCCCAGAACCCAACTTTCTGATGTAAAGTGGTCACTTGTTGGCTTTGATTGGAAAGGCTTCTTCCTAGCGGTTTATGGCTCTGTTCATAACTTTCTCCAGACGTGAGCCCCCACTGATCAGGCAGAAGTGCTTGAGATGGGACACCCCTTTAGACTGTGTTACTTTTCCATATATCTATGCAGATATTGTGGCCTAGGCAGCATTTTAACCTGTTAAGCTATGTTGTTAACACATCTGTCTGAATCATGTAAATCACATTCTGTTTTTTAGCTGGATGCTCTGACCCAGCAGATGAAGTTGTAATTCCACAGTTAATATGGTCTGGGCCGATCCCTTTGCCACTGGGAGGAGATGAGTCAATCTTCACTAACATCCGAAGGCCACGCTCTATTCCCAGAGACACAGCAGCCCATCCGGATAATATGTACATCCATCTGCCTGCACTTGGCAGGGACCTTCATTTGCACCTGCAGAGGGTCCATGATTTCCTGGCTTCGGGCTTTGTGGTGGAGGAAAGGACAGAACACGGAGACAAAATCCAAACCCAAATTCCAGAGGAAGAGCTTTGTTTCTATGTTGGAGAAGTGTTCAACCACAACAAGTCTTTTGCATCGCTCAGCACGTGTTCAGGACTGGTGTGTACCTGTTAATTCTTATAGGCAAATGACTTCATTCAGGGGACAGAGTCATAACAATCACATGAAGTATATGGTGGGGCAATGTACATGGGTACATGGATGGTTCAGAGCACATTCAGACACTGATTGTCATGTATCATTTAGTCCCTCATTTCTGACGTTGGGAGTATTGTCTAAGCCACAATGGTCCAAGGTTTAGGGGGCGAGGTCTCCACAGGTATATTCCACACCATGCCTCCTCAGCTTTGCTTTGTGCATATTGCAATGTTGAGTTCTAAAAAAGTATTATTTTGTTACCCATAAAGTGCTGCGGGAGGTGTAACATGGCACCCAGCTTTGATGGGCCTATCATTGTGATCAATACCATGTCTTCACTGTCCAACACCAAGTCAGGTGGCATCCCTACAAAGCTCAAAGATGGGTTTGCTTGGTCACGTTACCAATATAACTGCACATGAGGTAAAAATGTGGCCCTCCACTAGGCACAAAATGACAGATAGGTACACTTGGCAGCCATATTCAGTGCCCCTATAACATTTCCAGTTACAGCCTGTATAACATTAGCCACAGTGCCAGACCACCAGGCATGCAATTCCTATATAGTTCTGACCAAGAAGCCATAATATATTGGCATCCAAAACTACTCCCTCCTACCTGCCACAGAGCCACCATCCACTTAATGGTCCACATTTCTACCCAGGTGTTCTCCGCTTGGACATAGTAACATCTGAGCTGCCAGAGAAGAGCATTTTGAAGACAGGGGCTTAGACTAAGTATTATTTGAATACTTGTCTTCTACTGACTGTATTGATGACATGGCTTGTGTCTTTTGAGAGACAGTGCAGAAGTATCATGTGAGGCTCCTGGGCTGGGTGGGCCCCATTGCAAAATCTATAACAGGGCTGCCACATACCATGTGTCATTGATATACTGGTGTCTTCCAATGTGGCAAAGGGGACTTTGGTCCCCCACAAGCACCAGGACACAGTTGGACATCAGTATCTGATCAGTGGGGGTCCGAGGCCCAGCACTCCTGCCGATAAGCTGTTTGAAGAGGCCGTGCAACTCCTAGGACAGTGACGTCATGTTCATCGGTCATATGGCCTAGGCACAACTTGGTCCCTTTCATGTTAATGGGGCTGAGCTGCAGTACCAAGCTCTCTGCTTGGTAAGCTGAGAGGAGGCTGTGGTGCTCACCGGGTGCCGCAGCCTCTTCAAACAACTAATCGGCAGGGGTGCGAAGTGTCAAACCCCCACCAATCACGTATTAGGTCATCACTATTAAACATGTGGAAAATTATATACAACTTTCAGGACAATTTTTTATTCTTATTGCATTGTACTAATTTTTAGCTAAAAATAATTCGGACCCCTTTTCTTTGTACAGGGTTGAGATGCTCTAGTATCAGGAACTGAATTCTCTCTCTGCTCCGTCAGCCAGCTTACCTCATGGGCTCCTTATCTCTGCTCTCTGACCTTTTAAGCACTCATTATAGCTCAGTTCTTATCTTACTCATACCAAGGTGGCTTAATAACTGTTTATGACCTCTTAGTAAATTAGAGATAAGGGTTATTAGATGACACAAAGTGAACGTAAAAAAGTACCATTCACACAGTGACAGAGTGGCTTTTGACAGAATGACTCAATATTTTTAATGAAGACCAATTGAAAAAATGATTTTTAGTAAAAATGAGTAAAATGCAATCATAAAATAATTTGCCTCCAAAGGTGTGCATAGCCTTTAAATATGAAGTACTTGGAAGATAGAGAGAACCTACCATGCCTAGCCATGACTATCTGATTGTAAGTATATATACTTCTCGGCCACCTAGCTGCCTACTTACCGCCTGTCCCTG
The DNA here is from genome assembly GCA_900303285.1 of Rhinella marina. Classification (NCBI taxonomy): domain Eukaryota; kingdom Metazoa; phylum Chordata; class Amphibia; order Anura; family Bufonidae; genus Rhinella; species Rhinella marina. Next base: position 685,641 of record ONZH01000031.1, on the reverse strand, counting down.
CACTTTCATAGGACACTGTTGTTTCTAGTCCAGTCCTCTGCCGATTGGGAGGTCACGTTATCGGCAAATATGTGCACCGAGAGACAGTGCAGGTTCAGTATTAACTACTGATGATGACGACTGTATCCTGGAATGTAAAGAAAACTGAACATAAGAAAGAAATCCCAATACCTGATGCGTGCATGTTGTGTAGACTGCAGATCAACTGTTTAATTCATCTTGGCACCTACACGCGTGTTACTGTGATATGATAATGTTTCATCTAGGAGCAGTTTGGCTGCCGGGTTTGACATCTTTCAGTGTGAATTGTCAATTGGCTGCAGAACTGCATTCCTAGCTGTCTCTTTTTCGCTTCTTTCACTTGGATCTGTGATAAGGAGTCAGTATCTGCTTTTTAATTAAAGATTCCTACAATAGAGGTAACTCTGAGGAAATCTGCAGCAAGATAGAGGTAGAGACATTTTTGTAATTCAGTGTCTGTATAGTTTCATTAATCAGCATTTCCTCCTGGAATAAAAAAGGTGTAAATACAGTATATTTAAAGGGGTTGTCCGGGTTCAGAGCTGAACCTGGACATATCCCGTTTTCACCCAGGCAGACCCTCTGATATGAGCATCGGCGCATTAATCGCGCAGGTCAAAGGCATTTTCTGGAGATTCAGTGACGTACCGGGCTGTCCATGGGTAAGCTAGGCGGAGGGGTGACCCCCGTGACGTCACCAGCACTAATGGTCAGGCTTTAGCGCTGCCTTTGCCTATATATTTTATATTTTGAAAAACTTTTTTTCCTTTTTTATTCCCCTAGGGACTTTAACTTGCAATTGTCAATCGCTTCTACCATAGACTGCAATGAATTATTATTGCAGTCCGTGGGAAATTCATTAGGTTCTTATGGAGCTCTGCCACAGGCAGGGCTCTATAGGAATATAGCTGTGGCAGGTCTTGAAGCATTCAGAATGCCTGGGGCTGCCACAGCAACCAAACGGTTCTTCCCATCTTGGCGCGGGGCTGCTGTTTGCACTAGAGGATCCCAGCGGTCCTGGGATGGCATCTGAGGGGTTAAAGGTTTGTGATCAGTGTTATTGCCGGTCACAGACATTGCTTATGGTTTCTGGGAGAGGTCAGTTAAAATAATTGTATATAAATGTAGCTGTAACTTTGTAATATATTTCTTTTACCTTCATTGCTTCTTGCCCCTGTTCTGGGCAGCTGTTTCTTGTGATGTCATATCCATGCAAGGGCAGTGATAGAGGAGTGTCTATGTACTTAGTTTGGGGAGGAGCTATAAACTAGCTGGGTGTTAGGGGCAGTGATAGGGGAGTGTCTATGTAACTAGCTGGGTGAAGGAGCTATAAACTAGCTGGGTGATAGGGGAGTGTCTTTGTAACTGGTAATTAGGGGAATGGGAAGAGCTATAAACTAGCTGGGTGTTAGGGGCAGTAATAGGGGAGTGTCTATGTAACTAGCTGGGTGGGAGGAGCTATAAACTAGCTGGGTGATAGGGGCAGTGCTGGAGCTGTGGCAGATAAAGAAGTGCATCATGGGTTTGGTCGGATACAACAATATGATGTGCTACATTCAGGATGGAAACCAGAGGGATTTGTTTAAATGGTGAAAACGCGTCGAGGAATGGGGTAAATATAATCTATATGAGGGGCTCAGGGATTAGGGGGGTCATTATAGGGGTTGGATAACCCCTTTAAGCCTGGTCAGCCTGTGACCTTTTAGGAGTGGTGAAGCTTTTGCTGCAAAACTGGACATATACAATATGGAAACATGGGAAACGCAACTGAAGGAAAAGTATATCACATCCTTTGTCCACATAACATGTAGCCCTATGGGTCTAGTCACACGTCATTGAATCACGGATGCGGATGTCTGTATTCTCCACAGCCAGCACAAGTATCCATTGATTTTAATGTGTTCATTCACATGTTCTTGTTTTCCACTGATCATGGCACCAAACACTCCCATCAAAGCCTATGGCTCTGGGAAAACCAGTGGCCTGTGTGTTCTGTCAGTGGTTCTCCCAGGCCATTGGTAGGAGATGCCTTGGAAATCCATTTTAGCAGTTCATATGGAATATGGATGACACACGGAGGGCAAATAATGGACACACAGACCAACAATGGACCATTTATGGACACCTTGACAGATGAAATACTGACCATTTTTTCAATGGCATCAAACAGACACGGAAGTGTGAATAAGGCCTTAACATGAGAGCTCCGGGGTAGTGGCTGTGTAAACTGATAGAAGTGGGATATTCTCTAGGCGGCCATTGTCAAGCCATTTTGCAGTGTAGTAATGATTGAGCATAACCATGTGGTGTTATCCTTGGCCAAGTATAAGAACGGTTATCTTTTGGAAGCTCCTTTCCAAAGGGAAATGAAGCAAGGCATGTATGAGAAGAGCATTTTTTTTGTAATATATTTTAATGACCTGTTTTACTATCCACATTCTTCAGAGCTCTCTCCCAGTCTAACCTTTTCAGGACCTTGCAATGTTTCATTTTTGCATTTTCATTTTTCTTTTTCTGTTCATATAGCCGTAGTAAGGCTTGTTTTTTGAGGGACAAGTTGTGCTTTTTAATGGCACCATTTACTATTGCATACAATGTAATGAGGAGCTAAAAAAAAAAACGGCGTTCCCTCTGAAGTAAAACTGACCTGGGCGCTTACAACAATACCATATTTATATAGTAAGAATAACTTTGGAAAAATGTATTTTTTTCATTTCATCACCATGACTCCCATAATTTTTTTATAGTTATGTTTATGGAGCTGCATGAGGGCTAATTTTTTGTGGGACGATCTGTAGTTTTTATTTATACGGATCTGGAATCTGTATGACTTTTTGATCACATTTTATTCAAATTGTTTTGGGAGGTGAAGTGACAAAAAAATCAAATCAGCAATTTATGGAGTGCCTTCACTGAACTCAGCCAGAGTAAGGCGACCTGGGCCAGGAAGCGAGGAATTGCGCAGCATAAGGCTTTAGTGCTCTCCAATGCGTTGACACATTTGACCACGGCATCTGAGGGTTTAAATGTCTGCGATCGGCATTATCATCGATCATAGACTATAGCCCCAGGCCTCAGCTGATTAAACCTGGCAGTTATGGCGCTCTTAAGACCGTAAGGGGTTAAAGAGGTTGGATAGGTCATCAGTATCTGATCGGTGGGGGTACGACACACGGGACCCCTGCCGATCGGCTATTTGAGAAGGCAATGGGGCTCCTGTGAGCGCTGCGGCCTTCTCTCAGCATTTCCTAGGCAAGTGACGTCATGTTCATCAGTCACGTGGCCTAGGAGCTGCTCAGCCCCATTCATGCGAATAGGGCTGAGCACGATACCAAGCACAGCCTCTATAAAATGTACAGCGCTATGCTTGGTGAGCGGGGAGAAGGCAGCGGCGCTCACAGGAGCATCGGTACCTTCTCAAATAGGTGATTGGTGGGGGTCCTGGGTGTCGAACCCCTACCGATCAGATACTGATGACCTAGACTGAGGATAGGTCATCAGTAGTAAAATCCTTGAAAACCCCTTTAATGATATGTACAACTAAATGGGTATTCCAGTTGTGTCAAGTTGTCCCCTATCCACAGAATAGGAGAAAACTATTAAATCTGTGGGGTCTGACTACTGGGGCTCGGCTATGTCCAGCATTCCTATTGAGATAAATGTAGTGGCAATGCGCATGCCTGAGCTACTGCTCAGTTCATTTCTGGGGTCCCCTTGGGGTATAGGGCTCCCCTTCTTGTGTTCCTGAAGGTCCAGGTGGTTGAATAGGCGATAACATGATGTAACTGAATACCCCTTTAAGACATATCATTGGGATATGCCTTCATTTACTGATCGATGGGGGTCCCAGTTATATATAGTCCCTTCTGCTTCTTCATTCTGGTCTTGAACCTTATTACACCCTCCTCCCTCAATAACAGATATTCTAATCACAATTTTTTATTACTAGTTTTACATTTTCCCCTGATTATAATACATTTCAGCCGTCTAAAGACATGAGATTAGTTGGGAGCCATCTGAGGGCGCTGTAAACATGCCTTTTTGTACTCTATGAGAGCTTGGATGCAGTACAATTGGACTTCTGTTTATCTCCACACCTCATGCTGGAATTAATTACTTGGTTCTCTGAAGCATTGCGGAGTGGAAGTTTTCCTAGACAGCGAAGTGATTTGTTCCGTCTTGATATTTTACCTCTCTGATTCATCCACGCCCTGTTACCAGGTCAACTGAACAGGAATAGTCACAAGGACCGGTCTCTGCTGTAGGTCCTTTCTGTGCTTCAAGGGTTTTATTTTTACAGTAAAATCCGTGTGTTGTTCTTGGCAGGATTTGCCTGATGAGAAGTCTCTCCTGAGCTCTAGGCTCCTGGTGATTCTCTCCCTTTGCTGTGGTTTGCAGGTTTTCAAGGATCCTTCATAACCACTCTGTTGCCAACCACACTACACTGGCATCAGAAGAGGGAAGGCGCATGGATGTATGCTTGTCATAGCTGGAATTCCTTTAAAGGGATTGTGCCACCATGTTGCATGTTTTTTAAATATAATTCCAAAAGCAAAACTAGTTAATTTTGTCATTTTCTTTGCTGGACAAATGCTTCACTTGTGAGATATTCTCTTTACATAATTATAATGGCACTCCCTGGTGTTTAATCTGTATAGTAATGTGCACATCTGTCTGCTGAGGTGGACACACTTGCTCAGTTCCATTCACACACCATCAGTCATATCTCCTTGGCAGTTTAAGGGAGTGAACACGCCCCCGTAGCTGCAGCAGAAAGGACACACACCCATAGAGAGCATACACACCACCCAAACTGCCAGTCTGAATCTAACACAGCAACTGGAGCAATAAATGGGGAGATTCAATCTTTGTTACATTACATTACATTAAATTTTTACATTAATCGTGGCATAACTCATTTAAAGGGGTTATCCCATGAGTAATGTAAAAAATGAAAATCAGACACCACATAGTACATGACAACCTGTTTCTAACAAAGCTAGAACCAACCCTGTACATCACATAGATCCAGAGATCTCCCCATTCATTACTCTGCTAGACAGCTCAAGAGAATGTCTTCTGACACAGCTCAGGAGGCGTGTCCATGCTCTCCCTTTCACAGCTCAGGGGGTGTGTCCATGCTCTCCCTATCACAGCTTAGGAGGTTGGTGAACCTGTGTGACCACCTCAGTGAGCAGGACAAAGAAATAAGAAAAAACAAGCAGCAGGTGATGCTATACAGATACATTTTATTGAATAACTCAGTGGCTATGTTACATTTTTAAATACATGCAATTACAAAAGTATTTATATCCAGGTGCTGGTTTGAAAAGTGTAGAATATTTTTTGTAGGACAACCCCTTTAAGTGTGTATATTTGGATAGAGGTTATTGTACAAGGAAAGAATAGATAAGATGTGACAATCGCCTATTTTAAATGGTGGATCCTGTCTTATCTATACACAGAGGTGGTATAATTACAGTCAGGATTAGAATAATATATAACTGCAGTAAAGTGATCTGTTCAGAAGTGGCGCCAATTGTTAGACATAGTGGCCAGTGCAAAAACTGCAGGAATTTATGTTTTTTTGTTTAAATATAGATATTGACATAGAACATTAAAAGAAAAGTTAAACATAAAAAATGTGATTTAAACAATAGGTTATTTTCTGATGACAGTGCACCCACAGTGCACTCATCGACTATCTTAGGCTTGAATGATGAGAGACATTTCTTGGCTGGGTAGGATCATCGAATAGCCATCATACCTTATTCACACAGTCAGTGTTCGGTCAGTGATTTCCATCAGTGATTTTGAACCAAAACCAGGTGTAGCTTGAAACAAGAAGAGGTGCAAATTTTTCCCATATGTCTGTGGAGGCTCCAATCCTGGTTTTGGTTCACAATCACTGATGGAAATTGCAAAACACTGATGTGTGAATGAGGCTTTATACACAGAGCTGCCGGAAGAAGAATAAACTTACATTCTGCAAATTTACGTAAAACAAATTATACAGAATATCCACAGTTACTGCAGTGGAATTTGTTTTGTTGTTTTTTTTTTTTGACCGGACAGAAAACGTCTGAAAGCTGTGATTTTGTGCCCAGTCTGCGAAACAGAGCAAACTGCATCCGGCAGCAAAATCAATCTAAGTCAATGATTCCAAATCCATTCCGTCACCCATTGAATTACATTTTGAACCGGATCCGATTTGTTTTGTTTTGATATAACACAAACGCATCCTAATGGTTATGGAACGGATGCTTCTAGTTGTCAGATCTTCAAATCGGAAACCGAAACGCAAGTGTGAAACAGGCCTAAAACAGTTGTAGAATTACTGATTTGTCGTGCTCTCTTTAGTAATGACGTGCTTAGTAATTACAATGTACAAAATGTCTGTGACGTTTCTTTATCTTCTTCACAGACTGGATTCATTAATCTAGGAGAAGAGCAGCTGACAATACAACCGAGCGACACAGCAGTAGACCCCAGCGCTCACTTCTCTGGAAGAGAACATATAATAAGGCACAAGCGTCAGGCAGAGGGGACCTCTTCTTTACAGCCTGAGTCGTCCCATAGGAACTGCCAAGTTATATCAGGTGTGCTATGGGAAATGTCACTGTTATCATTTATGACATAATCAGCCACACTATGTATGTGTATATATGTATATATACAGTGGGGAAAAAAGTATTTAGTCAGCCAGCAATTGTGCAAGTTCTCCCACTTAAAAAGATGAGAGAGGCCTGTAATTGACATCATAGGTAGACCTCAACTATGAGAGACAAAATGAGAAAACAAATCCAGAAAATCACATTGTCTGATTTTTAAAGAATTTTTTTGCAAATTATGGTGGAAAATAAGTATTTGGTCACCTACAAACTAGCAAGATTTCTGGCTCTCACAGACCTGTAACTTCTTTTTTAAGAGGCTCCTCTGTCCTCCACTCATTACCTGTAGTAATGGCACCTGTTTGAACTTGTTATCAGTATAAAAGACACCTGTCCACAACCTCAAACAGTCACACTCCAAACTCCACTATGGTGAAGACCAAAGAGCTGTCGAAGGACACCAGAAACAAAATTGTAGACCTGCACCAGGCTGGGAAGACTGAATCTGCAATAGGCAAGCAGCTTGGTGTGAAGAAATCAACTGTGGGGACAATAATTAGAAAATGGAAGACATACAAGACCACTGATAATCTCCATCGATCAGGGGCTCCACGCAAGATCTCACCCCGCGGGGTCAAAATGATCACAAGAAGTGTGAGCAAAAATCCCCAAACCACACTGGGGGACCTAGTGAATGACCTGCAGAAAGCTGGGACCAAAGAAACAAAGGTTACCGTCAGTAACACACTACCCCACCAGGGACTCAGATCCTGCAGTGCCAGACGTGTCCCCCTGCTTAAGCCAGTGTGCCAGTGTGTGCCAACCTTGTGAAGACATACAGGAAACGTTTGACCTCTGTCATTGCCAACAAAGGATATATAACAAAGTATTGAGATGAACTTTTGTTATTGACCAAATACTTATTTTCCACTATAATTTGCAAAATAATTCTTTAAAAATCAGACAATGTGATTTTCTGGATTTGTTTTCTCATTTTGTCTGAAGTTTGCTAGAGAGCTTTTGGATGTTCCAGAAGAGTATTGGGAGAATGTCATATAGTCAGATGAAACCAAAGTAGAACTGTTTGGTAGAAACACAACTGAATGCTGAGTTGCATCCAAAGAACACCATACCTACTGTGAAGCATGGAGGTGCCAACATCATGCTTGGGGCTGTTTCTCTGCAAAGGCACCAGGACAACTGATCCGTGTACATGAAAGAATGAATGGGGCCATGTATCATGAGATTTTGAGTGCAAACCTCCTTCCATCAGCAAGGGCAATGAAGATGAAACATGGCTGGGTCTTTCAGCATGAAAATGATCCCAAGCACACCACCAGGGCAACGAAGGAGTGGCTTCGTAAGAAGCATTTCAAGGTCCTGCAGTGACCTAGCCAGTCTCCAGATCTCAACCCCATAGAAAACTTTTGGAGGGAGTTGAAAGTCTGTGTTGCCCAGCGACAGCCCCAAAACATCACTACTCTAGAGGAGATCTGCATGGAGGAATGGGCCAACATACCAACAACAGTGTGTGCCAACCTTGTGAAGACATACAGAAAACGTTTGACCTCTGTCATTGCCAACAAAGGATATATAACAAAGTATTGAGATGAACTTTTGTTATTGACCAAATACTTATTTTCCACTATAATTTGCAAAATAATTCTTTAAAAATCAGACAATGTGATTTTCTGGATTTGTTTTCTCATTTTGTCTTTCATAGTTGAGGTCCACCTATGATGTCAATTACAGGCCTCTCTCATCTTTTTAAGTGGGAGAACTTGCACAATTGGTGGCTGACTAAATACTTTTTTCCCCACTGTGTAAATATATATATGTTTATATGTTTTATTCATGGTGGTCCCTAAAAGTATACCATGTCTGGTTAAAGGGGTTCTCCGGGAATTCAGAAAATGTACATACTTAAATATTATTTGATAATAAATATATTCACAAATACCTTTCATTAGTTATAATGCCTTGTTTTGTTTAGGGAGCAATCAATAGGAGAAATAAAATGTTTGTCATCCTATTAGTATGGGCAAAACCTGTCCTAATCACACAGGAGGACAAGTTACTTCACATCATTGAGGTAAAGAGCTTCTCATCCTCCTCTCTGCTCTGCTTGTCAGGGATTATGATCCTGAATACAGGTGAATCTGTGTGGGAAGGGAGATGACGAGGAGACATGAGAGGATAATCTGCAGCAGCTCTTGTATGCAGTCTCCATTACCACAGTCTGTCCAGTCTGTCTTCTCTGTACTTCATGTCTCCTCATGAACTAAATTCCCAAGAGATTCAGCTGAAGATCTTATCATCTGTATTCAGTATCATAAGCCCTGACAAGCAGAGCAGAGAGGAGGATGAGGCAGCTCTTTACCTCAGTGTTGTGAAGTAACTTGTCCTCCTGTGTGATTAGGACAGGTTTTGTGTGAACTAATAAGACGGTGGCCATTTTGTGTCTCCTGATGATTGCTCCCCAGATGAAATGAGCCATTATAAATAATGAAAGGTATATAAAGGAATATATTTATTATAAAGTAATATATAAGTATTTTCTTAATTCCCAGAGAACCCCTTTAAGGCTCCATTCACACAACCATATTTTTGGCTTGCATGCAATCCACATTTTTTGCAGATTGAATATGGACCCATTCATTTCAATGGTGCCACAAAAGATGTGGACACCACACTGTTCCACAGTTCCTCAAAAAAGATAGAACATGTCCTATTCTTGTCCGTTTTTCAGACAAGAATAGTCACTGTTACAATGGGTCCACAAAAAACAGGTGCAAGACAGTCATCACATGGATGTCATCCGTATTTTTCGCAGATCCACATTTTGCGGACATGTGCATGTATTTTGCTAACTATGTGGAAACGATGCAAATACTTACAGTGAACGTGTCTACCCTCATTCCTGGAGCGACTGTACAGATGTGACCCTGACCATAATAATGCAGATAATTAGGAAATCTTTTACGTTTATGATATGTGACAGAAAAGCACAGGAACTAAAGTGAACCTGTCATGGTGAAGATGCATTGCTATGTGACTGTATGTATGGATATAGCCGTCAGTCACTTATTAGGACTACCAACTACTTCTGAGCAGTGAATTAAATTAATAAGTTTTACTATATATCAGTCTGCTCATCAGCCTGGTTTATACCCTGCTGCCTGCAGATTGCACTGCATTCTCATGGCTACAGGTTGATTTTAATTTCGCTTTTCTGCACGTTATGTCAGATTCATAAGAGTAAAGGATTTCCTAATTACCTGTATTATCAGGTTCGCATATGTGCAGTTAATTTCATCCTGGAATGAAGGCATAATGAGGGTAGCTTAGGACCCCAGCTATCTAATTGATGCTAGGCTTTGGATTAATTGGTGCACGCAGTGTTTTGGACATTAATGTTTAATGGCATACACAAGGTACTTCAGTGGTTTCCTAAGCATCAGTGGAGGTAAGCTCTCTGGAAAGTGTATGTTCTACAGTGATATAAGGACGTTTGGTGTATGCCAAAGCTCCCAGTGTCCCTTGTACATCACTATACTTTGTTTTTTTGCTGTATAGCATAGTGTAATTTACTACACATTCCCATACAGAGGCATCCAGTAAAAACCATATACTGTACAGTGCAGTATGTGTTTGTTTAATATGTAGGTCAATGGGTGATTTCTGACACTGTATCTTTATACACAGTTGCATACACCACAGGCATCTGTCAGTGATATACTTGTAGAGATGCTCCCAACATATAGCTCCAACCTACACTGCAAATGGAGCCTGAATGTAATCTTAAAGGGGTTCTCCGGGAATTAAAATTAAAATACTTAAATATTACTTTATGATAAATATATTCTCAAATACCTTTCATTATTTATAATGGCTCGTTTTGTCTGAGGAGCAATCATCAGGGTAAACAAAATAGGCACTATCCCATTAGTTCACTTGAAACCTGTCCTAATCACACAGAACTGAGGTAAAGAGCTGCCTCATCCTCCTCTCTGATCTACTTTTCAGGCATTATTCTTAATACCCTTGATAAGATCTTCAGCTGTCTCTGTAGGAATGGAGTTCATGATGAGACATGAAGTACAGAGGGGATGGACAGGACAGACTGTGGTAATGCGGGGCTGTGGTAATGAAGACTGCATTCAAGAGCTGCTGCTCAATAGCTGCACCTCACCCTCTTCCCATGCGTCCTCATCATCTCCTTTCGCACAGAGATTCGCCAGTATTCAGGATCATAATCCCTGACAAGCAGAGTGGAAAGGAGGATGAGACAGCTCTTTAGCTCAGTGTTGTGAAGTAACTTGTCCCCCTGTGTGATTAGGACAGGTTCTGTGTGTACTGACAGGACAGCGGCCATTTTATTTCTCTTAATGATTGCGCCCCAGACAAAACGAGCCATTATAACTAATGAAAGATATTTGTGAATATACCGTATTTATAATGAAGTAATATTTAAGTATTTCCATTTTCTTAATTCCCGGAGAACCCCTTTAAAGAAACTATCTCCCTGCATTATCAGAGTTAGGAAAATGTTTGACAACAAGCTAGTGGACTGTTTCCAGTGACAACTGGCAACTTTATGGGTAGCTGCTATAACTCAGGACTAGTGCTAGATCAAGTGCTTAGGTTTGTATGTAGATTAAAACACCCTACCCCCTTCCTGAACCACATTGCAAAATTGTAGAAACTCTGAAACCATGTATGAGTTTTGCCGCTTGGTTCCCTGCTCTGCTGCATGCTAGCTAAACACAGAACTAGACTTGACTGTTACCAACACTCTTGAATGTAATCCTTAAATAGGATTACATTGTAGGCATATCGTTAGGATGCATTCCTAAGTACAGTGGTGCGGCGGGCCAGCCCTCTCCCGGCGGATCTGCTTCCGTGGAACGTTGCAGGTGTCATGGAAAAGCACTGGAGTGGCAGGGCAGGAAACCAGTTGTTCCCTTGTCCCACCAGCGCTGCCAGAAGCTCAACTGTATCACTGTCCTGTGGATGCTGGCACAATTGAGCGCAGGGGTCCCAGAGACCAGGTGAATTGGTGTTTTATGCCGTTCTTTGATACTCTGTGTTTTATGCCAGTGTTTGATACCCTCTGCGCTGCCAGAGAATGTGCCTAATCGTCATAAATTAGGCGCATCCACCGATCCTCTGTGCGCTTTGAGTGATATCTAGTTTCCTGAGGTAAATGATAGTCATTTGCAGGGGCTAAAAGCCCCAGCCCCTCAACACCACCGCCACTCTCCTGTATCAAGAGGATTTTTATTTTTTAAGCCTAACTCCCATTAGTAAATGACCCCCATTATCTCCAAAAGCAGAAGAAAGTAGTGGATTTTCCCAGAAGAGAAATTCTGGCCAAAATTACTCTAAGGGCATCTAGGAAATCACAAAGCATCTTAGAAAACGTCTATAGAAAGGTAAATCGTTTTGATCTCAGTGAAGGTTATCCTTCATGATGTCATCAACAAAAAAATTATTGGGATTCACGGGAAAGTAGCAAGGATGAAACCCTTGCTATCAATGCTTGTCTCACATTTGGAAAAATATAAGATATAAATAAATATATACATCTGGATAATCCTCAAGCTGTATGGAGGACACATAGGTCAAAAGTGGAACTCTTTGGACAACACAAGATCCCATTGTATCTGATCTAAGACAAATACAGAACACCACAGTAAGAATATTATTCCAGCCATCAAGGGTGGTGGTGTGATGGTGGGCTCCTTCAGGACCTGGACAACCTGAAAGTGCAAGAAGTCTACTCTTGCATGTAAATCTATGTACTTACCATTGATTTTGGTTGGAACATTGTTTCCTTCTGCTCACATTTACTACATTGGCCTTTGATTTCAAGAGTAAAGTTTTACTTCGATATCTCAAGTGTTTAAGAAATGACATATCTGAGTCTTGACATGTCACTATAATAACTTATAATTACTCTTCTTCATGTTGTTATCATTGCTCTGTTGAACAGGATATCCCTTTTCAATTGAAGTAAAGCTAAAAATAATGATCAAACCTCCTGTCTTTCAGAAATAGCTTAGAGGCATAACATTCATTCTGTCTTACCCTATGTGCTCTTTTATCATTGTAGTCTAAATTAACGCTAGACCAGTTATTATTATGTCTTTAAACCAGGGATTTACTTAAGAGCAATACATCTGACCTCCTTCTCTCTTTCTAGCTCAATCCCCTAATGTATTTACCCTTGTTTTCTGAAGTACTGTACTGTGCAAAAGTCTTAGGCAAGAAATACTCCAATGCTCCACTCATACATGCTAAATGAGTGAAGATGAGGTTATGTCCACCCCTTTAGCAAAAGTGAATTGAATGAACACAAGAGAAATCTAAATTAAAGGGGTTGTCCGGGTTCAGAGCTGAACCCAGACATACCCTTAATTTCGCCCAGGCAGCCTGGCTGACAACAGCATCGGAGCATTTCATGCTCTGATGCACTTCCTTGCCCTATGCTGGATTGTGCAGGGCAAGAGCTCTTTTAGTTACAATAACACACTGCCGGGCGGAGGCTTACGCCCGGCAGTGTGTTTGGTGACGTCACCGGCTCTGATGGGTCAGCGCCGCCCTAGCCGTTTTACTGGCCAGGTAAGCGCTAAAGTCCGCCCATCAGTGCCGGTGACGTCACCGGGCTCACTGCTGGGCGGAAGACTCTGTCTGGCAGAGCCCAGTTCGTCACCGGAACTGGGCTAAATACCTTTGCCCAGCGCAATTTAGCGCAGGGCAAAGGAGAGTATCGGAGCATAAAATACTCAGATGCTCTTGTCAGGCAGGCTGCCTGGGTGAAATTAAGGGTATCTCCAGGTTCATCTCTGAACCCCATTAATTCAATATTTGGTGTGGCCACACTTTGCCTTCCAAACATCTATTCTTCTAGATACTTGTGCTCAGTTTTTGAAAGATCTCTCCAAACATCTTGGAGAACTAACCACAGGTCTTCTGTGAATGTAGGTTTGCTCAAATTCGTTTGTTTCTTCATGGAAAAATTGCAGCCAAAAAGCCATACCTTTGATGTGGAAACAAAGCCCAGCAACTCAAGCATGCAGGAATACATAGGGACTGGGGTGCAGAAAAATGACAGCAGGTAATCTGGACTGATGAGTCAAAATGTGAAATATTTAGCTGTAACAGAAGGCAGTTTGTTTGCTGGAGGACTGAAGAGCGGTACAATAATGAGTGTCGCCGGGTAACAATGAAGCATGGTGGAGGTTGCTTGCAAAACTGCGGCTGCATTTCAGCAAGTAAATTGGGAATTAGGTCAGGATTAATGGAGTTCTCATTGTTGAGAAATACAGTCAGATACTTATCCAACATGAAATACCATCAGCGAGGCGTTTAATTGGCTTCCAAATTAAAGAGGACCTGTCACCTCTCCATCCGTGTCTGTTTTAGTAACTACTTGCATTCCCCATGTAATAACAATTCTGGAGCATCTATTCTTATGACTCTATGTTGACGTGTCGGGGGAGGTGACAGGTCCTCTTTAATTCTGCAGCAGGACAATGACTCCAAACATACAGCCAATGTTATTGAGAACTATCTGCAGCATAGAGAAGGACAAGGAGTCCTGGAGGTAATGATATGGCCCCCACAGAGCTCTGATCTCAACATCATCCAGTCTTTCTGGGCTTACATGAAGAGACAGAAGGATTTGAGCAAGCCTATATCTACAGAAGATCTGTGGTTAGTTCTCCAAGATGTTTAGAACAACCCCCCTGGCAAGTTCCTTCAAAAGCTGTGTAAATGTACCTAGAAGAACATATTCTGTTTAAAAGGTAAAGGCTGGTTACACCAAATATTCATTTCATTTAGATTTTCCTGGTTCATTCACTTCTATTTTTGAAAACATTCTTAGTTTGCAGCATTTTTTTCACACTTGCCTAAAATGTTTGTAAATACACTGAATGTGGGCCAAATGCCATATTCCTGAGGCTTCCTGCGTGTGTTTTCTTACACTTCCCAAACAAATGCTTTGAAGAATGTGGATTAAGCGTCATTTATTTACTTTTCTAATTTAGAAAAAATTACTACTCTGCTCTTGGCTTTTCACAAATTTCCCCAATCTCTTTAAATTAAAATCTTGAAAATTGTGGAGATTGTGCCCCCAGTCAGGGGTCATATGATATGAGACATTTATCATGTTGTGCCCGATGACGTTGGCAGACTGAGAGCCACCAGCACAGCTAAGCCATATCGTGCCCCCTGGATGGGTAAGGGAAGATTCCTGGCATTAGTCTTCTGATGACAGCCATTTCCTGCCTGGATGCTTTTGTGTTTATATCTGAGATTTTCCAACATCCTTTCTGTATTCTGGGCAGTTGTAAGATCTCCTGTTTCATAAGCTAGAATATCCTGTTTAACTTCTGATATGATAAAACTATGATAGAGGGACGTGTCCCTGCAACATTTAATTAAGTGGCAACAGGTACAAGGACACCAAGCATATATGCAAGTTGGGGTTATGGATCTGTTATACACATTGACACGTTGAAATCTCACAGCAAATTCGTCCATCCATTGTAACAAAATGCAAAAAAACTTTGCCATGGCTACCACCACTTGGTCCCTCCTGGCATCTTCCTTTCTCTTGGGACTGGAATTGTTACAGGTATGTGGTCTTGGCCAAATGATTATCATTTCGAAATTAATATTTATTATAATAGAAAACTATGTTGCAAAAGTTTACAACCAGATATGAGCGAACGCGCTCGGCTCCCCTGCGAACGAATGCCCGCAGGCATTGCGGATCCGTTCTCAGCTGCATGTAAGTCAATGGGGACGGATCCATTTGGTATGACACTCATACCAAACGGATCCGTCCCCACTGACTTTCAGTCGGTTGAGGAGGACGGATCCATTTGGTATGAGTGTCATACCAAATGGATCCGTCCCCATTGACTTACATGCAGCTGAGGACGGATCCGGAATGCCTGCGGGCATTGCGCAGGGGAGCCGAGCGCTACAGTGCTCGTAACAAGCACGTTCGCTCATCTCTATTTACAACCCCTTTAATTTATGACACAACTATGCTATACAGTGGTCCACCACCCATACACTAATGATGTTATGCCACAGTAGTGTATATTGAAGTAGCACTGTCCGATGATATTACATACATCATTGTCTAATGAGTATAAGAATGATTCGCTCATCTGCTTTTGTGTTGTTATCTTACGGTGCATATATATAACCAGTGTTTGACTGGGGTTGATTAGGCCCATCAGAGGAAATTATTCCCTATCATCAATGAAGATGAACAAAAAGGTTTTGTTTCAAAGAAACAGATCATAGTGGAAAGTGATTGGCTCCAATTTTTTTCTCCTGGACCTTTGGGGCCCACTACGGTATCAGAGCCTGGGCCCACTGGAGTATCCTCTGGTACTCTGGTGGGCCAGTCCAACCCTGTGTGTAGCTGTTGCACTTCAAGGAGTTAGCGGACAAAGAAAAAGTATATTTGGCAAACCACACCATTGTTTTGTTCGTTACATGTCCTTTAATGTCTTTCAAACTGACTATCCCCTTGAATGTGGCGGTGGAGGTGTCAGAATATTTTGTTAGTAAATAGAGATCAGCCTGGTATAGATACTGCTTATTGGAGGTAATCCTTATTTTACATGTAGCGTCAGGAAGGAACAAATTATCCAAGCTGGAAGCATGATTATACACAAATGTCTTTTTTTCTAACTCCATAACCTATCTTGGGTGGTGAGGTTGCTCCAGTCTCCCACTGAAAGTCTGGTCAATGAGCAGCGTCTGGTTTTTGAAGAGGTGTTAATTCTAGCCCCTGGGAATTATCAGTTCCAGCAAGATGCATTGAGCCAAAACCTCTGCAGCTGAATGATTGAACAGCACTGGAGAAGACAGCTTTCTCAACTCACGATATGAAGTTACCTGCAGCTGTAGACTCATGTATGGAGTAGATGGGTAGAACAAGTAGAGACATATGAGAATACAAGATATACATGCAATACTAATAGGTTAGATAAGGTTACATGTGTCATAGTCAAAGGGCTTTGTCAGACTTTACAGATACTGTAAGAGTTTCATTAATATAAATGTGTGCAATATGTCTCATACTATGGGGCATAAACCTAACCTATTAATGCTGCATGTGTACATATCTTGTATTCTCATGTGTCTGTATGGCGCACTATATTGCAGTCTCTTATATGAGTAATCTTCAGTTTCACAGATTATTTTAACTTCTAGAAGCTCTCAATATAGCATAGAATGGAGCACACTGCCTTTTCTTAAAGGGGTTGTCCCATGAAAAATATTATTTTTTTATTCAAATCTTTTTTTTATTAATACCATTGTTGCAGTTTACAAATTAAAGAATGTACACGGTAATGTATGATCACAATTACAAGTCCAGCAATAAAGCAATGAGCATGTACAGCTTGAAGTTATTTGTTTGCTTAGGAGAATATAATACAACATTTCACATTTTTTGAAAAAATTTGATTTTATAAACAAAAAGAAAAGGAATCATCAGCATAGTAACAATAATAATAATCCCCCTTCCCACCCCCCGGCCCTCCCCACTCCCCATTCCAGTGTCAGCAGCCAGACCCATAGATACTAGCATTCACTCTCATAAATGCTAGCCACTTGTCCCATAGTTTCTCGTATTTGAGGGGACATCCCCTTTTTAAGAATACACCCTTCTCATATACTAACATTGAGTTAACTTTGCGTACAAACTCCCCTAACGAAGGTCCTGTAGCCTGAATCCAATGTTGAGCTATCAACTTTCTTGCGACATAAAGTAGTCGTCCCACCGCCACCTTAGTCATACTTTCTGTATTTATTTCTGCCACGTAGCCCAGTATGTACAACTTATGAAAAATATTCTACAGTTTTCAAACCAGTACCTGCATCTGAATACTTTTGTAATTGCATGTAATGCATGTAATTAAAAGTTTACCATAGCCAATGAGTTATTCAATAAAATCTGTATAGCGCCACCTGCTGTTTGTTCTTTTCTTATTTCTTTGTCCTGCTCACTGAGAAGGCCGCACATGCTCAGTTTTATCCTTCAACTGCCTCCTGAGCTATGATAGGGAGAGCTGAGACACGCCTTCTGAACTGTGATAGCGAGATCATGGACACGCCCCCTTGGCTGCAGCAGAAAAGACATCCCCTTGAGCTGTCAGCTTGGTATAAATCTAAAAGAATATCCAAAAATCCCAGACCTATGAATGGGCACACCTCAATACATATAGCAACCTATAAATGACAGTGTGACTTCCCAAAGTAATCAAATAAAGAATTAAAGGTAAAAATATAAATCTTTATTTAGCCAATTAAAAATATATATTGATAAAATGGAGGAATCCACATATTTGAGAGCAACAATAATCTAAAAACAACAATAGCAGTAACCCCACTAGTGAGGGGCTCATACACATGCAGGCTGGGACACACTAGCAAAGAGAAAAAGTGCATTCATTGCCAAAACAAGGTTTAACAAGAAAGCACAGTGTGACTAAAACAGTCTACACACCATTAATAAGAAGCAAAATTACCTATATGAATGCACACACAATAGTCATATGCCTTGCCGTTATAAAGCTAAGTCACAGTAAAGCGTATCTGCATGATGGCCCCCCACTAACTGCTATTACTGCTTGTTTTTTTTAGACTATTGTTGCTCTCCAATATGTGGATTCTTCCACTTTATCAATATATATTTTTAATTGGCTAAATAAAGATTTATATTTTTACCTTTAATTCTTTATTTGATTACCTTGGTGTAAATCTAGCAGAGCAATGAATAGAGAGATCTCTGGATTCATTTGAGGTACAGGGCGGGTTCTAGCTTTGTTAGAAAGAGACTGTCATGTACTATGTGATGTTTGATTTTCGTTTCTTATATTAGTCATGGGAGAACCCCTTTAATCATTGTTTTATTTGGATTTACCCTCATGATATCATGCAAATCTCCACTGAAATGTAATGATCAAGATCTGTGTGATACGGGTTTCCAATATGCTAGGTGTAAGAGGCCTGACTTTGCTTTTGCATTGAGTACAACTACACACATGCAATAAAATTTTCTGCAGAGAAACGATTCGCCTGCAGTGGTGACATGCATGTAAAAGGCATTTCACAGTTCTGGTCCAGCCAGAACCAGAAACAGTGGAAAACGAAGCTCAGCACTGGACCCAGAGTGCCCATGACAGGTGAGTCTTTGGAGCCCTGGAGAACTCCTTTAAAGGAGTATTCCCATCCTAAACATTATTCACAAAATATTCTATAAATGCCTGACAAGTAAGGGTCCCATCTCTGGAACCCTCTACTAATGGGGAAACAAGGCTCCTATGAGCTCTTTTTGATAATGTATGTTGATTTGCTAGATTATTTAAGCCTCTGTATGAAACTGAAGACATGTGAACAGGGGTGGAACTGGGGCCCACATACATTACTGCATCCCTCCTGCTGGGGAGAGCGGGATGTGCTCTGTTCATTGAGGGAACAGGGTTAGATGAGTATTAATGTTTTTTATTTTATTAACACCACTAGCAGAAGGAACCTACTTTGCCTGGGTATATTTCATTTAATGTTTGTGTGTGTGTCGATATCGAGCGTGACCTCTACTGCACCCCGACTCCTTAACAGTGATCTCCACAGCCCCCACCCCTTAACACTGACCTCGCCCCCCGTGCCCTGTCTCCTTAAAATGGGAACTCCACAGCAGCCCACCCCCTTAACTTTGACCTTCACAGCAGCCTGCACCTTTAACAGTCAGTTCCACAGCACCTCACCCCCTTGACAGTGACCTCCACAGGAGCCCGCCCCCTTAAGTGACCTCTACAGCACCCACCCCTTAACACTGACCATAGGTTATAGTCCCCTTAACTGACCTATACCATTACTGGCGCCCTTGATAGAGACCTCCACAGCGACTCCCCCTTTAACAGTGACTGTCACAGTACCCCGCTCCCTTAACAGTGACCTCACAGTACCCCGCTGCCCCTTTAATAGTGGCCTCCACAGTCCCCTCCTCCTTTAACAGTGACCTCCACAGTGCCCGCCCCTTTAACAGTGACCTCCACAGCAGCCTGCCCCCTTAACAGTAACATCCACAGCCTCTTCTTTAACTGTGACCTCCACAGCAGCCTGCTGCTAGGGTGGCCAGAGGTCCGTTTGTAAGCCGGACAGTCCAGCTATCAGACTTCCTGTCCTCCATCTGATGCAGGGCCTGGATGGACACAGGATGTCCTTTTAAACAGCTCACTCTCGGACAGCAGCACTGTGCAGTCTGAGCATGAGCTGCAGGGAGAAAGTCATCCTCCCTCCCACCCCTGCAGCTAACAGAAGTTGATTTTTACCTTCATTTTTTCAATCTCTGTCAGTTGCGGAGTGAGAGGGGCATGGCCTGACCATGTTGGGGCGTGGCTTATCGGGGCCTGGGGGCGGGGCTTTTAAGTCCTTCTTTTAAAGGGTGGGTTACAGGTCGATGCCATGGTAATTTATGAGGAAACACAGTGAGTAGCAGTGGAAGAAAACATCTTTTATTACTATTGAACAGTAAATATGTGAAATTTACATTATATTAGGTAATGATTGATGATGAGTTAGTCTAAAACATAAGTTATATTTATGGTAACTGGAATACCCCATTTAACAGTGTCATCCACAGCGCTCTGCCCCTTTAAAGCTGACCTGCAGCAGTGAAGGAAAATGGCTGGGTTGTTATGGGAACCTGGTGTGAAACTGTGTGTATGTGGAGGCTAAAGGCCTGCGAGCTTCTGTAGGCTGATAAGGGTCACGTGACCAGGTTTCTATTGGCTAATGCATTTTTTGGGAATATCTCATGAATGGTACGTCCTGGAGAGCTGAGACCCGGTCTAAAACCTTTCCGGACACCTGATGTACCTGTGTGCCAAACCTCGTGACTGTAGCTAGCTGCAACGGTGCGGATTCCTTTAGCGGACATACACACATAAATACATACACACATACATACACTCAGCTTTATATATTAGATAGAGGCTTCACTAATTAAGGGGCCATACTACTTTGAAGCGGCATTAACGAGTCATAACTATTGTGACATTTTACTGTGTGGAGCACTAAGGGAGCATTCTACTGTGTGGGTGTACTAAGGGAGCACTCTACTTTGTGGGAGCACTAAGAGGACATAACTATTAAGTGGGTGGCAGATTGTATGGCGAGTGTGGGTGGTCTTGACTATCTGCAGGAGCGGGTTGAAGGTAACTGGTTGGGGCTTTCAAAAATTAGCTATGGGGCCCAGCCTTTTCTAGTTACGACCCTGCAGGTTCAGTATGGGACCATAGACCTTTATGGGAACCATATTTAATCTTCTGACAAAGTGGTGAAACATGATTCAAGCTGCCAGTAACTAAAATGTGTAAGAAAACTGGGATTTTATAAAAGGTTCATATAATAGATGTTATTCTTTGGATGTCCTGTAAAATATTTTCAAGTAATTGATCTTTAATGTTATTGTGTGTAGAGTGATATTCACCAACCAACCATACCAATATGTTCACTGACAGGTGAAAGGAATACCCTTGATTATCTGGTTGTCATGTGGAATATACATCAAATTAAAGGGGTTGTGCAGCGGTTTTATATGTATGGTCTGTCCTCTGGAAAGGTCATCAATATCAGATTGGCTGGCGTCCAACCACCGGCACCCCTACCAGTCTGCTGTTTGAAGAGTAGGTGGTGCTCCTGCGAGTACTGCATCCTCTTCATTTCACTACATGTTGTCTTGGAACTCAGAGTAATTAGAAGTACTCCCTCCATCACTTGCTACACCACCGCTTTAAGGGAGACAATGTATAGTGTAATGAAGAAGAAGCAGCACTTGCATGGAGCGGCCCCTCCTCTTCAAACAGCTGATCGGTGGGGTGCTGGGTGTCGGGCCACCACCAATCAGATATAGATGACCCATCCTGAAAATGAGCAGTCAGAGCACATACAAAATGGCAGTTCTTATATGGTGTTTCCAGTATGCAGTGGTTAGGCAAGCACCTACCAAAAGTGGTCATAGAAAGGACAACTGGTGAACTGTCGTCAAGGTTATGGACATCCAAGGCTTATGGGGAGCAAAGGTCACTCTATCTGGTCCGAACCTAAAGAAGAACTATTGTAGCACAGCATAGTGAGAAAGTTAATGCTGGTTATGACAGAAAGGTGTCAGAACACACAGTGCATCACAGCCTGTTGTGTGTGGGCTTCATAGCTGCAGGCCGGTCAGAGTGCCCATGCTGACCCCTGTCCACCACCAAACACTCTTACTGTGGACACTTGAGAATTGAAACTTGACCATGGATCAGTAGAAGAGGGTGACCTGGTCTGATGCATCACTCTCTTACATTACGCTGTGTGAAAAGAAATGGCACCAGAATGCACAATGCCAAGAAGGCAAGGGTTACAGCAATTGTGTTTGTCAGGGATCACTTTTTGGTGGCTTACATAATTGTGTGTGAATGTTCCTTGTCTGCTGGGGCAATGTTGCTTACATTACTAATTGCTCTAAAGTTGAGTAACTCTACTGTTCATAGATATCCTTCATGTGCCTTCCACTGTTAAATCTGTCACATTGAACATGGTGTTTGAGCTGCAGGCAGCATGTTATAGAGAAGGAGGAGCTGAGCAGATTGATATACTGTATAGTTTTATGGGAAAAGATTCAGTAAAACTTGTATTTCATACATTTAAATTCTTGCTTATTCTGATTATTCAGAGCATGTTTATTGCCATAGGGCGTGTGAGATCACTGTGAATTAGAGTATTTTTTTAGTTTATGACTTTATTTTCTTTTATCCCTTGCAGGAAAAAGAAAGAAGCCAAATAAGAGTGGAGAAGGAGGTGACTGGCGAGAACGGAGGAACGCAATTAGACTTGCTGATGGGCACACTGTAGAGACCCTGGTGGTAGCCGATGCTGACATGGTGCAATATCATGGACCTGAGGCTGCACAGAGATTTATTCTTACAGTCATGAACATGGTTTGTATGTCACAGCGTTTTGGTGGGACACACCTCTACTACCCTCTCTGGAGCCTTGCACAGCTGCCCTCACCATTATTGATAGGACATTAATGGTGGCTCATTCTTGGAAAGATTCCCATAAACTTTTGGGACTTCTGAGTTCTAGATTCACTTGTGTTCCATGACTGTAGTAATCTTGGAATGATTATATTTGATATGAGGGGCATTTCTTACTATAAATCAGTAACTAAATGCATACACAAGGTTATGGCAGATGTGAAAGCTGAAGACTTGCCATTTCATTAAGTTGCTGGTAGGATCTGGCCATTATTATTTTGTACAGAAGAATGAAGAAGTATATTAGAATTGTTTCGCTAAGTTTGGCACATTTATAGTACACGTGCCATTGTCAGACACAGATTTATTTTAGGCTGATTGCGGAGAAAAATGTGGATTGAATTACCAACATGGCAAGCAAACGATACAGATTAGACCCAATGACTCATTGATTACAGCACAGCTGGGCAGGCGAGAGAAGAGAGCTGGATAACCCACAGTCAACACTGACGATAAGGCGATATGTCCCATGCAGTTTGTCAGCTGTGTCATTTAAGGAGGACTTGTCACCCCTCCAGACTTGTCTGTTTTAGATAGCAATTGCGTTCCCCATAAAATATCAGTTCTGGAGCATCTTCTTTTATAGCGCTGTGTATAAGTCCTCTGTTATTCCTACTTGAAACTTCTGAACAGATCCACACCTGGGTGTTAGGGAGTTCACACTTCAGTTATTTGGTCAGTTATTTCAATCACATATCCGTGTCAGTGCTCAAATCTGTGAGAAGGTAGTCAGTGATGCATCCATGAAGGATCTGTGTTGGGTCCGATGCTAAGTGTGTAAATTTTTTGCTGTCTGCGTTGCATCCGTTTTTCACTGACACTACACAGCTGAAAAATAATTTTCAAAGCATCTCTTCCAAATGATCCGTGAAACACGGATGGCATCCGCGTTGCATCCGTGGTTTTCACGGACCCATAGACTATAATGGCCATGATGGATCCGTGAACACAGACAAAATAGAGCATGCATCCATTCTAAAAAAACACGGACCCATGGACCGTGCTAAAACACTGATGTCTGAATACACACATTAAAAATGAATTGGGACATGTCCTGTCCATGGAGAACACTAACGTGTGAATGAGGCTTTATTCTGCGGCAAAACCAGGTGCGAGTGAAAAACACAGAACAGGTGCAAATCAACTCACTACACCTGATCTCTGAGTAGGGTTCACTACTGATTTTGGCTCACAATAACTGATTGAAGTAACTGAGAGTGTGAACTCCGCCTTACAAGTTTGGAATATGTCCCTACATACTAAGGGCTCTTTCACACAAACATGCCGTGTTTCGCGGTCCGCAAATTGCGGATGCCACCCGTGTGCCTTCCGCAATTTGCGGAATGGAAGGCCCATTATAGAAATCCCTATTCTTGTCCGCAAAACGGACAATAATAGGACACGATCTATAATTTTTGTGGGGCCGTGAAACGGAGCAATGGATGCGGACACCACACAGGCCCCATTAAAGTGAATGGGTCCGCACCTGAGCCGCAAAAAATGCGTCTCAGATGCGGAAACAAACCACGGCTTGTGAATGACCCCTCCATGCAGATGTTGTCCTTGGTCGGATTCAAACTCCAGCGCTGCAAGGCACCAGTGCTAACCACTGAGCCACATACAGCACTTATAGGCCAAAGCAATTGACTGTCTAAAAAGAAAAACTGCTTTTGTTGCTAATAGCGAACAATCAACAGCGCAGCAACTGTAGTATAAGTGCATGAGTTTTTTTGTGCAAATTTATCATGTCTGAAATTATCTGAAATATTGCTGAATGCATGATATTCTGTATTGATTCCTTCTCCCCCATGCCACCAGATCTAAGAATATACAAGTATACTATGCAGATTGCAGGCTGCTTTGTCATTCACAGTTGTGTAATATTAATTTACACTTGCACATATCTATAACATAAGATGACTGTTCTATTTAAACTCCATAGCAGCTGTATAGATATGTCCGCAGAATACAGTCTCCGGCTGGAATGTCTTTGAAGTTGGTGGCTTTTTCATGGGCCGGCATGGTGTCATCTAGGCCACGTAAATAACATCTAGCCTATAAACACTTAGGACAGTTTTGCATGACCATAAATGAAAAAGCCTTGGGTATTTCAGCCCTTCCTAAAGATTCATAAGTGTCATTTGATTCATGGCGTCTTCTCTGTCATGGTGTACGATTTCCTTCATCCTCGAGCATGCCACATATTTAGAATCTGCAGTTTTATTCTCCGTGTGTGGAGACATTTCTGATTTAGATAACGAGGGTCAAGTAGAAGAAATAGATTCCACTTTCCATTTTTAATATGAGTAGTGTCCTATTTCTTGTGTTGAGCAACCAACTCATCTCACCTCACGGTTTCGTATACCATATGACCCCATAATCTTTGAGAATAGTTTGGCAGGTGGGTCTTGGGGATGCTCTTTCTCATACCACAGCCAGTAGCAATCAATCCCCACCACTATTCCATATTATAGGAGACTGCATAAGATGCTTCCAAAAGCTAGGTGACCAATGTGTCTAAAATTTTTGGTTGCTTTTGGTTGTTTTCTAGTAATTTCAAAAGTTTTGAAATATTACTTTAGTAAAATGACTTCTAAGCTTCTAAAATTATGGGCCTAGTAAGCTTGTTACAATCTCCCTCTAATCCTAGGGTAGTAATAATAGTAATTACAATCTCCCTGGTATTCAGCCACTGCACCCACTGTCTATGTATATATCCTGAGCAGACTGATGTCCTGAGTGTTTCTTTCTCATTCTTCTTTTCTGTTCCTACCTAATGTTGTTACCCCTACCCAACTGGAGTGACATTACAATTTCTCACCATGAATGATGAACCTTCATGACTTAAAAGGGTTTTCCCAGGTAAACAGTATCTGATTGGTGGGGGTCCAACAACTTGAGAAAGCACTGGCGCTTGCAGTAGCTCAGCCTTCTCTCAGTTTACCAATCACAGCACTGTACATTGTATAGCGGCTTTGCTTGGTATGGCAGCTCAGCCCATTCACTTCAGTGGGGCTGAGCTGCGCCTAGGCCATGTGACCAATGAAGATGACCTCACATGGCCTAGGGAAAGCCATGGAAAAAGGTTGCTGCACTACTGCGAGCACCGGTGCCTTCTCAAACAGCTGATCTGTGGGTGTCCCGGATGTCTAACTCCCACCAATCAGACGCCGATGACCTATACAGAGGATAGGTCATCATTAAAAATATATCGGAAAACCTCTTTAACTGTAGGAGCATATTGTGTGAGGCATAACGGTAGTCATCCTGGTTGTAAACTGTGTGAACACTGTACCCCTTATTTGATTGTTTTACTTGTTATATTGAACAAAAATTCAGTAAATATAAGAAAAATTGACTAGGGGATCCATTGAGAAGTCATCAGTGGTATGAAGGAGGTTCTTGACTTCTACATCCTATTCATTTGATGTTTTGCCCATGACTTGAGTTTACAGAAGTAAGTCTCCCCATAGGAAAAACAGTCCAGTTAGTTTTGTTTTTTGCTTTTCTTTGTAGCTACATTTCAATAAATTGAACATCTGTGGGATGATTGCTTTAACATTTCTACAACATACTCTGGAATGTTGTATCATTGCTAAGACCAATGATGAACATTTTTACTCAACGTTTCTTTACCTATTATGATGAAACTTCAATTTATTTTGATTGTCCAGGTCTACAATATGTTCCAGCACCAGAGCCTCGGAATTAAAGTTATCATACGCGTCACCAAGCTGGTTTTGCTTCACAGCCGACCGGTAAGCTTTGAAAGGCAATGACTTTCTAAAATGTTTTTGGAATGTCAATGAGCTTTTTGCCACAGTACAAAAGCATGTCATGGCGCTGAGGTGGGAAAACCTTTAATGACTATATCTTTCCATATTGTAGACCAAACTTTCTATAGGGCATCACGGAGAAAGGTCTTTGGAGAGTTTTTGCCACTGGCAAAATGAGGAGTATGGAGGACCTAAGTACTTGGGAAACAATTATGTGCCAGGAGCCAAAGATGACGTGCCTGTTGATGTAGCTGTGTTTGTGACCAGGTATGGAGAAATACTTGCACTTGTGTTCTGTTCTTTGATGAGTTTTTATCTTTCTTTCAAAGTTCAATACAGAATTGATACAGAAAATGTAATGAGGTGTGTTGGAAATAATCCTTCCATACAGTGTTATTGATGGAATATGTATTGTTTTTTCAGAACTGATTTTTGTGTCCATAAGGATGAACCATGTGATACTGTAGGTAAGTACAAGAGTAAACATCCTTTACATTTGGTATCATTGTTTTGACTATGATTCTTCACTCCTGGATGGCTCTTGAGTCCTGAGACTTTTGGTGACAGCTTGAGATGAAAGAATGTTCTACATGTATGTAGTGAAGGTGTTTTATATAGCATGGAAAAAGCTTTTGTTGAGCCTTGTATATGAGCTATTACTTCATTTTTGCCTTATGAATTATATATTGCACAGTGCTAAATATGTACAGTAAAACTGAGTTATGTCCACACTAGCTATGCATAGGACTGCAGGTACTCACACTGGGAGAGTTTCATAATGAGGAGAATCTCTTAGTCATTTTTGCAGGTGTACACATTTCCGTAATTTGCGCCAAATTTATCAAATGTTGCACAATGTTTGATAAATTTGTTTGAAAAATTTGGTAAATCTTTTAGTCTAATAATTCTGTCTTAGGATGTTACTCCATTTTCTACATCTGTCAAGGTTCTCATTCATCCAGATTATGATATATCAAGATAGTAATAAGTCAGAGCAATTGGACTTTGTAATTTCTCTTGAAGACGTTTTACAAGTGATGCGACCGGCTTTCTCAATTAGAATTACTTGTACGAGAATTCTCCCACATTACACACTGGTAATTTGAGCTTTAGTCATGGAGGTAAGGTGTTGATTGCATTTGAATGACTGAAAATATTAGGTGTAGTTAAATTGTCTTGGGAGAGGTGTTAAAACAACATTGTAAGTGGCAGACAATAGATTTTTCACCCCTCCACCTCTTTTCAAGCTTGGCTTTTCCAACTTAACAAAAATAACTTCTTTCATATGTCTTTTGAACCAGTCCTCCTCTGCTATTCCCAAAAAGGTGTTTTGGGCTTTACGTTCAACCTCCTCCATGTACAGGTTAGCTACAATGGGGAAACTGGTGAATCCATGTTCCTAATTGAGAAAGCCAGACTGGTGACTAGTGAAATGTCTTCAAGAATAAATACAAGTCCAGTTGCTCTTGCTTATTACTACTGATACTCCATTTTTTAAAAAAATTTGCAGTAGATAAATGTGGCTTACATCAGATTGACAGGCTAATCGTGATTACTTTACTACTCATTTTTTAAAACTGGAGTGAAAAATCTGTGACAAATCCATATGTATGATAGCTCGTGTGGATTTTGCTGTGGATTGATCTCAGATTTTTAAATGGAATTGTGCCAAAATCCACACCGATTTTTTACACTAAGTTTACATCTTATATGTTTGTTTCCAAATGTTTTTCTCACATTTACATTTTATGGCGTATCAGTTTGACACTGTGTCTATGGTTTGACTTGGCTGTCCCCATATTTCAGTTCGAAATTTAGGGAAAACTGAAACGTACATGTAGCCAAGACTTCTCCAAAAATGAAGGACCAAACACACCTGTACTCCAGATAAGTGCCACCATAGTGTTAGAACTCCACACATTGGATATTTATGGTTTATCAAAATAATGTATCATAAGCACAAAACCCTTTTAATCTCTGTGCATATATAATGACATTGATGTTGTACATATTTGGACTGCCATATTGAATCTGCCATAGTTCATTCTCTTTTATGAATTTCAATTTGTCACTTTCCTGTCCTGTTACTAATACATCTATGTTAAAATGCTTGTCTCATAAAATAAACCCCATTTTAGAATTAAATGTCCCATAATTAACTGAAGTGAGTCAGGCTGCTTTTCTAACCCTCACCAATGAGCTCATATAGTAGTCACTCATTCCAAATGAATGGGCGACCTCATGTAATGTAAGAGTTAGAAAGTCTTTCCGATGCCTATCTTTTCTGGTGAGAAATTATATAATAATGCTGAGTATTTTATTTGCAAGTTGTCACAGGACATCTTATAAACGAAGCAAAACTCACAGAAACAAAAGGATAAAAAACATCCTGCATGATGTGATAATAATGATTGCGGATGTCAGTGGCTATATATATCAAAATAAATCACAGAAAAGGAATATTAGTGCACAAAAATAGATGCAAACAATATATACTGTATAAACTAAGACCTCATTCTGATATGATACAATCTGAGACTCTTAGCCAATATATTTTGATCAAAACACATCTGTGCCCACCTACCCAGCGCCACGGTGGTCTCAGGTCAGGCAGGTCCTACGCTAAAACCTGGGCACAGATGTGTTTTGATCAAAATATATTGGCTAAGAGTCTCAGATTTTATCATATCAGAATGAGCTCTTAGTTTATACAGTATATATTGTTTGCATCTATTTTTGTGCACTAATATTCCTTTTTTGCCACAGGACATCTTGTTCTATGCTGGTTATAAGTCTGTGACTAATAAATACTGAAACTTATTGCACCATGTTCCTTTTTATTATCCTTTTAATTCAATATTAGAATAACATTGCAGTAATACAGTGACGTTGTCAAATAACAAGCAATCCAATTGCCAAATTGTTGGTAAATTCAATAAGCAAGTCTAATTGCGGGACAGTTAGCGGTTCTGCTTAAGGTTACGTACACATGTGGCAGATTTGTTGCAGCCGTTCCATACATCTAAATGTCGGAAATCAGACATGCGTAGCAGAAACAAATCTGTTACGTGCGTATATACCCTAAGGGTACGGCCACACGTTCAGGTTTCTTGTAAATTTTGTTTATTTTAAATATATGCAAACAGTCAATATCACAATAAATCAAAATGTAGTTGAGTTACTGCACTCAAATTGAAGCAAAATATAAGAATGTAATAGAAAATGAAATCCATTCAGGTTTCTTAATGCAGTTTCGGAAACCAAAACCAAGAGTAAATTAGGAAAAAAGAGGAAAAGTTGTATCTGTCCAGTATACTTTCTCTCCTTTTATGATCCACTCATGATTTTGGCTTCCAAAACTGCCGTATGGCCATACAATAATAGTACTTTGACCATGGATGCAGTTCTGCTCATGGGTAGAATATGAATTTTCTCCACATGTTTGGAGGTCTTCTGGGCCCAATCTCAATACATACCATTTAGTAGTTTCTACAGCAATGACCTTAGTCTGCATGTTAGTGTATCCAATACATATCTTAGCCCACTTTGCCATTGCTGGTCTAAATCCTTCCCCACCAACTGCAAACCCTAAATGGCCCCACTACATCTTCTGTATTGAGTCACTATTACTTGCAAAGTTGGCAGGATGGAAGAAACCTTCTCCCTGGCTGTGATGCTCTCCACTGCGATTGGACGGCGCTACAGCCAGGGAGAAGGAGACACCCATTGAGAATCCCTGGCGTCTCCTCCTCCCTGTTCCGAAGCTACGCATTAGCATAGCACGCGCCAGAACTTTAGAGGGCCCTGAAGAAATTGTAAGTGCTCTGACCCCAGTGCCACATGCCCTCCATAACGTGCTACTTTGTCAACAGAGTCTGGACCCATGAAAGGTCCTCTTTAAGCTACTTTCAGTAGCGGTAATGTTATCTCCATTATAGGAGCAGAACAACGAATTAATGGAAGTGCAGAGTCCAGCACATAACTGAAACTAATGGCAGCCGGTGGATCGTATTGACTTTGATTATTTCAATTGTGTTTCTTTTAGGAAGTCCATCATTTTTCTGGATAAAATAGTCCCACTTTCGTGACTTTTTTGTCCAATATTTTTGACAGAATCTGTGATAGGGATCCCAAATGGAACTTTCGACCCAAATGTAAACTCAGCCTTATTAGCAGCAATGCTTTATGAGAACTTGTTTGGTGTGAATATATCATACAAAAAAACCATGGTTACATACTTCCTTACAACTAAGCAGGCAGTATCCATTGTGTAGCAAATGTGAACTGCACTTTAGTGTATAAAATGGTTACGCATCCATTTTGTAAAACTCCAGCTTTGAAACAATTTTTGGCAGCCCTTGTCCCCTTCAGACCTGTGGAGGGAAGCATACTTACCTGCTCCCTGCTGCTTGGTTTCAGCTACTTTGGTTTCCACACCCAGTTCCCTGCTTTTCACCTTCCAATGTAAAGGGAGGTCACATGATTCCAATGATCTATTATCACATGTCTCAGAGTGGCTAAAGCATATGAACCTTCACTTTCAGTATCTGGTGTGACCTCCTTGTGCAGCAGTAACTGCAACCAAACATTTCCTGTAATTGTTGATTCCTCCACAGCAGCTTGGAGGAATTTTAGCCCATTCCTCCATACAAAACAGTTTCAACTCTGTTATGTTGGTGGGTTTTCTCCCATGAACTGCTCGCTTCAGGTCCTTTCACAGCGTTGATATTGGATTAAGGTCAGGACTGTGACTTAGCCGTCCTGTCTTCTTTAACCATTCTTTAGTAGAACAACTTGTCTACCTAGGGTCGTTGTCTTGCTTCATGACCCATGTTCTATTGAGAGTCAGCTCACGGACAGATGTCCTGACATTTTCCTTTAGAATTTGCTGGTGTAACTCAGAATTTATGGCCCGAATGCAGCAAAAAAGCCCAAACCATGATATTACTACCATCATGTTTCACAGATGGGATGAGGTTTTTATGCTGGAATGAAGCGTTTTCCTTCCTCCAGTCATAAAACTTCTCATTTAAACCAAAAAAATTCTATTTTAGTCATATCTGTTCACAAAATATTGTTCCAATAGCTTTCTGGCTTATCTGGGTGATCTTTAGCAAACTGCAGATGGGCAGCAATGTTCTTTTTGGAAAGCAACTATTTTTTCCTTGCAATTCTGCCATGCCCACCATTGCTGTTCAGTGTCCTCCTAATAGTAGACTAATGAAAACTAACATTTGAGAAAGCTCTTTAGTTGCTAAGAGGTTACCCTGGATTTCTTTTGTGACCTCGCAGGCTTTTATACGCTTTGCTCTTGGCTTGATCTTTGTTGGTCGACCATTGGAGAGGGTAACAATAGTCTTCAATTTTATCCATTTATACACAATGGGGGTCATTTATTAACCTGACAAATAGGCCTGTTTTAGGCATAGAAAATTGTCTAAATGTAAGCCAACTTCCTAGCGGCTCTGGATACGCAGAGGCCGGCGCCTCTACATAACTTTGTCAATCCACCGCCAGCACAGAGGCTTTATTAAGACCGGTGTCTAAAATGCCGGTCTTATAAATGTGCCCCAATATCTATCTCTGACTGTGGTTTGGTGGAGTCCAGACTCTAGAGAGTTTTGTATTTAGAGAGATGGTTTTGTAACCTCTTCCAGCCTGATGAGAGTCAACAACTCTATTTCTGAGGTCCTCAGAAATCTCCTTTGTTCATGCTATGATACAATTCCACAAACATGTGTTGTGAAGATTATACTTTAATAGATGCCTGTTCTAAAACAGACCTAAAACAGTTCCAAAAGTAATAGTAATACTAAGTAATAAAACAGGTCACCCACTCACACCTGATTGTCATCCCATTGATTGAAAACACCTGACGCTAATTTCATCTTCAAATTATCTGCTTATCCTAAAGGTTTTTGACGGTCACAGCACAGACATGTGATATTGGATTATATTCCTCCATAAATAAATGACAAAGTCTAATAATTTTGACTCATTTATTTGATTTGGTTATCTTTATCTAAGTTTAGGTAATATTTATTCATAATCTTTCAAGCACTGCTGAATGTATCCAGCATTTCTCATTCAATATATTAAGAGGCTTTCAGTAGTATTTACTGAATTTTCATCCACTAACCCCTGACTTTAGAACCCTTTTTTTTATTTTTTTCCCTATTTGTAATGATATCTCAAACCCAACCCATTCTCAAATGTACATTAGATATTGTAGAGCTCCTCTAATTTTAATATGGCATTACCCTATTTAACTCCTACATTCCCCATGACTGGAGATATTTCCATAACATTCCAGTGGAAGCTCTTAGTAATGCCTAATACACATGAGGTCACAGACCAATTATATCCACCCAACTTATTTTTCGCTGCCAGTCCAACACGTGCAAGGAGCCACTGGCTGCTCATCTTCCCAGAGGAAGCCTCTTCTGCCGCAACATTTTAACCCTTAATGTAACCTGACATTCATGTTGATCGCAGGTGGTTTTCTGTTTATTTCTTTGTGGAGAACAAGAATGTTATAATGGAAGAAAGTGGGCATGCGAATGTGCCTGTATGGAATGTGCCATGACTTAGATATACATAACTCATAAATGATGCAGAATCATTTTTTTGGCTTGTAAAACCTGTGTTTTACAGTTTTTTTTTCTGGTGTTTTTCAAGTCCTATAGTGAAACCACGCTTGTAGAATGAATGAAAAAAAAGATTGCATAGTTGCCTCAGTTATAGGACATTATAAGTAGGGATGAGCGAATCGACTTCGGATGAAACATCCGAAGTCGATTCGCATAAAACTTTGTTCCAATACTGTATAAAGCAGGAGCTCCGTACAGTATTAGAATGTATTGGCTCCGACGATCCGAAGTTATTGCTTTGCAAAGTCGAGTAATAACTTCATAAATCAATTTATACTGTAATAAAACATTTCCCGAGCTCGGGTTCGGTTCAAAGATACCACTTGGAACCGAACCCGAGTTCAGGAAATGTTTTCTTTACAGTATAAATCAATTTCTGAAGTTATTATGCAAAGTCTTGCGAAGTAATATCTTCGGCTCATCGGAGCCAATACATTTTAATACTCTACAGAGCGCCTGCTCCGTACAGTATTGAAGCAAAATTTTATGCAAATCGACTTTGGATGTTTCATCCGAAGTCGATTCGCTCATCCCTAATTATTAAGGCAACTTTTTGTTCTTATAAGGGATCCCCGATCACAGTATGTTCCACTACTAACGTCCCCTTTACACAGGCAGTTATCAGGAAGGAGCATTCCTAAGAACACTAGTTTCCAATAACTGCCTTGTCTAAAGGTGTTGCTGATCTCTCAATGAAGGGGCATTGTGGTCACCTAAATCATTGGTTCTGTGCAGAGGAGCATGCTGTCTAAACAGCTATCTGATGCCCTGAAACAATGATTCTCTAAGGGAATGAGCAATGAAAGTAGCGATCGCTCGTCCTTATATAGAGGAGATGGTTGCTGCACGTAAATGCAGCTTTTACCTCATCTTATTAGCAGTCAATTATTGGGAACCAATGGTTTGTTCCTGATAATTGCCTGCTTTGTTGGCTCATGTAAATGGATTGTCACGTTCTGATGTGGAGGGTATAGCCACACCAAGCGTAAGAGTGAAGGGAAAAGACCAAACAAGGGAAATGGTCACCTCCTGCAGGAATCCCTGAAACTAGGCCCTGACTGACTACCAGTATGAACAGGCCTTAGTGGTAGGAGAGTTCATACACAGGAACCTAACAACAAACTCACCCTGTACAACCCTGCAGCTAGTGACAGGAAAAAGAGTAAACCTGTTCCTCCAAAAGGACGGACGAACAGGAAACTCCAGAAGGCAAAACCAAAACAGGGTAACGTAGGATAAACACAATAGGGAAAATGACACTTATCTTAATGCAGATATTGCAGCAACCAGATCTCAGCCGAGATCCACACCAACACAACAATGACAGCAGAAAGTATAAACTGGGAGAGGAAGGGGTAAATAGGGGAAAGATAATTACCACACCCACAACAGCTGAGAGGAAGGGGTGTGGTAAACAGCAACCAAACCAAGAGGAAAACATGTCAAATTATGTTACTTTTGAAAGTCTAGACGAACGCCTGCAACCTGAGACAAGTACGTTCGTGACAGGGACCTTAAGAACCAAAGTGATTAGCTGTACTCTATGGGGGAACCCAGCAGCAAGTGTTTAATGCCTCTGCAGAACCTCCACAGATAAAGTTAAGCACTACACAGTTCTCATTCAAATCACTGTGAGCAATACATAATGAACAAATTTGCCGGGTTGAACAGGTTTTCCAGAAAGATAGATAGTTTCTGCTTCGGTTGAAGGGATTGTCTTTGCAATAAAAACTATTTAGAAAATCCTCCAAATGGTGTAAAGTACTACCTAGTGCCTCTCGACATGAGAGAAATGACCACTCAGCCAGTCATATTATCCATGGCTGCTCCTTCAGGGCTATAGAGGTCCCTTTACATGGGCAAATGGTATAGGCAATTATTGAACCGTTGATACCCGATAGTTTTCTGCTTCTCAGGGGAGGTCAGAGCTGCATTTTCATGCAGCAATCAGCTCCTCTGTAGGGGGATAGGGGGATGAGTGATCCAGATCATCAGCTTGTGTAAAGGAGCCTTAAGCAGAAATAATGTGAAATCAGCTGGAAAAATCATGTGTATGTGTTACAGATTAGGTTTTGGGTTAAAGGAGAATCCATGGCAAAATCCAGAATAAATCCACAAAAGATTTTCAAATTAAGATTCCTTAAATCTGCTTGATTTGTTTTCAGCATGTGGTTGGGGTTCTGTAAAACCTGATATAATTTCTCCGTAGTTTGTTGAGGATTGTTGTATGCTCTTTGCAGCTTGTCCTGCTTTGGATACCAGGCACCATTCCTGAAAATGTTTTCTTTACATCATCATCAAAAGATGTGGCATCCAATGGGAATGCAGGGAAGTGAATGGCTTTAATACACACACTCATTCATGTTAGTCAGGATGTTACTCACGCCTCACCAATCACTAGGAATTTTTTTTAACTTTTTTACTTTGGCTGATGGCACTACCTCACTATAAGTGTAGATGCTCTCAAAATGATATTCATCAGCCTGGAGCTCATGAGGGGGATGTTCTGCACCATTGATTCTGGTCTAAACAGACTCTTTGAGTAATAGCCAGCATGTGTCCTGTGTAGCTGACTAAATGGTTTTACTAATGTTTGCAACAAACAGAAAAATGCATGGCTCTATATGAAACGCTTATCTATAGCACATATACTCAGACAATCATCCTTTAAAATGTCCTCGGCCATTAATATTTGATAGGTTAAGTCTTTACCCTGGGACTCCTGCCGATCAGAAGAATTAAGGAATTGCCATTAAGCAAGCATGGCTGTACCTGGTAGTGCAGCTCAGTCCCATTCACTTGAATGGGGCTAAACTGCATAGCCACCCATGAGTACCTGTGTAAATAGTGAAGGGGCACCTTTATTATGTTGAATGACAGGAGTCCCAATGGTTAGATCCCCAGCCATTCAACACACCAATCTTACAGTAATGGACATTATAGAGGGTTGTCCATTACTTAGGAGTCTCCTCTGTGAGCCATAACGGAGAGACACTGTATAACAGTGATGGTGAACCTTTTAGAGACAGAGTGCCCAAACTGCAACCCAAAATCTACTTATTTATCGCAAAGTGCAACACAGCAATGTAACCTGAATACTACAGTCCAATATAGGATATCTCCCATGTACTTTATCATTTAGCTACAATCGCCTGCCTACATTCAGTGTGCCGCCTGTTCTGTCCATAGCGTGCCCTGCGCTGATGAATGGCAGGAAAAGTCTAAGACATATTGATACACCATAGACTTTTTCCAGGGTGCGAGTGCACACATAGAGGGCTCTGAGTGCCACCCCTGACACCCGTGCCATAGGTTCATCACCACTACTCTATAACAATTGGTCTCGTTCTATTAGACTTGAGAGGTTTATGATTTACATCAGTGGCCAGCTATCTGCATGGACGCCATGTGATACTGAATTTCACCTTTACAAGGGAAATATCTGGCTAGTAGCAGCTCATCTCAACAAAATAAATTGTTTGACAGAATCCCCAGAAGCCTGATGTGAAAGGGATTAAATCTGATGAAATAATACCTTTAAGAGGGGTTGTCCCATTTGGGTCATTTAGGGCATATGGTTAGGTAGGGTATGTCTAAAATGTACGATAAGTGCAAGTTTTTCCTCTGGGACCTGCTACTATTTCCAGAATAGACCCTGAAGTGAATGTAGAGCAGCTGCGCATGCAAGGCATCATTATCAGAAGTCCTATAGTGGTGAATGGAGGGTGACTGCACATGCGTGGCTTGATCTCCCCCCTTGCTTCAGGACTCTGATATTTATGGCATATTCTAGTGATTTGCCATAAATATCACAGATGGGAATACCCCTTTTAGTCTCCATCAGCCCTTTTAAAACTTCCTATCAGATAGGGGCTGTTCCTTAATAGCTGGCACTCGACTATTTTTAGCACTCCCATAGAATTAAATGCAAGGTGGCTGCACTTGCCCATTCTACAGGGTAGGCCGTTTATATGGATACACCTAAATAAAATGGGAATGGTTGGTGATTAGAGTTGAGCGAACGTGCTCGTAACGAGCACTGTACCGCTCGGCTCCTCTGCGCTCGCATGGGCATAGGCAGCCGCTTCCGTCGGGTGAGGAGGACGGAAGCGGCTGCCTGCGCCCATGCGAGCGCAGGGGAGCCGAGCGGTACAGTGCTCGTTACGAGCACGTTCGCTCAACTCTAGTGGTGACCATGGCGGCCATTTTGAAGTCGGCCATTTTGAATCCAACTTTAGTTTTTTCAATGGGAACAGGGTCAAGTGACACATCAAACGTATTGAGAATTTCACAAGAAAACAATGGTGTGCTTGGTTTTAACGTAACTTTATTCTTTCATGAGTTATGTACAAGTTTCTGACCACTTATAAAATGTGTTCAAAGTACTGCCCATTGTGTTGGATTGTCAATGCAACCCTCTTCTCCCACTCTTCACACACTGATAGCAACACCGCAGAAGAAATGCTAGCACCGGTTTCCAGTATCCGTAGTTTCAGGTGCTGCACATCTCATATCTTCACAACATAGACAATTGCCTTCAGATGACCCCAAAGTTAAAAGTCTAAGGGGGTCAGATCGGAAGACCTTGGGGGCCATTCAACTGGCCCACGACGACCAATCCACTTTCCAGGAAACTGTTCATCTAGGAATGCTCGGACCTGACACCCATTAAGTGGTGGTGCACCATCTTGCTGGAAAAACTCAGGGAATGTGCCAGCTTCAGTACATATAGAGGGAAGCACATCATCATGTAGCAATTTCACATATCCAGTGGCCTTGAGGTTTCCATTGATGAAGAATGGCCCCACTATCTTTGTACCCCATATACCACATTATGGGTGTCAGGTCCGAGCATTCCTAGATGAACAGTGCCTTTTCCAGCATGATGGAGCACCTTGCCATAAAGCAAAGGTGATAACTAAATGGCTCAGGGAACAAAACATAGAGATTTTGGGTCCATGGCCTGGAAACTCCCCAGATCTTAATCCCATTGAGAACTTGTGGTCAATCATCAAGAGACGGGTGGACAAACAAAAACCTACAAATTCTGACAAAATGCAAGCATTGATTGTGCAAGAATGGACTGCTATCAGTCAGGATTTGGTCCAGAAGTTGATTGAGAGCATGCCAGGGAGAATTGCAGAGGTCCTGAAGAAGAAGGGTCAACACTGCAAATATTGACTTGCTGCATTAACTCATTCTAACTGTCAATATAAGCTTTTGTTACTCATAATATGATTGCAATTATATTTCTGTATGTGATAAAAACATCTGACAAACACACATAAAAACCAGAGGGCAGCAGATCATGTGAAAATATAATATTTGTGTCATTCTCAAAACTTTTGGCCATGACTGTACATATAGGTGCAGGTCCCAGTGGTGGAACCTACATCTATCTGACATTGATGACATATTCTAGCTATATGCTATCAATGTCTGAGATGGGAACACCGTTTAAGCGGGTTTATATTATAAAAAGAGGCCCCAATAGTCCAGCTTTACTTTACACTGGAAACTAAATCTGAATCACCAGACAATGTATGTTGAGCACACAGGCATTGAGAGGTCATATGAGGACATGCTTTGTAGCTCAAGGTTGAGATAAGTAATTTTGATGAACCCTGGTATCCCATTGCTTAGCAAGCAAAGCCTGTTCCATCATATGCACCTACATTTCATGTTCTTTCCAGGTTGGCTAGATAGATATCACCCGTTTAACAACTTAATGACAACTTTTTCAAATTGCTGGGGTGATCTAAATGCTTTACAACAACAAGGCCCTCAAGCCTTAGGAATTGCTAACTTTGTTATTTTAAATGTGAAACATGGATCAAATTAGCGTTAAAGAGAAAAAAAATCATACCGCTTTGGCCGTTTATAGTGTGATTACGATCACTGAGGTTCGTATGTGTTCAGCATATTTTATGTGACTATGAAGAAGCTGTTTACATTGTCATTAATCCACTGGATTTGAGGGTAAATGCCCTGCATTCCGCTACCGATCTTTTTGCAGAGCGACCTTGTTAGACCTTCCCAGACAGGAGAACGTCTGCCATCGGTTATTTATCACAGATGGGTATTATGTTTATAGCTTAGTCCTGTCTGGGTAAATAAAAAAATAAATGGTCCACATTCTTCTGTCGTTTAGTTATGACTTTGTGAAATGCTCTGTGGAAATGTCATAACATTCGAAATCCTGAAATTTGAGGTGTTTGACAGGAGCATTTTCCTCAGGGGAGATGGAACTGCGCTGCCATTTTTCTCTGTAGTAACTTTCTATAAACCATTGCTTCTCATGTTCTGACAAATAAGGTACATCTGCACATTCCATCTCCGGGGCACACAGTGTGGAGGGAAGGACCCATGTCAAAAATGAACGTTGACACCTTCCCTCCTAGTGCCTTACACAGGCAAGGACTGAATGATCAGTACCCTCTACACCCTGCACAAAACCATTGGTCTACCTTCTGTGATCAGCAGCACCTGGAAGGGTGTTAGAGATAAGGAACCCCAAGCAGGTATAGACACCAGAATCTAAATTTGTCACTTGCAGGGGCGGACTGGGAACTTAAAGTGACCCTGGAAAAAATACAAAAAGTGGCCCGGTTTTGTAGTTGGGTCCAAACTGATGGAAAGCAGGGCCAGGAATACCATACATTATTGTGGCACTTTATGCCACCACAACAGAGCCCAATACCACAGTCCATCATAAAATACTACCAACAGCACAAAATACATCTCCAAAAATTTGGCCGGCCGTGAGGAGGGCCCAGGTGACCCCCGGGTATTGGTCCTCCTAAGGTCTATGGCCAATCCGCTCCTGGTCACTTGAAGGCAATACAGTTTATTATCCACCTGCTGGGTCTTATAAGTGACATATCTTTCCTGCGTGTTGTGTATAGCAGTGAGCAATGCTAAATCTATACTGCCACAGATTTTTTTCTGCAGAAACCTTGGCCAGGAAGTCACATTTATATTAGCTCCATTGGACGTGGCAAATCCATAGTTTGGTGTGCTGGCATGACAAACTGAAAATGCCCTGCAGAAATTCAAGGGTCAGGTCCACAGTGCATTTTTCCAACGTGTATTTTTGGCCATGTGCATATACCTTTATCTTCATGGCGACCAGGGATCCACGTTTGGGTAAAATAGTTGTCATCCGAACAACAGCTTCTGACTTTACGCTTAGGTTCATCTAGACAGCTGTGTGTACAAGCTCCAAGTTGTAATCTGGATGCTCCATGTGCACATTGCCTTAAATCCTGAGACTTCAGGAGGATCAGTCCTGTTTACTCCCAAATTTTGCAACCGCATTTGTAAAGTTTCAGTCCCTGCTGGAAACAATTCACTCATGTGCTAAAACAAGGATTCATTTACTATATAATATGCTCAGTAAGGTATTGTTGCCAGTCATATTTGGACCTAAAGGACCTCTCTGCCCAAATAGTAAAACTTACATGAGCTCATTGTCTCTGTTCTTTACCGAGAACATTTAGTCCAGGAAACATTTGCCTTGTCCATAAATACAAGAAGAATAATTAGATCACTGACTTCATATACATTGAAAAGTGCTAGAAAGTCTGGAATGTAGAGATCCATGTATGTTAATGCCATTAGAAATGACAATATCCAGTGGAGTATGTGGAACTTTAAAAGAAGAACCCATTTAAGAACCAGCATTTGTACCCTTGTGTGTGTGTCTCATTGACATTGACAAATAAAAAATAATGCTCTCAGATAGAAATGTTGGATCGCCTCAAAACTCTGCATGCAGCTATGTCTTAGGCAGATATGTAAATGATTACTGATGTGGTCTGATTAGACACTGGGAAAGGGGAGATCTGGTGTAAAGGAAAACTGGCTTAGTTGCCCATAGCACCCAGTCAGATTCCACCTTTCATTTTCCAAAGGAGCCCTGAAAAATGAAAGGAGGACTCTTGTTGCTATAGTCAATTAAGCCAATTTTGATAAATCTCCTGGGTTTTGAAGCAAAGAAGGCATATCAATGTTTCCCTCGTTGCCCTATTAAAAGGCACTCATAGGCTACTATTAAGTAGTGTACTTCTTGGAGAGAGATCGTTGACTACTAGATGTGCCTCTATGATGAACTGTATCATCTTTAGCTATGAATCAAGGTTTTGTTTGGGATCCCACAATGGTTGGGTGTATAAGTATGGAGGCCTCATGGTCAGCACTTCCATCCTGCCTTTGCTGTGGAGTGACACACTGCCCCGACTGCTGGTGTGATGATCTGAGGAGCCATCACATATGACAGTCGGTCACCCCTAGTAGAGATACGAGGGACACTCAGTGATATGTGCAGGACACCCTGCCACCACATGTGTTGTTTCTCATGGCAGAACTTCCAACTGGCATTTTTCAGCAGGATAATGCTTGCCCCCTTTTACAGCAAGGGTTTCCTAGGAATGTCCTCACCATTACAGCACTTATTTGGCTGCCCGGACATCAGATTTGCAGGACCAGCTGGGACGCCTCCTACTCTTGTCTGTATTGCGAACAAGAACTATTACAGCTGGGAGTGGGAAAATGCGGATTTCACATGGACGGTGTCTGTATTTTGTGGATCTGTGTTTTGTGGACTGCAATAAGAACACGATCTTGAGCATGAGGCCTAAGATTGTGAAGGATCCAGAGGCCCAGCTGCAACATCTGTGGCCAAATGTGCTGCAGGATACCATACAGAACCTGAATGCCTCCATACTGTAATCACTTACATATATGATCATTACATTCACATATAGAAAGTTTCATTCGATTCCAACAATTCCTTCTCTGTGCATTATATATTTTTTGTCTCTCTATATATATTTATACAGTTAGCAAAGTCTGGTGGCATTTCATAGGTTAATAGGTTGTAGTTGGGGTTGTAGAGCAGTACTAAGTACGTGCATTATATGGCTTGGTCTGGATGTCTAACTTTACAATTAAAACAGATACACAGCAGCTGCATTGTGACCCCAGTCAAAGGCATCATCTTTGCTGCAGTCAGTTCACAGGATGTGGGAAAGTGTTTTGACAGAGCTGTCAGGAGGGGG
The DNA here is from genome assembly GCA_900303285.1 of Rhinella marina. Lineage (NCBI taxonomy): Eukaryota > Metazoa > Chordata > Amphibia > Anura > Bufonidae > Rhinella > Rhinella marina. Next base: position 643,403 of record ONZH01000031.1, on the reverse strand, counting down.
TCAGACAGGAATACCGAGAGGAGGGAACTCAGGTCAGTTAAAAAGCCCAGTCGTAAGCAGGAGTTCCCTGGGAGGGAGTCCAGTGATGGAGTCAGCTACCTGTGAAGCATCATTAATCTCTTATTTATAAAGTGACCAGCTGGACCAGCAGGACAAAGTAATAAACCAGGTCTAGTTCCAGCTGTACTACAGTATATGGATGATTACATATGATTGCTGCAATTTATCTTCTTCCTCATTTGATATACTGTAAGCTTGTAAAAAGTTGGTTCAAAATATAATATTATTATATATTTCTTGTTACCTATATGGCGCCACCATATTCTACAGTGCTGTACAGAGATCCTCATCATTCACATCAGTCTGATTTCCTGTGTCGCCCCCCCCACACACACACACACCTAAGCTGGCCATGCTCATTAGTTCTATGTAGGCCGAACCTCCCGATTTTGGCAGGTTCATTCAACCATGTAATGTGCATAGCGCCCTCCCAACTCTCCCTAATGGCTGAAGGATTGGGGATGTCAAATTTAAAGTGCCCAATGTTTTATTTTTTTTCGTGATGAGATGATCTGTCTCCAAAGTTGTCTGGCAGCGATTTTCTCTGCCCCCCCCCCCCCCCATTCACTACATATACCTTTTGGTCTGAGCCAAGCATGTATATGTATGGAAGGATGAGGAAAGGTACTTGTCAGCTCATTTGGCCAGCACTCATGTGTATGGCAAGCTTTAGGAATTGGTCTATCGATATATTTTTGAAGAACCCTGAGGAAACTTACGCAAAGATGAAGCTATTTGCTTCAACTACTGTCTTACAAAATATACCCCCTCCATGAACATGGCCATGAAACTGATGGCTTTCTTCCTTGTCCAAAGAACTACAGAAATGAAAAAAGAAGACCTGGAAAACTTATTGTGATTAAGCTGATAGAAACCATTTAAACTAGTGGTTTTTTCAATGATCACACAACCAAGATGGTGCCACCTTTATTTTGGGTTCTGCATCGGATTAGATATTGAGGCAGGGCCAGATAAATACTGGGTGACATCTTCCCTTGTGCTACTCTGGCATGGTAATGGCCATACATATGCTGGATATCCACCTGTAGTATGTCATTCCAAGCCCTTTCACTTTGGACCCGTAATTCAGACAAGGTGGTTGTTGGCTGCTGTGCATGAGAGATCTGTCACCCTCTTCCAGTCTGATGCAGCCATCATTAGAACCAAGGCAGAACCTGATTTCTTCCTTTGAACACTATTGTTTGCCTTTGCCACATCAGAGTTCGCATGAGGACTGGAGAGTGCGATCATGGATAGTGCAGAAACACACAGGGCCAACACCAGTTGTCATGGTGTGGGGCGCCATTAGCTATCATGGCTTTTCCAGTCAGGAATTTGTGGAGGGAACATTGATTTGCCTTCAGTATGTCCAGGACATTGTGGAACCAGTCCTACTGCCTTTTTTGACTCGTTAGGAATCATGGTGTTCCAACAAGATAACGCATGCGCACACACTGCCTGCCCTGCACAACATGCTCTTCAGGGTATCCAGGTGCTCTCCTGTCCAACTTGATCTCCAGATCTCTCCCCCATGGGAATATCTGGGACTGGATAGGGTGAGGAATCTCCCATGCACACCAGCCAACAGGGTCCAAGGTGAAAGAGCTTGGAATGACATACCACAGGAGGATATCCAGCATCTGTTTGATTATTACCATGCCAGAGTGACAGCCTGTATCACAGCCTGAGGAGATGCCACCTAGTATTAATGTGATCCTGCCTCATCATATACTCTGCTACATAATACAAAATAATGGGGGCACCACTCTGGTTGTGTGATCATTGACCAAGCACCACCAGCAGTTTATACTTTGTCAGTCTTAGCTCAATAGCATTAAAGGGAATTTGTCACCAAAAAAAAAAAAGTTATAATAATGTTGCAAAATTATGTTTTTACTTTAAAAAAAATGTGGGTAATATTTTTATTTTTTTTTGTACCCCAGAAAATATTAAATTAATTACCGTATTTTTCGCCCTATAAGACGCACCGGCCCATAAGACGCACCTAGGTTTTAGTGTAGGAAAATAAGAAAAAAATATTTTTCATCAGATCCTCTTATCAGACTGCCCATAAATTTAAGGACATCACATCAGACCCCCATATCAGCCCCCTGTGCCCCCATACCATCTCACTGTGCTCCCACCAGACCTCAGATCAGCAGAATGTGCCCCCATCAGACCTCAGATCAGCAGAATGTGCCCCCATCAGACCTCAGATCAGCAGAATGTGCCCCCATCAGACCTCAGATCAGGAGAATGTGCCCCCATCAGACCTCAGATCAGCAGAATGTGCCCCCATCAGACCTCAGATCAGCAGAATGTGCCCCCATCATACCTCAAATCAGCAGAATGTGCCCCCATCATACCTCAAATCAGCAGAATGTGCCCCCATCATACCTCAAATCAGCAGAATGTGCCCCCATCAGACCTCAGAGCAACAGTATGTGCCCCCATCAGACCTCACATCAGCAGAATGTGCCCCCATCAGACCTCAGATCAGCAGAATGTGCCCCCATCAGACCTCAGATTAGCGTTTTGTGCCCCTTCACGCCTCAGATCAGCGTCTTGTGCTGCAGCGTCAGGTCATAGTGCGTGCCGGCAGGGAAGAGAGAGGAGCGCTGAGCGTGGGACCGGACGGCAGCGGCAGCGCAGAACAGGTAAGTATGGTCTTTAAGTGGCTGGGTGGGCTGATCTGAGGTCTGATGGGGGTCCCTACGTACATTATGGAACATTTATGTACATTATCCTTATGGAAGCGCTCACTTGTATTCGCCCTATAAGACGCACCGCATTTTTCCCCCTACTTTTGGGGGGAAAAAAGTGCGTCTTATAGGGCGAAAAATACGGAAATTTATTTCTGATATTTTCCACAAATGACCACCAGGGGGAGCTCCACATAGAAAACAGACAGCCAAAGCAACCTGTAAGTTGGTTGCTGCAAAAAGGGGCTGTCCCAGCCTCCATTACTATGACATCATTATCTCCCTCCCCATTTCTGCTGAAAGGAGGAAGGTGATATTGGGTATACCTGTGTAAAGCGCCATTTTATTGTAGATTTCACTGTGGTGTACATCATCTCTCAAGAGGCTTACCAGTGGGACCCAGACAAGCAACACAGTGGTGAGTTGTGGGCTGCTACGTGTTGATATAGAGCTGCATCAACACATGCAAAGTATGGGGGAGGAGGGGGCTGCAGAGACTTGGGGCAGCAAGGAAAGAGCGCAGGGCCTGGGTTGTTGAAGCAGCTCCTCATAACTTTATTCCACCGTATGTAAAGCATGGAGAGGGGAGAGCAGTTGATGCAAGCTGCCTCCTGCCGCTGGAAGCATGAAGGTGGAGTCCCTGCTAGCGCTGCTGGTGCTGGGGAAATGCTGGAGACATCCGGTCTCCAGTAAGATGGAGAGAGAACTTCCTCTGCCACATCTGTGCTATGTACTGCGCATGACAGTGAGCATGCCCAGTACATAGTTTCTGCAGCCTCAGTATAAGAGAATGGGACGGCAGCCGTCCTCATTCTCTTATGCCCTGTGGCTGCCGTACTGCACTTTGTCTGTGTCGTGAACTGACACTGTACAAAGCAGCTGTTGAAAATGGCAGCCCCCTATGTAGATTATATTAATTAATAAAAACGATTTTATTGTTCAAAAATAATTAAATATAACATAAAGTACACTTATTTTATTATTACTTTTAATTTTTATCTAGAACTTTGATGTGACAAATGCCCTTTAAGTTTTCCAGGCGTTCTTTTTTCGTTTTGCTGTAGTGTAGATGAGTTGGTTCACCGGCTGTAATATTTCTGTAGGCCATTATAAATAACTCATTAAACAGATAGATGGCGGTTATACCCAGACTTGAGTAACAGGTGGCGGTAGTATAGCGCCATGATTCATTATATTTGGTGGAGATAAATGTTTTTTCCCTGTGAGTATAGTTTATTTTAACAGTTATTTCATTAACACATTATTTAGAAATTTAGTAATCAAGTGCTGTCATACTTGGCTGGCATGTTCTTTGGGTGATATGTTTAGTGCCGTCTTCTAGAGACAGCAGAAAAGAGTGCTGACATCCAATTACCTATTTACCACCATCATGTCATGCTAATTTACCCTTCAGAGAAGCTGACGTCTTCATTGGAAGGACTAATCCTACACTGTGTATTTTGTTCCAAGTCTCTGGCACTTATGTATCTAATGGTAGAGCACACATGCACACTTAGGATAATATATCTAGTCCATCGCCATATTTTGCAGCATGTTGATGTAATGATGAGGGGTTGCTGGAATCAGAATTCGATGGTGGGTTCTGTGAGGTTCTCATCTAGGGCTGTTCACGTGGAGAGATGTGCATAAAACAGAATGTCTTTTCCATATACCTTGCATTACCTCATAGCTCGACCAGTGGAAAGACAGGGTACCCAGTCTGGCTGTGGTGGGGCTGCTGCAGAAGCTTCCAGTTAACTCCTGCACTTCTGATGGTTGAATGGTAAAAACAATATTTTACATTACCTCAGCCTGTCTGGCACTGATTGAATAAAAGCTCATTTATAGACATCAGCCCAGAAGTAACTGACTGTACATAATGCTGGGTGTGCGAACTATCATATGTCTACAAGTCTGTTATATTGAGTGTATTCAGTATATGAGCATAGATTAAAAAAGGACTCTCTATGAAGCCATTTTACACCTTGATTAGGAATACTGTTATTAGGTATATATTACATATATACAGGGTGGGCCATTTATATGGATACACCTAAATAAAATGGTAATGGTTGGTGATATTAACTTCCTGTTTGTGGCACATTAGTATATGGGAGGGGGGGAAACTTTTCAAGATGGGTGGTGACCATGGCGGCCATTTTGAAGTCGGCCATTTTGGATCCAACTTTATTTTTTTCAACGGAAAGAGAGCATGTGACACATCAAACTTATTGAGAATTTCACAAGAAAAACAATGGTGTGCTTGGTTTTAATGTTACTTTATTCTTTCATGAGTTATTTACAAGTTTCTGACCACTTATAAAATGTGTTCAAAGTGCTGCCCATTGTGTTGGATTGTCAATGCAACCCTCTTCTCCCACTCTTCACACACTGATAGCAACACCGCAGAAGAAATGCTAGCACCGGTTTCCAGTATCCGTAGTTTCAGGTGCTGCACATCTTGTATCTTCACAGCATAGACAATTGCCTTCAGATGACCCCAAAGATAAAAGTCTAAGGGGGTCAGATCGGGAGACCTTGGGGGCCATTCAACTGGCCCACGACGACCAATCCACTTTCCAGGAAACTGTTCATCTAGGAATGCTCGGACCTGACACCCATAATGTGGTGGTGCACCATTTTGCTGGAAAAACTCAGGGAACGTGCCAGTTTCAGTGCATAAAGTGGGAAACACATCATCATGTAGCAGTTGAATGGCCCCCAAGGTCTCCCGATAAGTTTGATGTGTCACACGACCCTCTTCCCATTGAAAAAACTAAAGTTGGATCCAAAATGGCCGCCATGGTTACCACCCATCTTGAAAAGTTTCTCCCCTCCCATATACTAATGTGCTACAAACAGGAAGTTAATATCACCAACCATTCCCATTTTATTTAGGTGTATCCATATAAATGGCCCACCCTGTAAATACATACTGTATAGAATACAGTATGTGAACCCCATCTGCAATGTACTTATTTTTTTTAGCAATATGCATGAAACAGCCAGGACACATTGCTGACCCAATTTAAAGGGCTTGTCTAGGGCTGGCCATCAATAGCTGATCTGCGTGGTCTGAAACCCTGCACCCTGCCAATTAGCTATTTAGGTGTAGCTTTGTCGCACTTCAATGCGGTCTGCACTGTACTAGCGAGCTCACTGTGTAGTAATGGCACTGACTTCCAGTGATAGCGCTACATCTGGACATCTGATTGGCAGGGGTGTGGGATGTTGATGGTCAGCTAGTTACCTAGTAATCACTAGGCTAGACATCCCCTTTAAGGCTAGTGTCATACTAGCGCTAAAATGTTCTGGCAGGCTGTTCTAGATCCCCACTGCGTCCCATTGACTATAATGGGACGCAGCGGTGATCCAGCCTATTTTCGGCATTAGTAGCAGGATTCGGCCAGACAAAAACCGTTGTTACTTGTCTGGCAATGGGTCAGTAGGGCCTGGTGGCACTCCAGCACTTTTTGGCTATGCCAGATGTGATTAACTCCAAAAGATTATTCCTCTTGCCGGAGGAATTTAGCGATAGTGTCCGCGTATGTTTTGCGGATCTGCAAAACACGGGCACCTGCCATGTGCCGGCACTGTTGAAATGCCTAGCCACGGACAAGAATAGGACATGTTCTATTTTTTTGCTAGGCTCCGGAACGGAAGTGTGGATGCGGACAGCACACGCTGTCCGCATCTTTTGCGGCTCCGTTGAAAATGAATGGGCCCACACCCGTTCCGCTAAATTGAGAAACGAATGCGGAACCATTTATACAGATGTGTGAATGGACCCTAAGGCTGTAGTGTTCTGTCTAGATAAGGTTCTTTCTTATGTACGTCTCTGGTTTACACAGTGGGGAATAGAAAATAAACCTGAGGCTTAGTGTAAAAGCTGGAGTACGTAAGTACACTGGAGTGTAAGAAAGCCAGTAGAAAACAACTGCAGAGGGGATAAAATTGCTTAACTTTATGGGCCAGTCTATAGAAGCTCCCACTAGGGACGATGCTCTTTTGGATCTGGTAATTTCTAGCAATGTAGAACTTGTTGGAAATGCCGCTGTTTGTGGAACACTTGGTAATGGTGACCAAAATATAATTCTATTCCACCCTTAATTGTAAAAAAACAAACCTTGGCTGGGAGGGCAACAACACTTAATTTTAAAAAGGCTGATTTTCCAGGTTGAGTTGGGTAACTATGCTGCAAAATGTATTCCTGTAGGTATAAACAGCTAAAATTAAAGCTCACATGGCTTACAGCTACTGTAAAAAGGGCAATAAATGACAAAAGTATTAAAAAATAGGAATCTGAGGGGTAAGCTGTAGCTTTTGAAATTTGCAAAGGGCTTAATAAAATCTGTAAAAAAAAAGTGCTAAAATCTACACAAAAATAATGGCAGGTGGGCAATATATAAATTGTAAAAAAAACTTAGGTAAGAGCAGGTAGGTCCCCTATTATTTTAGTCAAATATAGGACATATTTTATCTTTTGCAGAATGGGCATATGGATGCTCGCATATGGGTGTCTTCCATGTGCTTTCCACATGTGTATGTCCCTTTTGCAAAAGACAGAACATGTCCTATTCTTGGACTCAAAAGAGGACAACAGACCCATTGAAGTCAATGGGTCTGCTAAAAAAAAGGATCCAACAAAGACATGACATGGACATCATCTGTATTTTGCAGATCACAAAATACATACGTCATGTGAATACACCCTTAGGCTGAAGTTTGCTTCCTGGATCAACTTCCAGATTATTTTTGCTTAATTTCCACTGCATGCAATTGGAAGATATGGGATTCTGATTCCGTACCATCTGCCTACAGAGCCATGATAGCATCATCATTTTGGACCTCCACGTCGGCAACTCTTTGACCCAAGTCTTGGATTTGCCATGTAAAATCAGTAATGGGTCGAGAAAGCTTGCCTCAGAAGAGCTGGATAATGTGGACTAGCTTAGCACAGTCTGGTTTACCGTTACATCACAGACGAGTTTCTATGCCATCTGGTCCCAGTCTAGGGAGGAGAGACTAAGTCCACCATATGGGGAGCCTGATATGGACAGAAATGTCTCTGTAATTGTTTGTAATGGAGGCTGAGTTTGGTGGGCAAGAGCTGAATTCTGCAATAGGAAACAGGGAGGTTGCTGCTTGTGGGCTGTCTGCCCAGTGCTGCAGGTGGTCCGATAGTTGCAAGCTCCCCACTGTGGAGTCCACAGTGATCACATTAGCTGCACACTTGAGTTGCATGCACGCTCCCGCTACTTTCACACTTGCGTTTGCAGGATCCGTTTGTGAGATCCGTCACAGGCTCTCACAAACGGTCCTGAACTGATCAGTTTTGTCCTAATGCATTCTGAATGGAAAAGGATCCGTTCAGAATGCATCAGTTTTGCTTCAGTTTGCTTCAGTTCCAGTCTTTATTCCGTTTTGGAGGCGGACACTAAAACGCTTCTTGCTGCGTTTTGGTGTCCGCATGAAGAAACTGATGCAAACGGATCCGTCATGACTCACAATGTAAGTCAACGGGGACGGATCTGTTTTGTCTGACACAATAGAAAACGGATCGGTCCTCCATTGACTTTCGAAAAGTAAAAGATAATACAAACGGATCAGTTCAGAACGGATGCAGACGGTTGTATTATCATGACGGATCTGTTTGTGAGAGCCTGGACGGATCTCACAAACTGGTCCTGCAAACGCAAGTGTGAAAGTAGCCTTACTTTGCTTTTAACGCAATAGCTTTCATGGGGGCTTTCGGTGCTGATTATGTTTGGTTTGGGAAATGTTAAAGCATGGGAGATGCTTCTGACCATGACCATTGAGAATACATCTAGCTCCTTGAGAATACATCTAGCCCCTAGCAAACAGTCATATTTTGAGTATAATTGGGGTATTTAACATGCATCTTACTTACTTCTATGGCAGACATTTATGATATTTTTAGAATTTGAATTTCAGGAGGCAAAATGCAAAAAGTTGTTCGTCATTTGAAGAACATTAGTGGTCCAGGACTGCTATTAGACATTAAAAACTACTAGAGGGGTGAAGCTTCTGTGACCCAATGAAAAAGCCCCACCCCCCAACCTACCATGTGCCATTTATAATACCGGTGTCTTTTTATATGGCATTGAATCCTTTAAGGCACCAGGGCTTGAATGTGCATCCCCTACACCCACACCACCAGCATACAGTTATTACAGTATGTTGAATCTGGTCTGCAGAGAACAGTATTCTAGAACACCTCCAATACCAAAAATGACTGATATAAGCTTTTACAGATTGAAACCTGACTTTATTGAAATAAATTGTTTGGTGGCTTTGAAAGCATAACACGTAAAAAGAAAGAAATGTGTGTAGAAGGTGCAGGACCTCATCCTGGCGGAAGCTTATTTTATTAGTGCAGATGTTCTACAAAATTACCTAGGTGTAAATTACAGAGTTTCTTCAAGCTGGTGGTTACAAGGAATGGGATAACAGCAAAGAATTGTAGTACAATAAAAGTGCTAATCTGTCATCATAAATAAACACATTCTACTGATGATGTGAGGCTGGAAATGGATGCTAAAGGTGCTTATACATCCTCAATAGCGCTCAGCCAACAGCTATCTCTTTCCATTTCCACATGTACAGTGGGGAAAAAAAGTATTTAGTCAGCCACCAATTGTGCAAGTTCTCCCACTTAAAAAGATGAGAGAGGCCTGTAATTGACATCATAGGTAGACCTCAACTATGAGAGACAAAATGAGAAAACAAATCCAGAAGAATTTATTTGCAAATTATGGTGGAAAATAAGTATTTGGTCACCTACAAACAAGCAAGATTTTTGGCTCTCACAGACCTGTAACTTCTTCTTTAAGAGTCTCCTCTGTCCTCCAGTCATTACCTGTAGCAATGGCACCTGTTTGAACTTGTTATCAGTATAAAAGACACCTGTCCACAACCTCAAACAGTCACACTCCAAACTCCACTATGGTGGAGACTAAAGAGCTGTCGAAGGACACCAGAAATAAAATTGTAGACCTGCACCAGGCCTGGAAGACTGAATATGCAATAGGCAAGCAGCTTGGTGTGAAGAAATCAACTGTGGGAGCAATAATTAGAAAATGGAAGATAATCTCCCTCGATCAGGGGCTCAACGCAAGATCTCACCCCGTGGAGTCAAAATGATCAAGAACTGTGAGCAAAAATCCCAGAACCACACGGGGGAACCTAGTGAATGACCTGCAGAAAGCTGGGACCAACGTAACAAAGGCTACCGTCAGTAACACACTAAAGGGGGGTAATTTAAAGTGTATATAGAGTCAGGAGTTCTCCCAATTTTGATGCCTAGATATTTAATGAAAGTGCGTGATATCGGGATACCCAAGCCCTGGATGTGATGGGTTTCTGTCACCGTCAAAGGATTTAATCCTAACAGTTCGCATTTGGACAAATTCAGCTTAAAAGCAGAAAACTGCCCAAAATCTTTAATATGTTGGAGTGTAGGTTTTAGATGTTGTCCTGGCTGTTTCATTAATAACACATCATCAGCGAAGAAAGCTGATCTAACTTTTCGAGTGCCCACTATTATCCCAGAGTATAGTTTTCCAGATTTGATATGGCGTACCAATGGCTCTATCGCTAGGTTGAAAAGCAAAGGTGAGAGCGGGCAGCCCTGGCGCGTACCTTTTTGCAGTAGGAAAGGAGTTGAGCGGAAGCCTGTAGTATATATTAGGGCTGTGGGTGATGAGTACAAACCTGACAAGAATTGTCTGAATGGGCCACGTAGTCCTAACTTATTAAGCACCAGACCCAGCCACCTCCAACGAACGGTATCAAAGGCTTTTTCAGCATCAAGTGCCACAAGTGCGCCTGTTCATGTAGTGGCTGGGTGACCTCTTACCCAGTCTAAGACCGTAATTGTTTTTCTTATGTTCGTAACAGTTGCTCTTCTCCGTACAAACCCTACTTGACTGGCGTTCGTTAGTTTAGGTAGTGTTGTAGCTAGACGGTTTGCCATTATTTTTGCTGCTAGTTTTAAATCCTGATTAATTAGGGAGATGGGTCTGTAGGACTCCGGGAGGTCAGCAGTCTTACCCTGTTTGGGCAGAGGTTTTAGAAAGGACATTTTGGCCGCTGTTGATGCATTGGCGCTTTTAAGAAAGGATTGAAAGTAGGATGTTAAGGGCTCAGCAATATGGTTTTTCATAGCTTTGTAGAATTCCCCTGTAAAACCAGTCGCTCTGGTGTATGTGTGTCTCCTGCAATAATGCTACATCAGCCTTTAGGTGTTTCAAGTGGTTTAGAACCATTGTGCGCTTCTGAGGTGAGCGCAGACCCTTTACATTCCAAGATACTATGCGCATATTATTACAAAGTAAGCTAAATAGATCTGTGCTATGTTATTGGAAATAATATCTGGTGGTTTAGTGAACTTAAAGGGAACCTGTCATCAACTTTATGCTGACCGTACTAAGGGCAGTATAAAGTAGTGACATAAATGCTGATTTCAGCGGTGTGTCACTCATGAGCTAAAAGTAAGTGGGTTGCTGAGAACCAACATCATAATGATTGCAGCCCAGGCCTTGAAAAGAGTCAAATCTACCTGAGAAGAGTCATGGTTATTCATAATCTCCTGCACTCCCACCTATCTGCTGATGACTGGCAGTTCTCTCCTAGAGAGAAAGGGAGAAAACTAGGTAGAAGCCTGTCAGTCATCAGCAGGTGGGCAGGGAGAACAGGAATTCATGAATAACCATGACTCTTCTCAGGTGGCCATGACTCTTTTCCAGGCCTAGTCTACAATGATTGTGATGTTGGTTCTCGGCAACCACTTACTTTTAACTTATAAATGACATACCGCTGAAATCAGTTCACCTGTCTCTACTTTATTCTGACGTTAGTATGGGTAGCATAAAGGTGATGACAGGTTCCCTTTAAAATAGGAGGAGTTGTGGTCACCGGCATTATATATCTGATCAACACTGCAGCTGAACATAATAAATTCCCATAAACTCAAACATAGTAGGAACATCGCATCATAAAACATTAAGATTCCCTCCCTAATCCCCTGGAGAGTTTTCATCCTGAGATGACTTCCTTTTTTCCAACATGTTGAACTCCCTTGTAACACCCCCCCCCCCCAACCTCTAATCTTCTCCCCTATAAACTGTAAATAATGAGAACGCATTTGTCATACTGCACCCATCCTGAAGATAAAATGAAGGAATCCCGCAGTCCCTGTTATAGATTGCGATAGAAAGGCCGCAAAGAAGTTCCTGTGCAGAGAGGTCCAGTAATAGGTTGTGGTCATCACAAGTTAGTCCTCTGGGGCTTGATTCCTAGGCATCTTGGGTAGACGTTTCTCTCGTGGGCCTATTCTCCTTGATATCTCTAAGCCTTTGGGTGATAGCGTCCAATCTTCAGTGTTCTGGTGAATTTTCTCTGGGTTGCCTAGTAGATTCGAGAGCTCCAGCTCTGCTTCCTGAGGGTTGGTGTAGGATTTCTGGTATCCTTCGGAATCCGTGACTCGTAGAACTGCAGGGTATACTAATTGGAACCGTACTTTTTTCTGGTAGAGTTCAGTACATATTTTGCTGAAAAGCTTACGTTTTTTTGTCCACTTCCGCTGAATAATCAGCAAAAAGAAGAACCTGGTGTTTATCAATTAGTCTATACGCCCTCATAATGGCTTCTTTTACTGAGTAATCAAGGTAACGCGCGATTACTTGTCTTGGTCTTTCAGCATTTGCACTGTGTTGTTGTGATCTGGGCTGCAATGGTCTGTCTGGCCCAATTCTGTGCGCTCTATCCACCTTGTATGGCCCTTCCAGTCCCAGCACCATGGGCAGTTGTATGGCAAAAATATGAAAAAGTGCGCTTACTGGAACGCTTTCTGGTAACCCCACGAGGTGGACGTTGCTCCTATGTGAACAGTTCTCCAGGTCGTCAATTCTGTCATTCAGCCTCGTGGTGTGTCTTAACAGTTCCCGTATAAGAGCATGTGTACTTACTATGTCATCTTCGGCAGTTGAGATTCTGCGTTCTGCCTCTTCAATTCTGTCTGCGTGCAGGGAGACTTCCTTCTGCAGCGACTGTAATGCTGAGGAGACAGTGGCCGACAGGATGGACTGAATATCTGGAGTAATTTTCTTTGCCACCTCGATCGCCAACCGTTTATAATCAATAAGGTGAGCAGGAGCGGATAAATCTAGATCTGACTTCTCCTCTTCAGATTCGTCTCCCTTTTCTGAAAGTGCGCGTGGTGGCGCCATCTTGTCCCGCCTTGTGGTAGGTGACATCTCCTTCTTTATTTGCTCCGCACTGGATAAGCCTTTCGTGTTTTCGGTCTCGGGGTGCAGGTCTGTAATGGGGGCACCTTCAGTGAGGGTCTAATTAGAACCGGCGTGGCAGCGGATCTGTGCTGAGATGGGTGGCTGCAGGAGCTCCTCTCTCCTTCTTTTTCACATGTCGCCGCCGGAACCGGAAGTCCTTTGGGGCTGTTTCTCTGCAAAGGGACTAGGATGACTGATCCGTTACAGGAAAGAATGAATTGGCCATGTATAGTGAGATTTTGAGTGCAAACCTCTTCCATCAGCAAGGCATTGAAGATGAAACATGGCTGGGTCTTTCAGCATGACAATGATCCCAAGCACACCGCCAGGGCCAATGAAGGAGTGGCTTCGTAAGAAGCATTTCAAGGTACTGGGGTGGCCTAGCCAGTCTCCAGATCTCAACCCATAGAAAACCTTTGACGGAGTTGAAAGTCCATGTTGCCCAGTGACAGCCCCTTTTTAAGTGGGAAAACTTGCACAATTGATGGCTAAATACTTTTTTTCCCCACTGTACATATGAGGAGGCAAGCAGAAAACCACTGTCAGACACCTCTGATGGTGGCTTATCTCCTGGGACAACAGAAGGGTAGGGTGTTGAAATTAGAGAGTCCTCATATACATTAGATGGTTCTTCAGGTTTTGCCAGAAATAGTGATATATGAGTCTAATATACAGTATATGGGGAAGTCAAGATATAAAAATAGGCTTTTGTGCAAATAAATATTGGCCAGCACCACATTATGTGCCTTTAGTTTCATATAACTACTGCATCTGTAACTTGCTTCATGCGATCACTCTGAAACAGCTGTTTGCAGATGAGATGCTGGCTTAACTATTATCCAAGTCATGTCTCAAGGCTTGTTTAAAAATTTGAAAATTGACTTATAGGATAGCTACCAGTGGCGTAGCTATAGGGGCCCTCCCTTGCCACTTGCAGGGCCGCACCGCCAATTAGGCAAGATGCGGCATGGCCCTGGTCACAGTTGGGGTGCAACGGCGGCGGGGCAGAGGGAGATGAGCGCTTCAATTCTGGAAGTGCTCATCTCCATAGTCATCTGTATCGCCGTCCTGAGAGATGCCTGTGCTGCAGGGCAGGGGAGGGAGAGGCCTGCAGCCTATCAGAGGCCAGCTCAGGCGGCGCGGCCCTGATCCGTACCGGGGCCGCCGAAAGAGGCCTGCATCGCATCGCTGCCAGCTCAATGGAGGTAAGTATAAGTGGTTTTTTTTATTGGTGCAATCACGGACAGGAGCTCTATTGGGGGCACTGGGGGCATTTGTTACTGGCACATGGGGGAACTGGGGGCATTTTTTACTGGCACTTGGGGCACTGGGGGCATTTCTTACTGGCACTGGGGACATTTCTTACTGGCACTGGGGGCATTTCTTACTGGCACATGGGGCACTGAGGGCATTTCTTACTGGCACTTGGGGGCACTGGGGGCATTTCTTACTGGCACTGGGGACATTTCTTACTGGCACTGGGGGCATTTCTTACTGGCACATGGGGCACTGGGGGGAATTTACTGGCATGGCATTTCTTACTGGCACATGGGGGCACTGGGGGCATTTCTTACTGGCACATGATTTGGGGGCATCTATGGGGGTGGGACACTTTACTGGCACATGATTTTGGGGGGGAATCAATGGGGGAGCACTTCTTACTGGCACATTATTGGGGGGAAATTTGGGGGGCACTTCTGGCACATTATTGAGGCACTTCGTACTGGCACATTATTGGGGGGCACTATGGGGACACTTCTTACTGGCACATTATTGGGGGGCATTATGGGGACACTTCTTACTGGCACATTATTGGGGCACTTACTGGCATATTATTGGGGTGCACTATGGGGGCACTTCTTACTGGCACATTTTTGGGGGCACTTCTTACTGGCACATTGGAAGCATTATTACTTCTGGGGCACAGTGGGGACATTAGTACTGTTGGCGGCACTATTACTAACAAGTGCACTCTGGCAAAGAATTATTAGTTGGGACTTTGGGAGCACTATTACTGTGGGGGGAACCCTGGCACAGTATCAGCATAGCGCAGTTATTTCTGGGGGACGTTATGTTTACACTATTAGTGTCAGGGACACTTTGCTGGGCGCAGTTATTTTAGGACACTGTGTGCCAATAATTATTGACGGGCACTATCTGTGTGGTACTAGTGGCACAGTACTGGGGGTGGTAGGATGATTTGTCCAGAAGATGGGAGGATGATGGAAAAGTAATAAACTAAGATTTTTTCTGTCAAACTGCAGAGATGAGAAATGTCTGAAAAATGGCGTCTGGTCTGAACAGAGAAGATGAGGAAAGAGAAGATCTACATCAGAGGAGACGTCACTGGATGTAAGAGGCGCTGTATTATACTGGATGTAAGAGGTATGGGGCGCTTTATTAGGCTACATTGACACGAACGTTTTGTTTTGCAGTCTGCAAATTGCGGATCCGCAAAAAAAAAAAAAGGTTGATGTTTCATATGGCATCCGTTTTTTTGCGGATACCCTGTAACAATGCCTATCCTTGTCAACAATGCCTATCCTTGTCAAAATAGGAATGGACATACAGATGCGGACAACACACAGTGTGCTGTCCGCATTTTTTGCTGACCCATTTAAGTGAATGGGTCCGCATCTGAGCCGCAAAATATGCGGATCGGAGGCCGCAAAAACAACTGTTGTGTGAATGTAGCCTTTCCCTGTATGTTCTGCAGTGATATACGTAATGTTAGGAGGGAAAAGGTTAGGATGAGAATTTGGCATGTTGGGGGGTGTCAATTTTTGACTTGGCCAGCAGAAAAGCTTGGAGCGCCAGCACTGAGGGAAGGTGCGGGGGCCCCAGCTGAACTCTTGCTCCAGGGCCCATGAGCCTTTAGCTACACTCCTGATAGCTACCTTACATCTGGTGGCATTAGAGACAGAGCAGCATCGTATTTGCATACCCTCTTTTCATGTTTCTCGACTAAAAAACCTCAAACTTTGATGATCTATGCACGCCTCAAATATGCCAACTTTGTATAAATTTCCTTTGACATTAACAAGTAACTAAAATGAATTACCGTAAAATGATGCACCTAGCCCAGAAATGGAATTTATAAAAATACATTACACTACCTGGCCTTAAAAAGGAATTGCAAGATTAAGGAATTATCCTCAAAGTAACCTGCTTCTAGAGGTAGCCCCGATTTGTATTTCAGAAAGATACACTATCTACTATACACATTAACCACATTGAAATGTTCATTTAATGTAAGGAGAACGTCCATGAGTGGGATATCTTCTTGAGGATGACAAAAATTGTGTTCAGAGCCAAAATAAATTCTGTTTGATCTATCTCACTGGATAACAGCAAAGACATAAAAGAGATTCCTCTTCAGTGCCCCAGGCCTTCATAATCCAAATAGGTTCCTACATGTGTAGGGAGTGATATCACCTCGCATAAGGGAAGCTGTTCCTGCAGGGGTCATCAGATTGTCTATAAATCATTCTGTACCTGAAGCATCTTGTCAGTCACGAGAGTTCAATAAAATTACAGGTGTCCTGAGATTCAAGTTGGTCTCAAAAACGTAGGATTCCTCTGGGTTCCAGGAATGTAACATTTCAGTGAATTGCTGTCTAACAGAGACACCTAATAAAATGCAGCAATAGGTATAAAGGTCTCTAGCTATTCTTCACTTGTGATTCAGATGTTGGGTAAACATTTTAATGGACTAAAAACATATTTGCACAGTATGACTTAACAAAATCCCAGCCGAATATTGAGAAAGTGCTCTAAGACATGAGGCAAATCATGTCATATTTCTTGGATTTTGTCAAAGTTCAAGTACATGTACTTGAATAATGGTATAATGAGGCTAAGAAGAGCACTCTGGTTGTTGAGGTGTCTCTGGGTACTTGTAAACTTTAAACAGTGTTTTCCTTAATAATCATAATATCAGAAGTCCACTAGTTGTTCTGTTCTTTTGTTAAAAAATGTATTCAGAGATTTTATTATATGCAGATCCGTCCTTAGTGGTGTGCGACCTGTATGCATCAGCCATTCCTGCTGTAAGGGGTACCTCACATGACCTAACACATGATGTTGTGATCAGCAGAATCTTAATACTAAAAGGGTTTCCCAGGTTCCTGATATTGATGACCTATTTGCAGTATAGATCATTAATATCTGATGGGTAAAGGTCCGATACCCCGCATCCCAACTGATCAGCTGTTCCCTGCAGCCCCTGGTGCTGGAACTAGCACTTGGAATGGAAAAAGTAGCACAGCTCCATTCAAAGTGTAGTGGACGTACTGTATTATTCTGGCTCAGCTCTCATTCACTTTAGTAGGAGCTGAGCTGCAGTAGCTAAACACGGCCACTACACTTTGAACAGAGCTGTGCTTCCTGTTCCATTCGAAGTTCCAGTTTCAGCGCCAGAGGCCTGCGGGTTATTGGACCCTTACCAATCATATATTAAAGTCCTACCCTTATAATGAACCCCCCAATGCCCGGCCCCTCATATAGACTATAATTACCCTGCTTCCCGGCACCTGTGTCACTACTGATCCCAGCACAGCCACCACTGCATCTCCCCGCCGCATGGATCAAAACATCCAGCGCCATGGGAACAGCCAATAGCAGGCCGTGATGGGGACGAGCTTACCTAGTATCGCGGGTGAGATGCAGCGGCGGCCGTTTGGGGATCAGGAGCGACGTGGGTGCTGGGGAGCGAGGTAAATATAATCTATATGCATTTGGGGGCATGTGCTAGACACTGGATGACCCCTTTGATGACCTATCCTGAGAATAGATCATCTATATCAGGAACCTGGAAACCCCCTTTAATTGTGTAGCAGTTTAATTTAGACATATTATGGCACTGTTAATAGATAATGTAAGGAACAGTTGATTGGTGACTGTATGGTGGTATTACTTTGGCACTGACATGACAAACTTGCTGTGGATTTGCCGTACAGATTCTACACGAATCCTCAGACATTTACAGTGAATATGGTTTTAAAAGCAGCATCCAGAGGATAGTTCATCTTTATAAAAATGCTGGAAAACTCCTTTATGTCTACATGTTACATTGCCTTGATAAAGGAATCACATTTGTTAGAGCCAGATTTGCACAGGTATACCCACCAACGGTTCCGTCGTATTTTCCATTCACCTGCTGTTAAGCGGCGGAAGATGGGGGTATTTATGTTCGTCTGCTCCTCTGTGGCATTTACCTTACATAAGTGTATAAAAGGCTCAGCAGGGAGATATGTTAATCTCCTTTGCTTGCTTGAAGGTGTACAATATACTATTGTTTCTGTGTACGCACCCATTGACCAACAGGTGGCGTTTTTAACAGACTCTTCAAAAAGATACAACATAAGACGAAAGGTGCAGTGGTTATTGGCAGTGATTTTAACATTAGAGACATACATTATCATGATATTTGGAGATACCAGCATGCCAGTGAGCAGGATTTTACTTTTATTTCACTAGTGCATTTACCTAAATCCCGTATAGACTATTTTTTTGGTTACTAGAAGACTTTTGGTGTCATTTATCAAACTGGTGTAAAGTAGAACTGGCTTGGTTGCCCATAGCAACCAATCAGATTCCACCTTTCATTTGGGACAGCTCCTTTGGAAAATGACAGGTGGACTCTGGTTGCTATGGGCAACTAAGCCAGTTCTACTTTACACCAGTTTGATAAATGACCCCATTAATACATACAGTTGTCAGGTTGGACATTGGGTGTGCTACTTAGTCTGATCATAAACCTATCAGTATCGTGATAGATAATGGCATCCCCAATCCCCCACCCCACAGTGGCGGTTAGACCCTTATCTTCTCAAGTGTGCTGGAAGGATGGATGAGTATCGTGCTCATTTAGAGGAGTTCTTTTATACTAATGACACCCAGGAAGTATCCATTGCAGACTCTACGCATGCACTTATGATCTCTTCTCCTATACCATCATGAGCAGGTGTTCAGACACATGAAAACCAACTTTTACCATATGGGTGAAAGAGTAGGTGTGTTGCTAGCCCACCAACTGAAGCGTAAAATGGTGAAATCTAGAATAGAGAAATTAAACCTCCATAACTCAGTTGTTATGCATCCGCAGGAAATCGCAAATACTTAGACCTCATTTTATTATTCCCTATATAACCAATGTTAATTGGGGCCATCCGCAGAAATGCATAACTTCTACACTCACCGGCCACTTTATTAGGTACACCTGTCCAACTGCTCGTTAACACTTAATTTCTAATCAGCCAATCACATGGCGGCAACTCAGTGCATTTAGGCATGTAGACATGGTCAAGACAATCTCCTGCAGTTCAAACCGAGCATCAGTATGGGGAAGAAAGGTGATTTGAGTGCCTTTGAACGTGGCATGGTTGTTGGTGCCAGAAGGGCTGGTCTGAGTATTTCAGAAACTGCTGATCTACTGGGATTTTCACGCACAACCATCTCTAGGGTTTACAGAGAATGGTCCGAAAAAGAAAAAACATCCAGTGAGCGGCAGTTCTGTGGGCGGAAATGCCTTGTTGATGCCAGAGGTCAGAGGAGAATGGGCAGACTGGTTCGAGCTGATAGAAAGGCAACAGTGACTCAAATTGCCACCCGTTACAACCAAGGTAGGCAGAAGAGCATCTCTGAACGCACAGTACGTCGAACTTTGAGGCAGATGGGCTACAGCAGCAGAAGACCACACCGGGTGCCACTCCTTTCAGCTAAGAACAGGAAACTGAGGCTACAATTTGCACAAGCTCATCGAAATTGGACAGTAGAAGATTGGAAAAACGTTGCCTGGTCTGATGAGTCTCGATTTCTGCTGCGACATTCGGATGGTAGGGTCAGAATTTGGCGTCAACAACATGAAAGCATGGATCCATCCTGCCTTGTATCAACGGTTCAAGCTGGTGGTGGTGGTGTCATGGTGTGGGGAATATTTTCTTGGCACTCTTTGGGCCCCTTGGTACCAATTGAGCATCGTTGCAACGCCACAGCCTACCTGAGTATTGTTGCTGACCATGTCCATCCCTTTATGACCACAATGTACCCAACATCTGATGGCTACTTTCAGCAGGATAATGCGCCATGTCATAAAGCTGGAATCATCTCAGACTGGTTTCTTGAACATGACAATGAGTTCACTGTACTCAAATGGCCTCCACAGTCACCAGATCTCAATCCAATAGAGCATCTTTGGGATGTGGTGGAACGGGAGATTCGCATCATGGATGTGCAGCCGACAAATCTGCGGCAACTGTGTGATGCCATCATGTCAATATGGACCAAAATCTCTGAGGAATGCTTCCAGCACCTTGTTGAATCTATGCCACGAAGAATTGAGGCAGTTCTGAAGGCAAAAGGGGGTCCAACCCGTTACTAGCATGGTGTACCTAATAAAGTGGCCGGTGAGTGTATATCACTACTGAATGCGGATGTTAAACTTTTTGCCAAAATTTTGGCAACATGCATCACAACATTTCTATCCTCCTTAAAGGGGTATTCCGGTTACCATAATTATAACTTATGTTTTAGACTAATTCATTATCAATAATTACCTAATATAATGTCAATTTCACATATTTAAGTTAACACATTAAGTCGTTATAAGTTACCATGGCATCGACCTGTAGTTCTGAGCTTTTGTTAGGTCGAGCATGCTCAGTGTGTTGCTATCAATTCTCTAGCTAAGGGGGCGTGACTGGACTGTATATCAGGCAGCCAATCAATAAACAGCAACACTCACAACAGGAAGCTAGGGATTGTGGGTTTGTAGTTTTGTGAGGGAAGATCAGGAGCCATGATATTCTCAGTGTGTTGCAGGCTCACACTGGAGCTAGACAAATGGATTACAAGGTAAATTAAAGCTCTGGTTATATGTATAGGTATGGGTTCTGGTTGGGTCGCAGCTTGCAGCCTTAATGCAGTTTTTCAAAAATGAAGTTACTTTACCGGAATACCCCTTTAATAGCTACTGATCAGATAGGATTTGTGTCAGGCAGACACTGCAGAGACAGTACCAAGCGCATGATCAATCTTATACAACTTGCAGAGCCGTGCAGGGCCTCCACACTCTTAGCTTCTTTAGACACTGAAAAAACATTTGACAGGCTGCTTTCGAGGTTCCTGGACCAGGATCTACGTAAATGTGGGTTCCAATGTCCTATTTTATCGACTTTAATGGTTCTATATTCTAACCCGTCTTCTAAAGTGTTGGCCTCTGGCTACCTTCCCGACACATACCAAATTACCAATGGAATACATCAGAGATGCCCGTTGTCTTCTCTGATCTTTACTATGGTTATGAAGCCTCTAGCAGAGCTTATACAATCTTATACTCCATGGCCTAGGTGCAGCTCAGCCCCATTGAAGTGAATGGGACTGAGCTGCGATACCAAGCACAATCGCTATACAGTGCCTTCTCAAAGATCTGATTGGCGGGGGTCCCGGGAGTTGGATCCCCACGAGCAGATACCGATGACCTATCCTGAGGATAGTTCATCAATATTAAAGTCCCGAAAAACTGCTTTAAACTGTGTTTTCTCAGCAACCTGATCAAAGAACATACATCTAGTCCCCATAAGATTTTACTCTGATGGATTTAAGGGTTTCTGGCAACAAAATTTTTGTATTTGCTCTCTCTGCTTACTCATTCGCAGACACACTTTTGTTAGGATACGCTTAATGCTTTCTAGTCACATATTGTACATATGTTCATACAGACAAGCAGTCTGGTCAGGAAATGTGAAGGAAGCATAAATAGACTAGAAATCCTCCTTGGATGTGCTGGTACCTTAGGTCAGCTCCCCTGGGCCAAGTTTCATTTTACAGTAAGTTAGGAAAAGAGGGCACATCTTATACTTTGTTAATTAAGCTGAACCTAATAAAATCTAGAGAAGTTTAAATGTATGTTTTGCAGTTTTTATGGCAATCTAAAGTTAGATTCTTTAAGTGGGCATCTAGGGAGTAGACTGAGAAGATGTGGACTCTGTGAGGTTGTGTGTCTTTGGGCTGTCTTTTTCGGTGGCATTTGGTTCAGATATACCCTACTGCCACTTTGAAGCTGGGTGGGAGCTGTATATCTGATGCCGAGAGAGAGTAAGCGTCTGGTGTCGTATAGCATTGAGGCCGCCTGGGATTGGCTGCAGCAGTTGTGTGTCTTCAGGAGAAGCGTTGTCTCCCTGGAAGTGGTGTGCCTCCAGCAGGTAAGTATGAGTGTTTTTTTGTGTTATTACAGTCCCTGCATTGGGCCATACTTTTTCAATCACTCAGTTAACCCATTTATTTCTATAACAAATTATTTATGCTATATAAGTTTCTGCAACTTTCTTATTCATCTGAATGGGACGTGCAGAAATCCATGCACATGCTGCAGGAACAACCCCATTCACGTGTAGGTAATGCATTTTTTTTATTTCCCCCACAAATCTACCATGTACACATGCATTACCTTACATTATGCATGGCATACTCAGTGGGGAAGATTTATCAAAGCTGATGTAAAGGAAAACTGGCTTAGTTTCCCATAGCAACCAATCAGATTTCCGGTTTCATTTTTTAAGAAAATGAAAGGATAAATCAGATTGGTTTCTTTGGGCAAATAAGCCAGTTTTCCTTTACTTCAGTTTTACTAAATTTCCCCCAATATGTTCTTGAAGGAATCTGTGAAAAATCTGTGGAATAGGTTAAAGGGGTTACCAGGGCTACAGATGTTAATGACCTATCCTAAGGATAGCTCATCAGTATCAGATAAGTGCGGGGTCTAATACCAGGAACCCCACTGATTATCTGTTTTGGGTAGGAACCCCACTGATTATCTGTTTTGGGTAGCCGCGACGTGATACATGTACACGATGTTGTGTACAGAGAACATGTCCAAGCAAGGGCTTGTTTGTTTACCTCTACACACTGCTAGGCAGAAGCCTCCACCCAGCAGTGTGTTCAGTGACATCACCGGCTCTGATGGGTCGGCTTTAGATCCGTTTTACAGGCTATGACAGCGGTAAAGCCCACCCATCAGTTCCGGTGATGTCACCGGGCTCACTGCTGGGCAGAAGCCTCTGTCTGGCAGCTCTAAGGAGTATGTCACCGGATCTCCTGAAAATGCCTTTGCCCTGTGCAATTCAGTGCAGGGCAAAGGAGAACATCGGAGCATGAAATGCTCCGATGCTAACATCAGGGGTATATGGGTATGTCCAGGTTCAGCTCTGAACCCAGACAACCCCTTTAAATCTTTGTTTTACAGTCACAGTTTGTTGTCAGATTTAGTCTACGTGCACACAACCATCTTCTGGATCCGTACAAGTTCTGAATGAATTGTACAGACCTACAGAAGTCTGTGGGGCCCTGTGCTGCTGTACTGGCCCTATGTATACAACTGTACCAAGTGCTTGAGACTTCAAGGGGTTGTCTGGGGGCTTTGTTTAGAAATTGCTCAGAGTGGTATAAAGGATGGGATACTGTCCCTCATCAATCCCCTTCCCTTCCTGTTTTGACTCTCACCAGGTCCCTGCTGGTCTTTATTTCCTGGTCTGCTCCCGACTCAAGGAAAATGCGGCGGGTCACAAGCCAGCTCTCGTATTTACTAAGATTAGATTTAACAAATCCCATTGACATAAGAATGAATGACATCAAAGCCAATTAGTAAGACAGCCATCTGGGTCGGTGCCTATGACTGAGGGGAATATGTCATACAGTATATAGATCAGTAACATCTGGACGTCTGAAGGAGGAAGTCATGGAAATATACACATTTAGTATCTGCCCTTTTGTTTTCCTCAAAGAGAAAATATTAACAGCGTAATGACTGCTGTTAAGTTGCTGCGCATGGATTGCTTTCTGCTGTACAATGCAGGAAGAGGATCCCGAGTGTCTGGTAACATCTGGTAGTGCCTGTGGTTATCCTTTCACTATAAAGATGCTATGGTTATGTGGAGATTAACTCTGTGACTTGTGATTAGGACATTCTGTACCAAACAGTTAAGGTTCTTATATTATAAGTGATGAAAACGATCTGTTTCTACCCACAAAGACTATTTATAAGAACAGCATCTGGATAAATGTATTATTTGTTGGCCATTATGCTGTGATTTTGGAAACCACAATTAAAGGAGGTTATCCAGATTTCTAGTGAATAGAACAAGGCTTCAATACTCAGAACAAATGCTGTGAAAAATATGGTGTGCTGAGTATGAACATCATGCAGAGTGATGTAAACATCTAAGCGGCTGCCGCGCTTGCGCGGCAACCACTGTAAACGGCTGATTAGTGGGGGTGCAGAGATTCGGACCTTCACCAATATTGTGTCCTGGGGATAGGTCCTCAGTATTAGGGCTCATGCACACAATCGTTTGCTGCCCGACCCTTGCATTGTGGACCTCAAAATGCGGTCCCCAATGCACGAGCACCATCCGTGTGGCTGCCGCAGATGGGTGCAGGTCCATTCAACTTGAATGGGTCCAAAATCCCTCCGCACTGAAAAAAAATAGAACAAAAAAATAATACCTTTCTGCAGGGTGACAAGCAATGCTCCGACACTGTGGACTGGAGCAGTGTGCAGCCTATGACAGAGCCAGGAGCATGTGCTCTAATCACTCATTGCATGTGCGCCTAACATTCTCGTAGGCCTGGGCAAGTCTTCATGCAGTGCGCAGCATGTGACTAGGGGAATGCCATGCACTGTGTCACAGGCAGTGTACTGCGTGCCTGCTGCAATTGAAGTTCAGTGACTCAGGATACAGTCAGGGCCGGACCCTGACAAAACAGCACCCTCCCCTACTGGCAGAAGTATTGCCCCCATTTAAACGTCACACTTCCTTTGGGGCAGAAGTACTTGCAGGACAGGAGCAGGAAGTCTAGAGGGAGAGAGCTTCTCCTGCAGTTCTTCTCTATACATCAAGGGGTGAAGGACCTTTAATGATGTCATCACAGCTCCTGCACTGTCCTAACCTCAAAACTACACCATTGTCAGTGCAGTTCCATTACTCTTAGGCTACCTTCACACTAGCGTTTTTGCTGGATCCGTCATGGATCAGCAAAAACACTTCCGTCATAATAATACAACCATCTGCATCAGTTATAATCGGATCCAGTTGTATTATCTTTAAAATAGCCAAGACGGATCTGTCATGAACTCCATTAAAAGTCAATGGGGGACGGATCCGTTTTCTATTGGTGTCAGAGAAATCAGATCCATCCACATTGACTTACATTGTGTGTCAGGACGGCTCCATCTTGCTCCGCACCACATTGCTGACAGAAAAATGCTTTGCGGTGTTATTCTTTTCACGATAGGGGCACAACCAAACAGAATGGAATACATTCTGGTGCACTCTGTTCCCTTCAGTTCAGTTTTGTCCCCCCTGACAATGAATGGGGACAAAACGGAAGCGTTTTCCCCCGCTATTGAGATCATATGACTGATGTCAATAGTGGAAAGAGAAAATGCTAGTGTGAAAGTAGCCTTAGATGGTTCAGGACCAGTGATGATGTCATCACCGATCCTTTAGCTTTCCAAGCATCTGAACTTCAGGGTAGGGCTCACGATTTCATTTTTTAGGAAAATCGTGAATTCGATTTTCCTAAAATATGGCGACCAACATATAAAATAAAAAAAACCTCTCACCTGTCCTGCGCCGCAGCTCCGCTCCGGCGCTCCTCTTCTTTTCCGGGTCTGTGCCGCACTGTCCTGACCGCGTACAGCGCCAGGACGTAGTGCGCGCACTCTGACCTGACGCTGCACGCAGTCAGGTGACAGTGCAGCGCCGGGAGAAGAAGAAGGGTGCCGGACGTGGAGAGGAGCCGCAGCGGAGGACAGGTGAGAGATATTTTTTTTTTTATTATTATGATGGTGGCAGAGTGAGCTGATCGGAGGTCAGAAGGGGGCACTTTGGGCTGATCTGAAGGGGGCACATTGGGCTGATCTGAGGTCTGATGGGGCACATTGGGCTAATCTGAGGTCTGATGGGGCACAGTGGGCTAATCTGAGGTCTGATGGGGCACAGTGGGGTCTGATGGGGCACAATGGGCTGATGTGGGGTCTGATGGGGCACAATGGGCTGATCTGAGGTCTGATGGTGGCACAGTGGGCTGATGTGGGGTCTGATGGGGCATAGTGGGCTGATCTGAGGTCTGATGGGGGCACAGTGGGCTGATCTGAGGTCTGATGAGGGCACAGTGGGCTGATCTGAGGTCTGATGGGGGCACAGTGGGCTGATCTGAGGTCTGATGGGGGGCACAGTGGGCTGATCTGAGGTCTGATGGGGGCACAGTGGGGCTGATCTGAGGTCTGATGGGGGCACAGTGGGCTGATCTGAGGTCTGATGAGGGCACAGTGGGCTGATCTGAGGTCTGATGAGGGCACAGTGGGCTGATCTGAGGTCTGATGGGGGCACAGTGGGCTGATCTGAGGTCTGATGAGGGCACAGTGGGCTGATCTGAGGTCTGATGAGGGCACAGTGGGCTGATCTGAGGTCTGATGAGGGCACAGTGGGCTGATCTGAGGTCTGATGAGGGCACAGTGGGCCTGATCTGAGGTCTGATGAGGGCACAGTGGGCTGATCTGAGGTCTGATGAGGGCACAGTGGGCTGATCTGAGGTCTGATGAGGGCACAGTGGGCTGATCTGAGGTCTGATGGGGGCACAGTAAGCTGATCTGAGGTCTGATGGGGCACAGTGGGCTGATCTGAGGTCTGATGAGGGCACAGTGGGCTGATCTGAGGTCTGATGGGGGCAGTGTGGGCTGATCTGAGGTCTGATGGGGGCACAGTGGGCTGATGTTGAGGTCTGATGGGGGCACAGTGGGCTGATCTGAGGTCTGATGAGGGCACAGTGGGCTGATGTTGAGGTCTGATGGGGGCACAGTGGGCTGATCTGAGGTCTGATGGGGGCACAGTGGGCTGATGTTAGGTCTGATGGGGGCACAGTGGGCTGATCTGAGGTCTGATGGGGGCACAGTGGGCTGATCTGAGGTCTGATGGGGGCACAGTGGGCTGATCTGAGGTCTGATGGGGGCACAGTGGGCTGATCTGAGGTCTGATGGGGCACAGTGGGCTGATCTGAGGTCTGATGAGGGCACAGTGGGCTGATCTGAGGTCTGATGAGGGCACAGTGGGCTGATCTGAGGTCTGATGAGGGCACAGTGGGCTGATCTGAGGTCTGATGGGGCACAGTGGGCTGATCTGAGGTCTGATGAGGGCACAGTGGGCTGATCTGAGGTCTGATGAGGGCACAGTGGGCTGATCTGAGGTCTGATGAGGGCACAGTGGGCTGATCTGAGGTCTGATGAGGGCACAGTGGGCTGATCTGAGGTCTGATGAGGGCACAGTGGGCTGATCTGAGGTCTGATGAGGGCACAGTGGGCTGATCTGAGGTCTGATGAGGGCACAGTGGGCTGATCTGAGGTCTGATGAGGGCACAGTGGGCTGATCTGAGGTCTGATGAGGGCACAGTGGGCTGATCTGAGGTCTGATGGGGGCACAGTGGGCTGATCTGAGGTCTGATGGGGCACAGTGGGCTGATCTGAGGTCTGAGGGGCACAGTGGCTGATTAGGTTGATGGGGGCACAGTGGGCTGATCTGAGGTCTGATGGGGGCACAGTGGGCTGATCTGAGGTCTGAAGGAAGCACAGTGGACTGATCTGAGGTCTGATGGGGGCACAGTGGGCTGATGTGAGGTCTGGTGGGGCCACAGTAGGCTTTTTTTATTTATTTTTTTATATTGTCACTAACATAAGAAAATCGAGATTTAAATCGTGAATCGTCCAAAATTTTAAAACAATCGAGATTTTTTTTTTTTGGCCATATCGCCCAGCTCTACTTCAGGGTTTGTATCATTCTGCAGCTAATGTTTAATCTTGTTAAGCAGCCCCCTGACAGACCGGCCCACCGGGCCTGGACACAATGAATGGCACCCGTGGCAACTGCCCCTCCATCCCCCCATGCTACACCACTGAAGGTAATGACATGAAAAGCGTGAGCTACAGATGTTTTATCTGAAGTCACTTGTAGGACTGAAAATACTTAGTCTGTAGTTTATATGAGAAGATACCATCACATTTTCCATTGAAGCAATGAAATTCCACCACAGTTTTTTAAGGACTTGTCCTGGGCTAACCCACTAGTAGCAGCGGAAGCTGAATGTAACCCTTCTAGCAAGTGTGTACAGGCCTCACGACATATCTATAAATCTGCTTGAATTAAGCAATGCTACCAGTACACACACAGTCTTGTGTCTCTCTGATGTGCAAGCTTGCAGTTCTGCTCGCCTGGAATGTAAGATTGGAAAAGGAAGCAATTATTTTTAGTAGACCCTTTGGATACATGAGCTCATTTACACTTTTGTATATTAATGTCAGCACTACCCCATCACATAAATAAATGAGATATGGAGGAGTACCAAAGCTAATGATAGACATGATAGAATTTATCCTGGCCTCATAAATATGTGTTTTTGTAATGATTAATGCAGTCTGGAAATAGAGTGAAGCCCTGTAAATGGCAGCAAATCACTTGTTTGTTAGTCATAGGTTAATAAAATAATCTCCCATAAGGGATCCATCTGTATTAATGTAATTGAAGCTGTCTCAGCCTGCAGATTATAAGGGAGGAGGAAGGAAACTCTAATTAGAGTATGCAAAGTTCTTGCCAAATCAGATATGGAAGATGGAAATTTCTGTCTGCCTCTCTAATATCTATCTATCTATCTATCTATCTATCTATCTATCTATCTATCTATCTATCGATCCATCCATCTATCTATCTCAGTCCAGATGGCTGTGGGTGCAATCCCTCCAAGACGGTGGGTTATAGGTTGAAAGTGTACAAGTAATAAATAAGGTATCACTCCAAGCTCAGGTGAAAGGGTGGTAGACCCATTTTATTCACCCAGAATGCACCTTTTCAGCCCAGCACTTGAGGCCTTTCTCAAGGCTGGAGAAATGCCTCATTGTATTAGGATGAAACTCTGCATTTGGGGTAAATAAAGCGGGTCCGCCACCCTTTCACCTGAGCTTGGAGCGATACCTTTTTTGTTACTTGTTTATCTATCTATCATCTATCTATCTATGTCTGTCTGTCCGTTGGTCTATCTATTTACGGTATCTATCATCTATCCATCCATTCCATTCATCTCATAATACAATGCACCTGAACAGATGTAGCAATCCTCATCTTGATTCTTAATGAATTAAGAATGGGAGTTCGATATTGAAGACCTACGTTATTAATATCAGATGAATGGGAGTCCACTGATCAGCTGTTTGAAGAGGCCTTGTGACTCCAGGGAGCGTTGCGTTACCAAGCACTGCGCTCTACATTATATAGTGGCTGTGCTTGGTACTGCAGCCCAGGCTCATTCACCTGAAAGGGACTGAGTTGCACATAGGCCATGTGACCACTGAACATGACGTTGCTGACCTAGGAAAGTAATCGCCACCGCCTCATCAAACAGCTGAATGCAGGGGGCCGTGTCAGCATTCCTGGGGGGAAGGGGGAGAGGGTGACACCAGTATTTTTTAGATCTCATCTTGAAGACCTAGGTTATCAATATTTAACTTCTGGAGAAACCGCCATAATAATACAATTCTGGCTGTTTGTAGGCGAACCATATGAGCTTCCTGCAATAAAACAGCGACAGGATGGGTTGTGCATTTTTCTTGCTTGTTTGCTGTAAAATTTTATCTGAAATCTCTGCAAAATGCATCCCATACATTTCTGCAGCGTGTGCATTGGTTTTTGCAGGCTCAGTTCAGATAAAGTGGACAATTTTAGACATTTTTACAACAAATCTGCCCCTTGTTAACATACCCAAATGATCAGTCTTTAACTTTTCCTTTAAATTGACATAAACCATGTTCCAAATTATTATGCAAATTGGATTTAAGTGTCATAAAGATTACATTTTTTGTTTTTCAATGAAACTCATTGATGGTATTGTGTCTCAGGGCTCTTTGGATCACTGAAATCAATCTCAGATACCTGTGATAATTAGTTTGCCCGGTGAGCCCAATTAAAGGAAAACTGGATGTTCCACAATATTAAGCAGGCCACTGTTTTCAAGTAAAATGGGAAAGAAAAAGGATCTCTCTGCTGCCGAAAAGCATCAAATAGTGCAATGCCTTGGACATGGGATGAAAACATTAGATATTTCACGAAAACTTAAGCGTGATCATTGTACTGTGAAGAGATTTGTGGCTGATTTAGAGCACAGACGTGTTTGTGCTGATAAAGGCAGAATGAGGAAGGTTCCTGCCATGAAAGTTCATCGGATTAAGAGAGCAGCTGTTAAAAAGCCATTACAAACCAGCAAACAGATATTTGAAGCTGGTGCCTCTGGAGACCCTCAAACCTCAAGGTGTAGGATCCTTCAAAGGCTTGCTGTGGTGCATAAACCTACTATTCGGCCACCCTTAACCAGTGCTCACAAGCAGAAACGGTTGCAGTGGGCCCAGACATACATGAAGACTAATTTTCAAACAGTCTTGTTTACTGATGAGTGTCGTGCAACCCTGGATGGTCCAGGTGGATGGAGTAGTGGATGGTTGGTGGATGGCCACCATGTCCAAACAAGGCTGCGACGTCAGCTAGGAGGTGGAGGAGTCATGTTTTGGGCCGGAATCATGGGGAGAGAGCTGGTAGGCCCCTTTAGGGTTCCTGAAGGTGTGAAAATGACCTCTGCAAAGTATATAGAGTTTCTGACAGACAACTTTCTTCCATGGTACAAAAAGCAGAAACGTTCCTTCAGGAGCAAAATCATTTTCGTGCTGACAATGCACCATCTCATGCTGCAAAGAAGACCTCTGTGTCATTGGCTGCTATGGGCATAAAAGGAGATAAACTCATGGTGTGGCCACCATCTTCCCCTGACCTCAACCCTATAGAGAACCTTTGGATTATCATCAAGCAAAAGATCTATGAGGGTGGGAGGCAGTTCACATCAAAACAGCAGCTCTGGGAGGCTATTATGACATCATGCAAAGAAATTCAAGCAGAAACTCTCCAAAAACTCACAAGTTCAATGGATGCAAGAATTGTGAGGGTGATATCAAAGAAGGGTTCCTATGTTAACATGTAACTTGGCCTGTTAGGATGTTTTGGATTTAAATAGCTTTTTATTTCAGTGAATGTGACCACCTAATGCTGAAAATTCCACAAATGAGCATTTTCAGTTTTTAAAAACATATAAAATGTTTAGAAACTCTACTGTGCATAATAATTTGGAACAGTGCATTTTGAGTTTTTAAATTTTTGAAGAATATACTGTTATCATTGGGAGGGTTGTTCAATAAAATTCGATGTATACTCTAACGGGAGATGAGTTTTATTATACTGACTGTCATTTGCACCGACCATTTAGGAAAATCAGAGATAAATATCATTTGCATAATAATTTGGAACATGGTGTAAACTCTCAGAACTAACGGTTTTCAATTTCATCTATAGGAATTGCCTACCTTGGAGGAGCATGCAGCCCTAAACGGAAGTGTGTCCTGGCAGAAGACAATGGCCTCAACCTGGCTTTTACTATAGCACATGAGCTTGGTCACAAGTAAGACATCATTTCAGCATTGTCCTCTGAGCTATGACTTTGAATGAATGTGTTCTTCAAAACATGCCCATTGATATTATCTGTTAATTCACAGCTTCCTGATATAATTAATGCTTCCAGTCTGTTCCCTGCCACAGTTTGGCAAATATTAGCTAAAATGATTATTGAAGATAGCACCTATCAGGTCAGTTAGCCTGTTATAAGCAGTCTCTTGTATACTCCTTGCTCCAAGTATAGCAGAGCTGAATATGCCGTTTAACGCAACATGTTATGACGTCACCACACATTGTCAGTGGATTTACCATGCCATGACACATGAATAATTAGACATTCGGCTTTAGTGTGCATACTGATCTTCCAGTTTTATAGAATACATCCATATCATGGTGAAAATTATACTTACTGCTTATTTTAAACAAAAATATGTCACCAGGATCAACCCTATTAAACCAGATATACTGCCTCGTAGGGCTCCTCATGCTGATTAAAACAATATCTTTCTTTTCACTATATGATAAACAGCTGCAGAGAAATCAGAGGTTTTATTGATATGCAAATGAGCAATTGGAGCACCAAGAGGCGGGGCTGAATCATCTGGGCACTGCTATACAACACCCCCTATGCTCTGCACACTCTCCCCTCCCCTTGATTGACAGGGCTAGACATCAGGCTGTGGGCAGAGCGTGCAGAGCACTGCAGGTGTTACATAGCAGTGTTTAGAATATTCAGCCCCGCCTCTTGGTGCTCCAATTGCTCATTTGCATATGAATACAACCTCTAATTTCTCTGCAGCTATTTATCATACAGACAAAAGAAAGGTACAGTTTTAATCAGGATGATGAGCCCTAACGGGCAGTATGTCTGGTTTAATAGGGTTGATCCTGGTGACAGAGCCTCTTTAACACAAAAAAATTATCCACAGAAAATGTTTTTACTCAACAGTGGTTAGGTTCTCTTTGCACCCTTAAAGGGATTGTCCAACTGCTTATAAGTGATGGCCTATCCTCATGATAATTTGTAATTGGGGATGGGGTCCAACATCTGTTCTTCAGTAGCTCTGGCATCGGAGCTACACAGCTCCATCCATTGTGCAGTGCTGTTAATGCAGAGCTGCTTTCATTGAATTAAATGCTTCAGTAACTAGCTCCATTGACTACACAATGGACGGAACTAAGTAGTTCCAACATGGAGCTATTGCAGAGTAACTGATTGTCAGGGATGCCTGTTGTCAGACCCCTGCCAATCAGATAGTGATGGCCTAACCTGAGAAAAGACCATCACTTGTAACAGGTTGAACAACCCCTTTAACCACCTAACTGTTTTGCCCGAGTCCAGCTCGGGCAGTGTGAAAAGTAGCTAACTGGAGAGGGGAGGGCTGCTTTAGATGGTGATATCTCCTGAATGGTAGCAGCTAGAAACATACAACTTGTTTTGTTTGAAAGCTGACATTCCAAACATGACAGCTAAAGTCCAAGCAACAGAGGAGAAATCACTGTTCGAAATCAAGTCGGGAATAATCGTGTGTAAAACCTGTTTTTACTTTCACTTATAGCTGCATTCACAGCATCCCGATTTCTATTAGTGATATCTTCCTCTGTCATGAGCATATTGTCTGAAAGCTTGGAATGTCTTCTTTCAAACAAGACCAGTTGCATGTTTCTGGCTGCTACTATTCAGGAGGTAGCAGCATCTAAAGCAGCCCTGCCCCTCCAGTTAACTACTTTTCCCACTGCTGGAGCTGGACTGGAGCTGGTCAAAACAGTTAGGGGGTTAAGGCTGTGTTCACATCTGGGTTGGAGACTCCACTAGGAGCATCTGTTTCAGATTCCGTCAAAAATGCGAGAAAAAAAAAAGGTAAAAAATAATGGACACCATGACAGAAACCAGTGGACCTGATTTTAGTCAGAAAGGTCTTTCAGGCTCCCCTGGTGTCCATTATGTGACAGATCCATCACCACATCAAATTCTATTTTTCTGTTCCTACAACCTAAGGACTCATGCACTTGAATGAGTCCGCAATCTAGAAGATATGGAGTGGTAGATTACAGTACAGAGCGCTTCCATAGCATTTTGATCCTTGCCTCCTCCCTGGAAAAAAATAGAACATGCTCTATGTTTGGACAGATTGTGGACCCATTCAAGTTGAATGGGCCTGCACCCTTTAGCACAGGCCACACAGATGGTGGGTCTGCCTCCATCAGCGTAGGCCACACAGATCGTGCCCATGCATTTGGGACCTCAATTTGCAGTCCCCAATGCATGCCACAGGTGACACACATTCATGTGCATGAGCCCTAAGCCCAAGACAGATTTGAACATACCCCTTTTCTTCGTTCTTTATCATCATTGGTTTGCTTGAGATGCTGACTACAGAACACATATTGTTTAGTGAATCATCTCTGATGCCAGGAGGTGCTCTTTTATGGAATTGTAATAAGAAGCCTAAGTGATACAATCTCATATCTAGAGTTGTAATACCGGGGGAAATAATTATGAGGCGTTGGGGCAATACATTTTCCAAGCTTGAACTCCAAATGTCCGAAGAATTGACGTCTAATAAGTAGTTCTGCTCAGTGATTAAAAGTCTGGAAAAGCTTTTGAATTTTGAAAGGGTTTCCTACAGATCTCTTATTAGGTAATGCACATCAGGCTGGCTTATAATTAGTATAAGCAATTAACTTCCTTGGGAAAAATGCATTTGTACGTAATAATGGATTTGACTTGGTCAACTATGTGTACGTGGCCTCTTGTGGCTCCTTTGAAATTGTGTGTGTAATTTGTAAGTGCTCAGTATGAGCCTGTACTTATTCTATTGGATAGCATCCAGCCATCTAACTAGTGGCAGGACTTTCAAGCCTGCAGTACCACTCGTAGTATTCGCCTGTATAAAACAATCATTGACTTTCATTAACATTGTATGTGATGTGCGTCCAATAAACCAGTGATGTTATAAACTAGTGAGGATCCACCGCTAACCTGCGCTAGGATAAAGTCAGCTTGCATTCAGTGATGATGATGATGACACTACTTATTACGCTTTGAGATCTCCAGTGACCTTTCATGACAGCACTTTTCAGCATCTCTTTGTACAAGTCATTATTAAGTATGCTGATGCCTGGGCTGTGTATTGATTGACAGTAGGTGAGTGTTGAAAAGCTATTTCCGGGAAATTATGCCATCGTATGCATTAAACGGCACACATCAGAGGCTGAACGAACTACGTAGGTCATGACCATCTTCTTATATAATGAGTATAGTGATCTGCACATACATGTATAGCTTGAAGTGTTGTTGTTATTGAGATCACACACAGTTTTTGCAATGTGAATATAATGAGGTAAAGGTCTAATTATATTTAGGCTTTCACCACTTTACCTGGATTCTGCAGTGATGTCACTAATAGAATCAATGTAATTGCGGTTATTATGGATGATTTCCCAAGATAAGCTAAGACTTGAGGCTTGGGATTGTTCTTACAAATACATAAGAAGACCTTATTTACCTTGGAGTTTTACTGAGGCTTGCATTACTGATCACTTTGTTGTACATTTGCAGTGTGCCCAGAGAAGGGGAGAGGATAGGAGTGGTAGTAGTAGCAATAATGGAGGTTGTAGTGACTGACGCTGCCCTGGGCCATGCAATGATGGGCATTCCCTGGCTTTGGGACTTCTCCTGCCTAATGGTGGTTTAGGATTCCCCTGGTGGTGTTAGATCTCGAGGTGCAAAGCAGGGTTCCCTGAAACTTCAGGCAATTATGAACTGTGATGCTGCTGGTGTTAGTGTACACAATAGTGCCACCGCGCCAAGTGCCCTCCCCATACAAGTGAATGGGAGCACACGGTGCTTGCGCGGCCACCACTCCCATTCATTTCTGTGGGGCCGACTGAAATAGCAGAGCCAGCGCTCGACTATTTTCGGCGGCCCCATAGAAATGAATGGAGGGTGGCTGCGCATGCGCAGTGCGCCCTCTGTCACCTTCCCCTCTCCGTTCTTGGTGTCGGCGTGGGTCCCAGAGGACAATGAGGGCATATCCTAGCAATATGCCCCTATTGTCTACGATGGAAAAATCCCTTTAATTTAGCATAGTCCATAAAAAATACATGTGGGCCAATACAAGCGCAGTGTACTTCTGAAGACATGAACAGTTAAGCCATCCTTTCAGTGGTCCATGCAGTAGCCTTTTCATATGTGTCACTTTGTGAGAAATCTTGCAAGAATCATATTGTTCTTCATGTTTATATTGTGTAATTGTATTTTATTATTTCTGTTATTGTAAATCTTTTTTTTAGCTTTTTTTATTGTCATGTACTATTGATTCTATTTCTGCTCCCAGTGACCGTATGAATAGTGTCTTGTCTTCTGTCTTGGTCTCAAGGTTTCCATATTTCATGTTTTTGAAGGTAGTAAAACTACCTTTTTCATTGACTTTTTTTTTTATAATATTGCCAAAAATAAGATGTCTTCTACCTAGTCTTTGGTGCTTCAAGTGAAATTAGGTATAAGTAGTTGTAGACCATAGTATTCTCAAACGTTTTCAGATCGGAAGTTCAAAAGCAGTAAGCTTTTTACCTGTCCTGCTTCTTTAATGTCAAAATCCTTGTAAATCCAAGCTAGAGCAGTTGTTTTTCATCTGTAGGATTTGCTGATTGCATTACCGGCTTTCACTTATTTTTATCTGGAGAATGCAGAATACATTAATCTGTCTACAAATCGAATACCAAAGGGATGTGGCCAGGATAATCGTGTACCATGGTTATGAGTGATATAAATATACAAATGGTTGGTATAAGAACATGACGTTCGTTCATCATAATGTGCAGCTAATGCTAATGCAGTAATCTGAAGGACTAAGATATAAAGTGTCATTGAAATGAATTTACCTAAAGAAGCAACATAGGCTTGGAAATGACAGTTGAAAGGTACATGATATGGTATTATATGACCAAAACCCTCAAAGACTTGGCGCTGACTATGACGTTTCTTTTCTGTAGCTTAAAGGGTGTTACCCACAAAATCACAGAATAAAGTTATCTTAAAATGGCAGAAAACGCTGGAAACCCCATATGGTGTTTTGCATTTCTAACCGAGGAGCAAATCCTGCACATGTGATCCACTGCTGACAGCAATCCCCAGCAAAAATGCATACAATAGAGGATGCCTGCAGCAGACAACATGTACCACAGCAACATCCTACACAGGACAGCCAAATGTGTGGTTGTGATTGGCTATATACGGTAAAACAAAAAGATCACGTCAATGGTGCACTATAATAGTAAATGCAATTGACAATATATGGGTAAACCCTTACGCTGATATTAAAATGAGACTTTTTCCAACATATTATGTTCTCCAACATATCAAGAACATACCGGAGCCCACGCACCCCGTCAAAGTGGCACGGGACCTAATGCTAACCCTACTATGCCGTATGGGCAATTACAGATAGGGTCATGAAGTCCGACACACAGTGACCAGCTCCCAGTTACCTCCAGAGTGAAATCACACATACAATGGGAGGAGGAAGGAGGCTGTGAGTCCCACCTATCCCTGACTCATGTGACGCACCTGAATGTTTCCCATTAGTCAAAAATCAAGGCACATTCAACCTGGAGTTGCCACACCTCCAGGTAATTTAGTTTGTACATTTACACCTGGAGGTGTGGCAACTCCAGGTTTGAATGTGCCTTGACTCCAGAGGAGTATGTATGGCCTATAATTCTCCTCACACCAATTAAGGCACTCTCTCCCCAAGGAGAAATAATATCCCCCAAATCCTGGCTTAGGCCTCTTACCCATGTATAGAACAGTGCATGAGTTGGCCTAATATGCATGTTCGAGGTATGTTCTTTGCAGGCAGTCATGACTTCAGGCAAGCCCAGTGGCTCTTCTTCCTCATTTTAGATAGATTTTAAACTACCATACAACATGTTTTGAGTCTAATTTTATGTAATATAGCAGAGTAGTGGTCATTAGTGACAGGTACGGTATTCTAGTAAACAAATTGCTGTGCCAAAAAAAACGACCTGAGCTCTTCTAAGTTTGAACATCTGCTCTGCTGTCGTGCCTGAAAAGCTGGAATTTGTAGAAATTGTTATTTGAATTTTGCATTTAGAATTTGTGGTTGAGGTCCAAAATAAATGTATTGGTCCCCACACGTTGCATAGCCCAACCTAACTAAATTATTTGAGGGAAAGAGGCCATACTGTAGCTTTCTCTTGCACACCAAGTTTCTTCCTTGCTATTGGGCTGTTTCTGCATTATATAACTAACTCTAGGACACCTGTAAATGAGTTAAAGATGATCTTCTATCTTTTCCTCGTGTAGCCTTAGGGCTCATGCACACGAACGTGAGCGATCAGTGCCCATGCTGTGGACCGTGACTTGCGGTCCACAATGCACAGGCACTGACTGTGGGGCCGCATTCAGATCGCGGACCCATTCACTTGAATTGGGTCCGCGATCCGCATCCGACGGTCCACACCGCAAAAAAGTAGTGCATGCGCTACTTTTTTGCGGTGTGGAGGCACGGCCAGAAACACCACGGAAGCACACCGTAGTGCTTCCGTGGTGCTCTGATCCGTGCCTCCGCTACAGTGAAGTGAATTGGTCTGCGATCCGTGATGCGGGCTGCACACGGCCAGTGCCCATGTATTGCGGACCCGGCATATGCATGGGCCGGCACCAGTCGTATGCTTGAGTCCTTAAAGAGTAAGTAAACTTTTTTTCCCCTCAGACAGTGTCAGTGCATAGTTACAGCTTAGGCTGAGTTCACATCAGCGTTCAGCCTTTCTGTTCTCCTGCTCCGTTATTGGAGCAGGAGAACAGAAAGGATGGATTCGGCACATAAGGCAGCCTGTGGACCACAAACACTATAATGGGGTCCGTTAGGTTTCCGCTCAGAGGAAGATTTTTGAAGCGGAGACAAAAGTCCTGCGTGCACAACTTTTGTCTACGCTTCAAAAATCTTCCTCTGAACAGAGACCTAATGGACCCCATTATAGTCTATGGGGTCCACAGGCTCCGTTCAGCTCAGTTATGTGCCGATATGCCTATAACGGAGCAGGAGAACGGAAAGGCTGAGTGCTGATGTGAACTCAGCTTTACTAATATACTTCATTTACCGGTTCCGTTCTTTTCCTTGCATACATTCTGTTCAAAGATCATCTGTTGTAGTCCCTGAACTTGTCATCCAGTTAAGATGTCCATCAATCCTGTGATTTCCATAATTCCTTGACTTTTCCTTTATGGTGTTGCACTTTCAGTAATGAGGAGTATATGTCATTCCTTTACATTTATAGTTAAACTAACATAAATTCATACTATACTTGGTCAGATTTACCACTAACAAGCACATGCAGTAATAAACATGTCTGATCTCCTTGTCCAAAAGTAAGTTTTCCAAAAACACATGAGGCTCCAAATAGGCAAGAGACTTTTTTTTTAATATTTCAAATCACTTGTAAGGACAAAGCTGCCAACAATAATAGATTCAAGGGAATCCAGGATCGTGTTTCAGAACATGGCGCTCGACCTCAAAGCTAAAAATAGTAAAAATTATAGCTTAGTAAAATAAAAATTATACATACTAAAATAGAAATTCTTTTTGACCACATAATTGCCTGGATTAGTGTTGTCACGTGCTGGATGAGTGTTCGTAGAAGATAAGATGCAGGGCAGATTGGATAAGTGGAGGCCAGGTGGCTGACCAGTAGCCAAAATCATATATTGTATGGTTAGGCTATCATAAGATGTATTCAGTCTCCAAAAAATATGTTAATTATGCTTTGAGGGGAGAATGTCAGTAATATGACATCCAAGAGATCATGTTATAGTTTCTTCTTCTGTCAGATTCATATGGTATGAGAGAAAGACCTCACAGTATACAACTGAAGGCATATGGAAGTACTGTACAAGTCTTTGGGGCCATATTATGCTTTACACAATTAGGGGGTATACCTTCATGTGCATGATGACTACGGTCTTAAGAACTATAATACAACTTTTGTAGTCTGCATTGCAGCCCTTGTACTTCTCTTCACTCCGCATTTGGACATAACTTGTGTTTTGGCACATCTTGGTAAACTGTAGCCCAATGATGATAAAAACACAAAAGTACAATAAAAGTACTAAGGATATCCCTTGACTACTATGAACAGTGTAAGTGTTCAACATGTGTGTGCTATATTGCTTTGTGCGCCTCACTGAAATTTCTCAAAGAGGTATTTATCAGAGCACTTCCTATTTGAGTTGGCATGTAATGGGCAGTCTGGTGAGGTGTTCAAAGTTCACCCATTTTGCAATTTGTACTGGACCTTAAGAAATATAAATCGAAAAAAGGATGGTTTGTCAAGAAGAATCTCACATATAATAAGTTTATTATCTTATAAAACTGTAGCAAGATATTACTCCAGTGCACCAGAATTGCCTTTGCTTTTGGAAGTTTTTGGGTAGTGCTACAAAAGAATAGTTCTGTGCAGACATTTGCATGGTGGAGATTAGACTGTATCAGTTGGAAATAGTAAAATTGGCATATTTATTATTACATATTAAATTATCACAAAGTCTTCTCCGACTGTTGGTGAACTGTAGCTCTTTTTTATTTCTTAGTTGAAAGTTGAGCAAGAAGTGCACCTGGCACCATGACTAATTCCT
This sequence comes from Rhinella marina, assembly GCA_900303285.1. Classification (NCBI taxonomy): domain Eukaryota; kingdom Metazoa; phylum Chordata; class Amphibia; order Anura; family Bufonidae; genus Rhinella; species Rhinella marina. The sequence continues at coordinate 603,136 of ONZH01000031.1, read as the reverse complement.
ACAGCAACCATATAATCCAAAATGCCTAGTTCAGGCTGTGTAAATTCACAGGGTGAACCCAATACCCCTGAAATAGATTGACAAAAATATCAACCAGCACTGGGAGAAAGAAGTCTGAAATGTGGGAATCTGTGAGCTGCTCTTAGCACCAGGGTCATGGTCATGCATCCACCACTTTTCTTAGTCAAATATCCACATCTTTCCAGATGGTCAGAGACTGGAAACTAAGCCAGAAAATCCATATTTTACAATGTTGCAAAGCAGAGCTAGGATATTCTACTATGCAACCTCAGGAAAATAGGCGAGTTTCCTGTATTAGCAATCCACGTCTTGTGTTGTAAAACCAAAAAAGCCGGTGTCACCTTTTTATTGGAGTTTTTATTGATGGCATTCCTGAAATAGAGAAGAGCTACGCTGGCCATTCACTCGATGGTTTCTGCCCTCTGGTATCTGCAAAGATCCATTAGAGTGTATAATATCTAAAATAGCATTCAAACTTTGAAAACATGGTTGGTTGGAAGTAGCAAGAATAGACAATTTCATGGGAAAATGGAAATATATTTTGTATGTTTATTTTATAACCACATTTATATCTGTAACCTCATGGAATACTGCAAAATACAGTATATGCATGTAACACATACCAAGTTTTATTGTAAGGCCAGATTCACACACAGCATATTCAATCTGAGAAACACGCTATGTATGGCACCAAGTGAGCCAATAAATGTAGCACGTTATGGAGGATAATATCACCAGATTCTGAGTTGACAGCCGATATGAAAAGTTGGAGGGTGAAAAAATCTCTGGGTGCTTTAGGTAGAACTGCACGTGTAATATGCTACTGTGGGCAGTCATAGGATCTGTTTGCACTATAATCATGGCTTCCATTAATAATGGAGCTATGAGAGCTATGCTGGATTTTTTTTCCGTTGCATGCCATGGAATCCAAATGAACCCCCCCTGACTTATTATAGGTTCTTGTCAGAATAAAATGAGCAAAAAAAACGCCAATATGTTAGTTTGTGGGAAAGCAATCTTCAATTTTTATTTCTTTAAGGTATTAAAATGCGTTTCGGGGAAGTATCTCCCCTTCATCAGGTAAAAAACTGCAGTTGTAATACCTGCAAGAAATAAAAATTGAAGATTCCTTTCCCACAGACGAACATTTTGGCTGTTCATTTGCGTCTAGGGATATTTTATTCTGACAAGTTCTACCTTCTTGGGGAGTTCAGGCTTCTATCCATGGCTGCATACCAACCTCTCTGGGAAACCGGATTACCTTTGATGAACTCTTACTACTGTTGTTCCTAAAGTTAGCACAACTCCATATTGTGAGCCTCCATTTGAAGTCTTATATATATTATAATGTGTACCTTATTACCCTATGGTGCGCCTTTTTGTGTTTACTAGTAAACATCGCCTGTGACATTTATTATAGGGTTTTTCAGGTCAGGGGTACACCACCAATGAGGCGAGGTGAGGCCTCAGGCAGCACCAGGTAGAGGCAAGATGGGGGCAGCGGAAGGGCCCTGGGCAATGAGCGCTTTCATTGTGGCAAAGGGGTTAGGTTAAGAAATTGGCATTGGGGGAGGGGGTCGCTGTTTCAGTTTTCGCCTCAGGCAGCAGAAAGGCTAGGTGCACAGGTTTCTGTTACCAAGAATAGCACTGCACACTATAATACACTATTTTTGTTGTCAAAAATGCTAACAGTGTAAACAAAGCTTTAGTATGGTTTACGGAGCAATACGTCCTCAGTATAGAACCAAACTAAATGATACATAGATATGATAATGCAGCATCAAATAGCAAATGATACCTGATCCCAAAAAAATGTACAAGTGAAGGGTCCGGGCTGATGCGGCAACCTGAGTGAGGCAAGACACCCCACACGTATTGCTGGCACGTCCGGCTTCCTCAGGGGTTCCCTGAGGATTTATTGCTTCGGTCTACACATGTTTGAGTCTTATTTCTGACTCTGGTGGCTCCTGTGTTAGTGCCTGTTATATTGCATTGGCACTTGATATATTGTATACAATTTTTAACTATTGAGTGTAATTGTTTGTCCAATAAAAACTATTTTAATTTTTTAATTCTGGATGTGCATTGTGTTTTGGCTCTATTTGGCCTTCTTGGCCTTTTGGCTTATGATGCCACCTAAACATGACTTTGCTTTAGCTCAAGGACACCTCTATTTGCCAAATGTTCCCCCATGTAAACTTGTGAGAACAGCCTGTCTGAATGTAGACTGCGTGGAGCACCTAAAAGTCGAGTTGGGTGCATACAATGAGTTGTTCTGGTTTAATATTTTGAATTGAAAATTGAGAAAGTTATCCACCTCTGAGGTCATTGCTGTGAAAAACAATTTGTTCACTTCCAGATGTCCCCAATTATTACATACTTGTCACCCTCAGTATTTTCTGATCTTTAAGCAAAATGTAATATTAGACAAGGAGAACCTGAGTAAACACATTATACCGGTTTTGAATCATTCCTCCATGTACTTAACACAAAACTTGTAAACTCAGCTGTGACTATAGTTAACCCTAATATCTCATCACCCCATGTCACGTTCATAAGGAGTCCTTACACTGTGGAACTGGTTTAGGTGACCCTATATCTGCCTCTGACTTGGGAGCACCATGTTCAGTGGCTGTATAGGTTCAGGAATCATATCTGCTTCCTTGACACCTGTTAGTCTAATAAAGTATGAAGTAAAAGGATTAAGTTAAAGGGTTAGTTTGACAGGTCATAAAAGTATGATGCTCTAGGTATGAGTCTGATTTCTGGTACCCATACTGAAGGTGGCCATACACATGTTGGCTGAACCTGCTGGTGTGATCCAGGTGGCAGATGTCGGAGGAAAGAGTCGGGCATGTTAAATTTCAACATATAAATTATTTGTTCTCATGGGACATAACCCACTCCCAGAGTTGTGTGGCATAGGTTTACTTCTACCTCCTTACCAAGAACATACTGTATGCATGCCTGGCTGAGTGGAGAATGGTTGGTTGGGGGTCAGGAGAAATAGTTGTCAGCTATCTAAAGTTTATTGCCAGCCATTTACTGAGAACAAAGCCTCTCAGGTCCCCTTTCTCTATGGAGAGTTTCAGTCAAATCTCTGGCTGCAAACGGGGACTTGGGCCTCTGACCAATGGTGGTGTCACTAGAAGCCAGACTCCCATTTATCACACTTTTATAATTTGTCCTAATAAAAAAGCTCGTAGAAGGGAAAAAGAAAGGATTGTCATAAGATAGCCCAATTCACTTTTTTATTTTTCAGCACCCAAAGATATCCAGCCTATGTTACCTGTGTTACACAGCAACTCCCCCTTAAAATAAATGTGCACTTTCATGCCAAAATGTTATCTTCTGCAGTTTAATGAGTAACCAACAGGTTCTCAGCCAAGAGAGACCTACAAGGGCACAGTGAACTGAAAACATTATGACCACAATGTCCAAATGATTATTGGAGGTCTTGATGATCATTAGGGGTCACATATTAGAAGTTGTATTACCTCTCCTTTTGCCCTAGGTGTGGGTGTTCACCTGCTACGATACTCCACATGTTCTGGGTCTGCGGGGAACTATCTGGTTATTGGTCTGGTTAATTAGAATGCATTAAATCAGCTTATGGGATTGAGGTTCCGTGCACTCCCAGAGCCTGTATTTTGGGTGTATTACCTATCAGAAGCTACAATACCAGAGTCGGGGTACAGAGAATTCTGTTTCAGGCTAGAAAATGAATAGCCAGGCATTGGTTGAGACCACAACCTCCAACTATGACAGAATAACATAATAGAATGAAGCTAATATTACGATTAGAGAAAGGGGTATATATATAAAAAGGAATTGTGAATCTAAATATATTGCAATATGGGAAAAGTGGTTGGCATTAGATACTGTCGTCCTGTGAAGCCTGATGTGTTGGTATTGGACAAAGAGTATATTAAGCAGAGCTCATGGTATACAAGCGCCGCCTGTTAGGAGGGATGTGTGACCGTCCTCTCATCAGGGGGAGGGGGGAGGGAATGTTTATCTTTTCTTTCTTTTGTTTTGTTGGGATACAATTGAAGGAATGTATTTTATGACAATAATACTGTAAACTCAGTGAATTCCAATACATGTACTTATGCAATGATTTGTGTAAATGATGACAAAAAACTTCAGTTGTACTACTGTTCAATTTATTTTAAAATAAAAAAAGGATCTGATTAAAAAAAGAAGTTGTATTACCTGTTTACTTACATTGTCTACATTTTGGGTAAAGATCAGACACATTTGGTGTGACACTTATGTTGTGTGCATATCACTTTGTGACTGTAATTGTCTTGTTTTATTCTGCAGCATGGGTATGAGTCATGACGATGACCAGCCGTCCTGTGCTGGTCGTTCACACATAATGTCTGGAGAGTGGGTTAAAGGTCGGAGCCCAAGTGATCTCTCATGGTCAACCTGCAGTCGTGAGGAGCTGGAGAACTTCCTGAAGTGAGTTTACCTTCATAAGATGTGGTTACAGCAGCTGTCTCCACCTGCTGAATAGATTCATCTTAAATCATTGATGAATTATTTGGTGCTAAAATAGCTACATAGATGGCCATAGTGTATTTGGTTCGATTGATTGCACTTTTTAAATATGTTGATGTAGACTTGACAGAGGTATAAAACAAAACCCCTGTTAAAGGGGTTCTCCAGGAATTAAGAAAATGAAAATATACAAATATTACTTTATTATAAATATATTCCCAAATACCTTTCATTAGTTATAATGGCTCGTTTTGTCTCGGGAGCAATGATTAGGAGAGACAAAATGGCCGCTGTCCTGTTAGTACAGACAAAACCTTTCCTAATCACACAGGAGGACAAGTTACTTTACAACACTTAGGTAAAGAGCTGCCTCATCCTCCTTTCTGCTCTGCTTGTCAGGGGTTATGATCCCGAATACAGATGATAAGATCTTCAGCTGAATCTCTGTAGGAATGGAGTTCAGGAGGAGACATGAAGTACAGAGAGGATGGACCGGACAGACTGTGGTAATGGAGACTGCATACAAGAGCTGCTGCTCATCAGCCGCATCTACTCATGAACTCAATTTCTACAGATTCAGCTAAAGATCTTATGATCTGTATTCGGGACCATAATCCCTGATGAGCAGAGAGGAGGACGAGGCAGCTCTTTACCTCAGTGCTGTGAAGTAACCTGTTCTGCTGTGTGATTAGGACAGGTTTTGTCTGTACTAATAGAACGGCAGCCATTTTGTTTCTCCTAATCATTGATCCCTAGACAAGAAACGAACCATTATAACTAATGTAAGGTATTTGGGAATATATTTATAATGAAGTAATATTTAAGTATTTTCATTTTCTTAATTCCTGGAGAACCCCTTTAAGTAGTCGCAAAATGTCTTCATGACCGGAAGAAAAAGTCCGTCTTCATTCCACAAGTGGTAAATGAAGGCATCAAAACCAAAACGCAGAAAACATCTTAGGCCTTGGCCATCATTGCTTTCACTGGCAGAGGTCATAGTGTGGCCAACACCTGCGCTTTTGATAGACCAGTCTTGCTTCCAAATTAGGGTGAGAAGAAAAAAAAATTGAAGCTTCATAGGATAAGTATCAGTATAAAGAGGTCAATTCAAGATGGTAGGTAAGGTGGGCACAAGAATCTGAAAGTATTATCATTCACCAAGGTCTGTGAATGGAGGAAGCCAAAGGCCAGAGGATGGAGAAGAAAATGTGTTTTCCAGAAGAAGAAACGATTGTGAACACTGTGAACTACATTGATTGCTTTGGAGTTTGTCACTTGTATCGAGCAGTGCAGACTACAAAGGAACCTAGTTTACTTTTGCATCTTCTTGCATTTGGTAGTCAGGCCTATTTCCAGACACATTGGATGTCTACTGACTGTCTTCAGAAGTCAAGAAAATGTATTTAAAAAAAGCTACCACAATCATTGACTAAGTCGAAAATTCATCTATATGGAATATTACATTATTATCAGCTGATAAAGAAATAATGAAAAATTCATCAGCACTGGATTTGAACCTGTTTAGATAAAAAAAAAAAGTAGTATTGAGAGTGGACATTCACTTTATTCTGGACAACTGTATATAACGGTTTATGTAATTTTCAGTATACTCTGCATTGTAAGTGAGGAATTCATTTCTTTATTACTGGTATTTTCCACTTTAGAAGCAATACCTCGGTCTCATTGTATTGTGCTGAACCTCACAGTCATTTGAATTTCATACAGGTCCAAAGTGAGCTCATGTCTGCTAGTGACAGACCCTCGCAGTCATCATGCCGTCAGGCTTCCCCATAAGCTGCCCGGGATGCATTACAGTGCCAGCGAGCAGTGCCAGATCCTGTTTGGCAGCAACGCCACCTTCTGCAAAAACATGGAGGTGAGAGAGTAAAGGAAGGGACCATGGAACTTCTGGTCAGTAAATGTGGTATAGTCATATACTTAGACATTTCATGAGATTTCTCTTTCTGTTGTATTATGTGCTTTCTTCCATACTTGCTGTTTTGCTGCTATTATGAACTACAGGGTGGGCCATTTATATGGATACACCTAAATAAAATGGGAATGGTTGGTGATATTAACTTCCTGTTTGTGGCACATTAGTATATGGGAGGTGGTAAACTTTTCAAGATGGGTGGTGACCATGGCGGCCATTTTGAAATCTGCGATTTTGGATCCAACTTAAATTTTTTCAATGGGAAGAGGGTCATGTGACACATCAAACTTATTGAGAATTTCACAAGAAAAACAATGGTGTGCTTGGTTTTAACATAACCTTATTCTTTCATGAATTATTTACAAGTTTCTGACCACTTATAAAATGTGTTCAAAGTGCTGCCCATTGTGTTAGATTGTCAATGCAACCCTCTTCTCCCACTCTTCACACACTGATAGCAACACCGCAGAAGAAATGCTAGCACAGGCTTCCAGTATCAGTAGTTTCAGGTGCTGCACATCTCGTATCTTAACAGCATAGACAAATGCCTTCAGATGACCCCAAAGATAAAAGTCTAAGGAGGTCAGATCGGGAGACCTTGGGGGCCATTCAACTGGCCCACGACGACCAATCCACTTTCCAGGAAACCGTTCATCTAGGAATGCTCGGACCTGACACCCATAATGTGGTGGTGCACCATCTTGCTGGAAAAACTCAGGGAACGTGCCAGCTTCAGTGCATAAAGAGGGAAGAACATCATCATGTAGCAATTTCATATATCCAGTGGCCTTGAAGTTTCCATTGATAAAGAATGGCCCCACTATCTTTGTACCCCATATACCACATTATGGGTGTCAGGTTCGAGCATTCCTAGGAAGCCTGTGCTAGCAGTTCTTCTGCGGTGTTGCTATCAGTGTGTGAAGAGTGGGAGAAGAGGGCTGCATTGACAATCCAACACAACGGGTAGCACTTTGAACACATTTTATAAGTGGTCAGAAACTTGTAAATAACTCATGAAAGAATAAAGTAATGTTAAAACCAAGCACATCATTGTTTTTCTTGTGAAATTCTCAATAAGTTTGATGTGTCACATGACCCTCTTCCCATTGAAAAAACTAAAGTTGGATCCAAAATGTCCGACTTCAAAATGGACGCCATGGTCACCACCCATCTTGAAAAGTTTCCCTCCTCCCATATACTAATGTGCCACAAACAGGAAGTTAATATCACCAACCATTGCCATTTTCTTTAGGTGTATCCATATAAATGTCCCACCCTGTACATTATCTTCCCATAGAAAAGAACTAAGAGGCAGGGGGTTCAGGCAGGTGGGTAACTACATAAGATGCAGAGAAAGTGATGGGATCCGAGCCCTAGTACTCAAGAGTGCTTAGTTTACCACATAAGTCATCTGTATTATAGGTCCAAATAAAGCAACCAACACATTTAAACTGGATAATACTAAAATTTGATTAATATAAATACTTTTAAAGGGAGTCTGTCACCTAATTTTCACCTATATAACTAACAGCAGTTCCCCACAGAAGATTGCAGACACATCCAAGACATACCTGTGTGCACTGTGTGCCTTTATTCTATGTCCAGGAAAAGCACTTTTATTCTGCAGGAAAACAGCTCCCAAGTGCCCTGACTCGATTTCTAACAGCTATATCTTCTGATATAGTGGATATAATGCTATGATTCTGGTATCATTCGAAAGGTTGGAATCCCAGCTTTCAAACAAGGTCAGGTCATTTCTAGTGGCTACCAATTCCAAGATATGAACAGCTAAAGCAGCCCTCCCCTCTTCAGTCTGGTTTGCTTTGCGCACTTGCAGCAGGAAAGCCGGGCACTTAGGAGCTGTTTTCCAGCAGAATAAAAGTACTTTTCCTGGACATGTAATACAGACACACAGTGCACACAGGTATGTCTGGAATGTGTATGCAATCTTCTGTGGGGCAGTGCTCTTAGTTATATTGGTGAAAAACAGGTGACAGACTCTGTCAGCAGATTTGTACCTATGACACTGGCTGACCTGTTACATGTGCACTTGGCAACTGAAGACATCTGTGCTCATATCTGCTCTCACTGCTAAGTAAAATGAAGTTTAAATATATACAAATTAGCCTCTAGGAGCAACCAGGGCGTCGCCGTTACACCAAGAGGCTGTTCTATCTCCACAACTGCCACTTCCCCTGCACTTTGATTGACAGAGCCACGCAGTGTAAATGTCATCATGCTAGGCAGTGCAAATGTCAATCAAAGTGGAGAGGGTGCGGCAGTTGCAGAGAAAGCGAGACCTCTAAGTGTAACAGCAACACCCCCATTACTCCTAGAAGTTCATATGCATATATTAAAAGTTCATTTTTCTCAGCAATGCAGGAACATGTGTACATGGGACCAACATAGATGTCTTCAGCTGCCAAGTACACATGTAACAGGTCAGCCAGTGTCATAGCTACAAATCTGCTGACGGATTGACGGATTTAAACAGTGTATTATAAATTCAGGGTCCTCATGGCTATCAGGTCTGTCACATTTTGTGATAACTCTGCACGTGGACTGAGAAAATTACATTATCCTAATATCCCGTGACATGCTTGAGATGTGGCCATGCAACCTACCATGGTATTTTATCAGCTCTTTTTTTTGCAGCATGTGGATGGCATTTCTTAAAATCTCATCCTCTTTGATATTACTGTACAGTGCTGCAGATTTGCCACAAAATTTCGCAAATCCACAGTGTATCCACCAAATGTGAACAGCCTAATAGTGGCACCCTTTGCTCCTTCTTTAGCTGTCGCCGCCAAATAATCCTTCTTAGGCCTCATCCACATTTCCGTTTTTCACTGACATGTGCTGTCCGCATTTTTGACGGACAGCACACGTACCCATTGATTTAAATGTATCTGTTCACATTTCAGCATTTTTCTACTGAGCGTGGGTCAGTAAAAAAATCACGGGGCACTACTTTGATCCGTGATGCGGACCAATCACGCCCATTGAAGTCTATGGGTCCGTGTTGATGCGTCCGTTTTTCACTGATGACTAATAGGAGATTCTTTGGAAATCAATTTTCAGCTGAGCAACGTCAGTGAAATACGGATGCCACACGGATGGTAAAAACGAACACACGGACCAACCACGGATCCTTCACGGACAGCTTCACGGATGAAACACGTACGCTTTTTTTCATGGATGTGTCACTGACACGGAAATGTGGACGAGGCCTTAATTGTAGTATCATCGCCTCCAAGCTCAGTCCTCTCTGCCCTGAAAGGCACTTGTCTCCGATAATACAGCATACGTTTCTTTACCTTCTCCAGTAGGGCAACCCGTTGTAAAGATTCAGGTTTTAAGTGAATTACGTAATGGATTCCATTCTCACAGTATCCATCAAGTAATTCAATGTCAGCATGCTACAACCCCGAGGGTTCCGTTCTGCAGGCCATACACTTGTATTATGATGGCATGCAAAAAAAATACCTCTAAAGGCACCAGAATTAACCTCCTTACACTGGCTGACATTAGCAATGTGCTAATGTCCGTAGAATCTAACTCTGCTATTATTAGGTTTATTCATGCCCCCGTTCTTGCAGAATTCTTACTTTTGTAATATGCAAATTAGCCTCTAGGAGCAGGGGGGGCGTTGCCCCTGCTCCTAGAGGCTCCGTTCTTCTACCTCATTCCACGCCCCCCCCATCCTTGATTGACAGGTCCAGGCCAGTGTTTGTCTCCTGCTGCCGGCCCTGTGTGCTGGGTAAACCTCATGGCACACGCGCAAGATTTACCCGGCACACAGAGCTGGCAGGAGAAGACGAACGCTGGCCCTGTCAATCAAGGACGGGCGGGCGTGGAATGAGGTAGAAGAACGGAGCCTCTAAGAGCAGGAGCAATGCCCCTCCTGCTCCTAGAGGCAAATTTGCACATCACAAAAGTAAGAATTGTGCGGGAATGGGGGCAAGAATAAACCTAACAATAGCAGAGTTAGGTGCAGCTGATATTAGCACATTGCTAATGTCAGCCAGTGTACAGGGGTTAATTCTGGTGACAGAAACCCTTTAAGCACTTCAGTAAATCTATACTTGAAAGTGAATTTAGTTTCTAAGTAATTTATAGGTATGCAAACATTGGCACTGCAGGCCTTGGACCCACCAGACCAGAATATTCCATCGATGTAGAGCATGTCCACTTTTAATCTTATTGTCATCTTTGTTATCACTGCTCATCAGCAATCAGTGTCTTAATAGGTTGTCTTCTACTGGACCTTTGTTATCTCTTCTTTCCATCAGTTTTACAAACTCGGTTTCTCCACTTCTTTGTTCTTGGCACTCGCAGGGACAGCTAGAGTCGTCTGCCTCTTATGCAAGAACTGAAGAACATTTGCAGTGCTTACATAACATTTATTGCTTGATTTTGCACTAGTGTTCTTATAGACACCTTAGCATAGGTCATAGTGAGGGTCATAGACAGTGACAAGTTTCTCAGATCCTTAGTGGTGAAGCTGCAGGACAACCTAAATAAAGTCACTTGGGTCTCTGAAATTGCTTCCAGCAATGTGCTTTGCATTTAACCTCCCACGTCACAAGCTGCTGTGCCATGGAATTCTGCTGTTTCATAATTAAAGAGACCACAGTTTGCCGAACTAATAATCTCATGTGCAGTAAGAGTGGATTTTTCAACCTTGTTCTGTCTGCATTTTATTATTAGTTTTTTTGTTTTATAATACAGGTTGGGCCATTTATATGGATACACCTAAATAAAATGGGAATAGTTGGTGATATTTGGAAAACCCCTTGAACGTACAGCAAGTTAAAAATAAATTTAAAAGAAGATTACAAGCGGTCTTTACTTTTTCACATAAAACTGTATGATTTATTAGGACCTGTGTTTTACACATTAGTCGTAAACTGTGATCCACTGGTGTCAAATGCTCCCCAATTATTAAGAGGAGCACAACTCCTAAGCTGGTGGCGCATCACGAGCTGCACATGCACCAGAACTGAAATCTATGCCAGTTAAGAGTTAGTGTAGATTTCGGGTATATTTTATGACATTTTTCTGATGTAAATTATAAAAAATTTGTAGGGCTGCCTAAACCCTGAGCCTCTCACTTTTTGTGAAAAATGGCAAGGGCGGAACAAACCTAAACCTAAAATGTGAAAATTGTTTGTACGAGTTATCTTTTTTACTAGATATACCTGGAGTTTCTTTTTTTTTTTTAGACTTCATGCGTACAACAGTATCCGTTTTGCAGTCCACAAATTGCGGATCCACAAAATACGGATCCCAGCCATGTACATGTGACCATTCATGTAGAAATGTCCTATCCTTGTCTGCAAAACAGACAAGAACAGGACATGTTCTATCTGAGTGGGAGAAGAGGGTTGCATTGAGAATCCAACACAATGGGCAGCACGTTGAACACATTTTATAAGTGGTCAGAAACTTGTAAATAACTCATGAAAGACTAAACTAACGTTAAAACCAAGCACACCATTGTTTTTCTTGTGAAATTCTCAATAAGTATGATGTGTCACATGACCCTCTTCCCATTGAAAAAACTAAAGTTGGATCCAAAATGGCCGCCATGGTCACCACCCACCTTGAAAAGTTTTCCCCCTCCCATATACTAATGTGCCACAAACAAGAAGTTAATATCACCAACCATTCCCATTTTATTTAGATGTATCCATATAAATGGCCCACCCTGTATATCTATATTTCTTTGTTTAGGCAGAACGATCATTAAGGCCCCATGCACACGACCGTATTTATGGTCCACATCGATCCGCATTTTTTGCAGATTGGATGCGGAACCATTCATGTCAATGGGTCCACAACAAATGCGAACAGCACACTGTGTGATGTCTGCATCTGTAAGTCTCTTCCGCGGACCAGCAAAAAAGATAGAACATGTCCTGTTCTTGTCTGTTTTGGAGACAAGGACATTTCTACAGGAATTTGAAAAAAATGGTCACATGTACATGGCTGGGATCCGTATTTTGTGGATCTGCAAAACGGATACTGTTGTACGCATGAAGTCTAAAAAAAAAGAAACTCCAGGTATATATAGTAAAAAAGATAACTCGTACAAACAATTTTCACATTTTAGGTTTAGGTTTGTTCCGCCCTTGCCATTTTTCACAAAAAGTAAGAGGCTCAGGGTTTAGGCAGCCCTACAAATTTTTTATAATTTACATGAGAAAAATGTCATAAAATATACCCGAAATCTACACTAACTCTTAACTGGCATAGATTTCAGTTCTGGTGCATGTGCGGCTTGTGATGCGCCACCAGCTTAGGAGGTGTGCTCCTCTTAATAATTGGGGAGCATTTGACACCAGTGGATCACAGTTTACGACTAATGTGTAAAACACAGGTCCTAATAAATCATACAGTTTTATGTGAAAAAGTAAAGACCGCTTGTAATCTTCTTTTAAATTTATTTTTAACTTACTGTACGTTAAAGGGGTTTTCCAAATGTTTTATCCTGATGACCTATCCTCAAGCTCCTGGCACTCTGTGGCCTGTTCCTAGGCCTGTGACTCCCCGTTCATAGGTCACATGGCCTGGGCGCAGCTCAGTCCCATTCAGCATATGCACTGGGATTTTACAGGAGACCTACCAGCCAATTGGTATATATTCAAGGCACTTTTACATAAGCTAGAAAGAATTCTACAACAGGAATATTATGTACATGGGTCTCATTAATCATCCTAAGAAAATATGGAGATTGCGGTACAAAAATAAATTCACAATTATATAAAAATTCTGCAATATATTTTACTTGAGGTTTTCTGCAACAACCTGGTTTATGTTTCGTCAAATAGATCTTCTAAGAGCCACTACAAGTACAGTGTCCTGCCTGCTGTAACTTCTAAAAGCAGCTACTGTACGTGAGACATAACACATTGCAGTAGTGTATGTTCTGTCCCTATGGTGTCTTCTGCTAAACTTTACTTCTGCAGACATTATAACAATGTATAATAATTATATACTGTATATAATTATAATAATGTCACTTGTGTGCACAATTTGATTTCAGCATCTGATGTGTGCTGGCCTGTGGTGTCTGGTAGAAGGAGATGTTTCTTGCAAAACCAAACTGGACCCACCACTGGATGGGACTGAATGTGGAGCAGATAAGGTGAGCATGTGTGATGGATTGTAAAAAAATCTGTAAACTTAAAGGGGTTATCCCATGACTAATGTAAAAAATTAAAATCAGACATCACATTGTACATGACAGTCTCTTTTTAACAAAGCTCTTAACCAGCCCTGTACCTCACATGGGTCCAGAGATCTCCCCATTCATTGCTCTGCTACATTAATATCAAGCTGACAGCTCAAGGAGAGTGTCTTTTCTGCTTCTGCTCAGGGGGCGTGTCTCAGCTCTCCCTATCACAGCTCAGGAGGCGTGTCTCAGCTCTCCCTATCACATCTCAGGGGGCGTGTCTCAGCTCTCCCTATCACAGCTCAGGAGACAGTTGAAGGATGAAACCAAGCATGTGCGGCCATCTCAGTGGGCAAGTCAAAGAAATAAGAAAAGAAAAAAAACCAGCAGGTGGCGCTATACAGATACAGTTTATTGAATAACTAAGTGACGATGCTAAATTTATCACATGCAATTACAAAAGTATTCAGATGCAGGTGCTGCTGTAGAATATTTTTTGTGGGACAACCCCTTTAACACAACCTCCTCACTTTGAAAATGCAGCCCATTATGCAAGCAGCATGTTATAGAGCAGGAGCTCCACTCTCCACTTTTTCTGGACGTAGGAGTCCAGTGGGCGGACCTGCTTAGTACTGTAACTGCCAACCTTCCTTGTGTGAGTATGCATACAGAAATAGCTGTCAGTTACTAAATAGGACCTCCTACTGGACTCTTAAGACCAGAATGAGCAAAAGTTTAAATGAGAAGTGATACTGAAACTTTTTCTATAAAAGCTGTATATCAATTTGCTCTGCTCCTCCTGCTGTGTAACATGTTCAGAGTATACTGTAGATTAGACAGTTTTCCTTTAGGCCCCGTTCACACGACCGTATGAATGGGGCCGTATCTATCCGCAAAAATGTGGGAATAGATGCGGCCCCATTCACCTCTATGGGGCCGGGAGCCGCAGCACAGAGCTAGCTCCATGCCGCGGCTCTTTTGAAGCATGTCCTATACTTGTCCGTGCGCACGGACAAGTATAGGTATTTTCAATGGGGCCGCACGGCGTGTTTTCCGAGCGCTGTGGAACACTCGCCGGGCGGCCCCCGTATATGCAGTAATGCGGGCCCGCAAATATACGGTCGTGTGAATGGGGCCTTAAATGTGAAAAGAATTTGATATGATATCACAAACTATAGATACTCTATAGATACCCATTTTTTTTCCATTGGTCCTTGTTAAACATTTTCAGCATTTTTTGTGATACATGGGTTAAATTTCTGTCTATTTGCAGACTGTCACTTTCTGTTCACAGTGAGTCATGTCAGCTCATGTGTAGCTCTTATCTCTAATCTCCTCACCTTATAAACACTCATTATAGCTGAATCCTTATCAAACTGAAAAGAATATGGTTTAAATTAGTGTTTATGAACTGCCAAGAATTTAGAGATAAGGGTCAGGGCTTCTATCTGATGGGACTCACTGTGAACAGAAAGCCTGCTAGTCTACAAATAGACAGTCCAGAGAAAAGGGATGAAAATTTTGATGACGACTAATTGAAAAATTGATTTGTAGCCCAAAATGGGTAGAATGCCCCCAATGGTGTTAATAGCCTTTAAGCTGTTTTCACGTATGTCATAGTGGCTTCTGTTGAGGATTTTGTTGGCCATTCAAATATTTGTGATGGCGATAATCTCTCAGCCTACTGTACTATTCTTACCATGAAAAGTAGCAGAACTAAGGGTCCAAATAAGTTCATAGAGGTCTGCCCTTCAGATATTGGCTTCCATTACAAGCCTTCATCTCTGATGATGCCATCATTCACATGTGACTTATATGAATGTATACTGAATCTGGCTAAAGAGGAGGCACACAGTAATGCAGATCAGATATTAGCTCAAATACTTATACAGTGCTCCTTCAAGTTACAATATTGGTTCCAGGAAGACCATTGTATGTTGAAACCATTGTATGTTGAATAATCGTTCCAAAGACCCTAAATGTCATCCAAAAGATTTAAGAAAAATAAGCAGATAACTAAGACAGATACAACTAGTCATTACATAGAACAGTCAGGAAGAGCTGCTAACGAGCAACTAAGGCTACTTTCACACTAGCGTTAGCACGGATCCGGCACCTAAAGGGTGCCAACGGATCCGTGCTAACGCTATACATGTGTGGAGCCGGAGCAGCGCTCCGGCCCCACACATGACACACATTGACAAGACATTGACACACAAGATACAGACATACAGACTACATACTCACATACTCCAGGGACGCCGGCAGAACGTCTTCACGCGCCTCCTGCGCGCAGTGATGACGATTCCCCACAGCGCCCTCTGCTGGGCGCTGTGGGGAAACGTCATAGCTGCGCGCAGGAGGCGCGTGAAGACATGCTGCCGGCGTCCCTGGAGTATGTGAGTATGTATGTATGTCTGTATGTTTGTATGTATGTCTGTATGTTTGTTTGTATGTATGTCTGTGTGTATGTAGCCGGATCCGGAATGACCCCCCATTGGAAATCAATGGAGGACAGATCCGGATTACTGGTGTGTCCACACCAAATGGATCCGTCCCCATTGACTTGCATTGGGGGTCATTCCGGATCCGTCTTGGTGCGGATGCCTGGACCGGAGAGCAAACCGCAGCATGCTGCGGTTTGTTCTCTGGTCTGAAGACGGAACGGAATGCTTTCAGGAGCATTCCGTTGTCTTCAGTTCAGTTTTGTCCCCATTGACAATGAATGGGGACAAAACTGAAGCGTTTTTTTCCGGTATTGAGCCCCTATAACGGAACTCAATACCGGAATTTAAAAACGCTAATGTGAAAGTAGCCTAATCCAGCTATTTTACCAGAGAAGTGACCTTGATTGGTTTGATCTGAGCCTGAGACATTGTATGTTGACCAGAAAAGACCATTGTATGCTGACAATATTGTATCCTGAGGCCATTGTATCTTGAGGGTTCACTCTACATTTCTCAGGTAAGTGGGTGCAGATTACTCTCATCCAGAAGCTCTTTACTGCCACCTATAGGTAGTTACCATGTAAGTCAATGTCTGACCCATAATAGAGCCTTGAAACTTGACTAGCAATGTTAGCCACCCCAGACCCTCATTTGTTTAGGCTAATATCCCAAGTCATGTGTCAAATCAATGATCTTTTATGGGTTACACAGTCACTTACAGTGTAGCCACCTATAGCAATCACTGGAGAAACTGATTTTTTCATTCTGAAGGAGAACTAATTTGCATACTTTTTCCCCCGTGGAACACTAATTGTAAGACTCCATACCCCTACTGAATCTCTGCAATGGCACCAGCACCACTGAGAAATCAGACAAGTGCATTATGCTCATCTAGTAGCTCATACATCTGTAAGCGGTCATGCAAGGCCAATACTATACATTTTGTTCTGTATTTGAGTATGGGTAGTCCAGTGAGTGTTGGGAATTTGTATTACAGTGGTGCAGAGCTGGGGAGTGTGTGAGCAAGACCCCAATCCCTCAGCATGTAGATGGAGACTGGAGTGCATGGAGCACCTGGAGCATGTGCAGCCGCACTTGTGGAACTGGAGCAAGATTCCGGCAGAGAAAATGTGACAACCCACCGTGAGTGTCTTGTGTGCCATCATTGTGTCTCTTATCTCTTCCTCTGGTTTTGTAGTTGTTCTCTCCTTCTTATTGGTTTCTCTGCATTTCTTTTGCAGACACTTATCTCTTTAATGTTTCTTGCATATATCACTATGTCTCTTAGTCTACCTCTTACTTTAGTCCACTGTCCCTTATGCCAATGTCCCTGTCGTACCTGTGACGCTTAAACCTGTCAACTCTCCTGACATGCCTGGGGAAGCCTTGTATTCTGAATAAATAATAATTCTAGAGCATTTTTTCTTAGATCTCTGCATTGTACCATTTATTCCTCCTGATGGTGTATGAATGAACTGACAACTGGGTGTCACCATTCTCTTGTCAATATGGTGTCCCTACCGTCAGCATTGATATTATTAATATGAGTGGTACAGTAAACAATATGTGTTAAATGGAGAAAAAAAAAAAGCTTTTTTGCATTTTTGGATTTCAAAAAGTTTTGTTTTTGTTTAAACTTTATCAAAGTTAAAGAAAAAGGAATGCTATTTATCAAAAGTTTTAGGAACAAAACAAACTAACATTGCTAAACTAACTAACTAAACTAACTAAAATTGCACTGCATTAGATAATCACTAAGATGAGCACATTTGGCATACATGTAACGAATTTAAAGCAACTCATATACATCACATATGTGTTACTCATTTGGGGAAAGGATGGGAAGAAACCTGCTCATCAATCAGTAGTACAATAGATGATCCTGGGACCCCCACCACCCAATAAGACATCTTTATAGTTAAGAAAACTTGTTGATTTTATCATTTACCATAATTCAATGTAATTTAGCCTTCAGCCACTCAAGAGGAACAGTACAAGTTTTTCTTGTTCCTGCAAAGGAAATTCTCTCTGCCAAGAACACATGTTCTAGAAAGTTGGGGCATGTTCAGTATTGGAGCATTGAGAACAACCTGGTTAGGAGCCATCTCCAAACTGATAATTGTGACAGAATAAATTAATAAATTAGACTGTAGACAGTATGGCAAAGAGGCTTAAAGGGGTTATACAAAGCTGTAACACATCCCCCATTCACACATAATATCTGGACCCCTCATACAGACAATAGTGGAACCGTATACCATCAGAGTAACATTTTACAGCTAGCTACTGGTCCTGCTGTATTGATGGGCTGTCTGGCATTAGTATGAGCTTTGCCCTGCCATTCCTTAAAGGGATTCTGTCACCTCGTTTAAGCCTATAGAGCTGAGGACATGGGCTGCTAGATGGCCACTAGCCCGTCCACAATATACTTTTCCTATTGCTGTGTGTGTCTTTGTTTAGTCAGAAAAACGATTTTATTCATATGCTAATTCTGGTTATAAGGAGCCCAAGGGGCGGTTACCAATATTCCTGGATCCCAGCTGCGTCCACTGTGAAGGAGCCCAGCACCGCCCCGCATCCTCTCATCTCCTCCTTGCTCCCCCGACTTCACACATTCAGAGCGCCGTAATCTCGCGATGGCTCGCGTGAGATTACAGCTCTGAGTGCGTGAAGTCGGGGGAGCAAGGAGCAGATGAGAGGATGCGGGGCGGTGCTGGGCTCCTTCACAGTGGGCACGGCTGGGATCCAGGAAGATTGGTAACCGCCCCTTGGGCTCCTTATAACCAGAATTAGCATATGAATAAAATCGTTTTTCTGACTAAACAAAGACACACACAGCAATAGGAAAAGTATATTGTGGACGGGCTAGTGGCCATCTAGCAGCCCATGTCCTCAGCTCTATAGGCTTAAACGAGGTGACAGAATCCCTTTAAGACAAACTGAAAGACACGAGGGCAATTTAAGGCTGACTAATCTTTTGGATTCTTTGTGTCAATCCCATCAAGTTTCAGACTGGACATTATGTTATCCTTACCTGATCATCATCATTGCCTGCTGAGCAATGTTGTTAATACTGTATATCCTGCTAAGAAGAAACCAATGTCAGAGGTGTCTGGCCGAGCCAAACATACATATATATTGGAGGGTCAGGACAGAAAACTGTTGGCCAAATGAGTGCTCGGCCAACAGATATATCATGTGTATGGCCAGCTTTAATTCTCATTTTAGGTACCTGACTGTCCTGTTTTCCATAATATCCAGGTCAAATGCCAGGCCTCCTTAACTTTAGACCAGGGATCAGCAATCTTTGGCACTCCAGCTGTTCTGAAACTACTCTTCCTTTCACTTCTATGAGTTACAAGAAAAGCCGCGCAAATGTGCATGTTGGGAGTTGTAGTTTCACAGCAGCTGGAGAGCCGAAGATTGCTGATCCCTGCTTTAGACATTTATCCTTCCTCATATGCTCCTTCATCGTCAGAGAGAATGAAGTGGCAGTTTTGGTTCCCCTGGTGTTATTTGTACTGTCTTTTTGAGGTCCACCTTCCATCTCTATGCTTTTCATATTTGAAGACTTATTTTTAAACATATCTTTTACACCTATGAAACATTTTCTTCATTGCATTACTGTACATTTTGGGATTATCCCCAAATAACCCCCAGAGATTGTATGACCTCAATAGCCTGTGTCTAGACTTTTAGTTATGATAAAATATGTTACACGATGAACTCTATTAGTAGAGGACACTCTGCTGCTTGGCACCGAGATCACAGGGTACTCCACTGAGTGTTGAGGAGGTAACACCACCTTGAGGATGCTTCGTGAGTGCAGAATGAGTGGCTTTTTGATCCTAGGAACAGCAGAGCTTTCCTTTGTTTAGTGAAAATAAAACATTGCTGCTGGCAGCTTCACCCTAACAGTTGTATGCGCCAAGCCCGAAACAGGAAAATGAGGTGGTGCAAGTGACCCTTCCAAGTACACAGAGACTATATCTTGTAATTGAGCTGTGCCTGCAGCACAAATCAAATGCATGTTGGACAGTGTTGTGGTTCCTGCCACGCTGCTCGAGGTCATATCCAGCCCTGGAGATTTCTGCTTGGAGCATAATCTGTATTTCTTATCATGTAACTATTTCTGAATGCGATTTCTGCAGTGCACATACTATAGTATCGTGTCCAGGCTTCAGTAACCATCACTATCATGTCAGGCAGGGTCTGTAAGTCAAACACAGTTTCTGGAGCTTTCTTTAATAGAGTACCAGATGTCCCCAGCATTTTTAGTAGAGTACCAGAGGTCCACAGTATTTGTAGTAGAGTACCAAAGATCCCCAGCATTTATACTAGTGTACCAAAGGTTCCCAGTATATTTAGCAGAATGCCAGCGATCCTCAGCATTTTTAGTAGACTACTAGAAGTCTTCAGCAATTTTAGTGGAGTACCAGAAGTCCCCAGTATTTTATTAGAATACCAGAGGTCCTCACTTTTGTACAGTACCAGAGGTCTCCAGCATTTTAGTACAGTAGAAAACCAGAGGTCCTCAGCATTTAAGTAGAGGATCAGAGTTCCACACTTTTTTTTTCAGTAGAGTATCAGAGGTTCCCACTCTTTTTAGTGTGTATGTGTGTACTGTAAGTAACTGGCTCAGATTGGGTCACTGTCACTAGTGGGGTACCTGAGAGGTCAGTAATGCGCCCTATTCTCTTCAATATATTTATTAATGATCTTGTAGAAGGCTTGCCCAGTAAAATATCAATTTTTGCAGATGACACTAAACTGTGTAAAGTAATTAACACAGAAGAGGACAGTATACTGCTACAGAGGGATCTGGATAGACTGGAGGCTTGGGCAGAGAAGTGGCAGATGAGGTTTAACACTGACAAATGTAAGGTTATGCACATGGGAAGGAATAATGCAAGTCACCAGTACATACTCAGATTGCCTGATTGGAGTCGAGAAGCAATTTGTTCCCTCTAAAATTAGGAAAATTGGCTTTTACCTCACAGGGTTTTTTTTTTGCCTTCCTCTGGATCAACTTGCAGGATAACAGGCCGTAGTGGATGGACAGATTTTTTTTCAGCCTTACAAACTATGTTACTATGTATGTTACCAGAGGTACCCAACATTTTTTAGTAGAGTACCAGAGGTCCCCAATATTTTGGAGGTTGCAAGCTACTTTCTATATTGACTGGTGGTTTTAAACCACACTGAGTATTAAAAAGGAAAAGACTATTGATATCATGAGCAAGTGTCATGGCTCTTACTCTAATGTTTACTGTGACTGGTTTTGTCTCTGGCAAAAAGTTTCAGTAGTGACCTCCCTGATACCTTTAGCATCCCTGATGTGGTGCCCATTGTGGCCCTACTGTTAGTGAACAAGAAACTTTAAATTCCAGATTACATAGTGCATTTTATGGTGTCTCACATCTAGTATGCTCTAGGTGTGGAAATTGGTGGCAATTTCAATGTGACTGAGAGATGGCGGGGCATGTGTGGCTCTCCTTTCAGTACTGTGGGAGTTCTGATAAAATCTGAGCACATTTTCTCATGGAACTCACATTTGTCAGACTTTTATGGCATATCCAGTGGATATATAATATATTCCTGTTCTAGGTACATTATTTTTAGGAGTGAGGCAGTTACTATTAATATATTCAAATAAACTCAATTTACTGCAATACAGTGTGAGCAAAGTAGTTAAAGGCTTCTTTGGCATTAACAATTAATAGTAGTGTATATTCACATCCCATTTCTCTACAGATGTAGGTGTCCTTTGGCTAATACTCGCTAATACTTTGGGCATACACTTTCTGAGGCACAGATACACAGTGAAAATGTATACCGTGCTATATACTTTCTTTTTTTCAACGGAAGTGTCATGAACCAGTGGTTGTGAACCCACTGTGCTACATGACCATCTTCCTCGGGCATTGTCTAAGTGAACCTCTCATTCTTCACAGTACCCCTGATGGTGGGGATAGACTTTCCCGAGGGGAACACCAGATCACTACCTCTTGAGGTGGATTGGCACACAAAGCATTTGGTCCAGATGGACCAGGAGGTACCAAAACAAGGTACCAGAGGTACAGACGTAGTCAGCAGGCCGAGTCATAACCAGGAGCAACAGTGCAGGACCGAAGAATGAGGCAGAGGCAAAGTCAAACAAGGAATAGGTCATGACAGGCGTCACCAATACATGTCAGGGAATCTGGGTCAGCAACAGTAGAGACAAGACAGGGCAGATAAGGGTCAAACAGGAAGCAAATCCAAGCACAGGTTAGGAATGCAGGAACACAGGCACAAACAACAGCAACCTTTGCAGGACACAAGGACCTTTGACGCTCACCTGGGAATGGAGCTGGACCACTTATATAGGTCCAAGATGGATGGGATTAGTCGCACAGATTACATGTGCAAAACCCTTAAATCACAGGCAGTGACGTGTGCCGATCCAGGGCTAGAAGAAAACTGTGAAGCGGATTCCAGGAAGGATGGTGTATGTAAGGACAGAGCCCAGCAACACAGTAACGAATCAGAAGACAACAGCAGCTGATCACCCAGCAATGCAGCCAGATGTGGACAGTGCTTGCCTGATCACAGAGTCAGGGACAGTAGTGGTGTGTAGGGGAACATCGGCGGTCAGCAGCCGCCATTACAAGAAGCCTGTAGGTGACATATCTCATTGTGTGCCTCTACAGTAGGATATGTCACAGCATTCTGTCAGAGGTAAGTCATTTGAGGTCCTCCTAACATAGACTCAAAAGATTCTCATGACATATACCTCCAATGGATGCTCAAAAAGTGCTGTGAATGGAGCTTTTATTTTACTGAATGCCATACAGTCATGACAAAAACAAAGTATATCCTCTTTGAATTCTATGGTTTCATGTAACAGGACATAATAAAATACATCTGGTCCTTAGACGGCCTTAAAATTAGGTAAATACTCATATGAACAACAGCACATGACAAATTATACCATGTCATTTTTATTCAACAAAAACTAGGCCAAAATGCACTCCTACTGCTTCCATAGAAATTAAAGGAAATCTGTCACCAGCGACCTCCCTGTGCAGCTATTTGCATAGACACATAGCTGTGGTTCACCTGATTAAAACGCTGTTTTTGTTTTAGTGATCTGAGGCTCTGTTCCCGAGTTATATTTTTTCTTAATATGCAAATTATACTTTTAATGCAAATAGGGCATCTCCATTGCTCTTGTTGCATCCATGCTTCACTCATTTTTGTGGCCAGCCCCTCCTTTTACTTTAATTGACAGGGCCACAAAAAGGAGCGGAGTTTGGGTGCAAGAGAAATGGTGACTCCCTCATTGAACCATAAGTCTAAGGCTACTTTCACACTAGTCTTAGTACGGGTCCGTACTGAATAATACAACCTTGTGGATCCGTAATTCCGGATCCGGTTGTATTATCTTTAGCATCTTTTAAACGGATCCGGAATAACCTCTATTGAAAGTCAATGGAGGACGGATCCGTTTACAAGTGTGTCCACACCAAATGGATCCGTCCCCATTGACTTGCATTGGGGGTCGTTCCGGATCCGTTTAGGTGCGGATAACTAGTACGGAGAGCAAACCGCAGCATGTTGCAGTTTGCTCTCCGGTATAAAGACTGAACGGAATGCTTTCAGGAGCATTCCGTTGTCTTCAGTTCAGTTTTGTCCCCATTGACAATAAATGGGGACAAAACTGAAGCATTTTAGCGTTTTTTAGCTCCGTCATAGGGGCTCATTACCTGAATTCCAAAACGCTAGTGTGAAAGTAGCCTAATTTGCATATTAAAAATGTATGGTAACTTGGGAATGGAGCCATGGATCAAGAAAGGAACAACAGAATTTAATCAAGACAACCAGAGCTATGTGTCTATGCAAACAGTTTGATAGGGGGGACAAGGACAATAGTAACAGATTCCCTATAAGAAGTAGCAGTCAGTTGTCTCTTAGTTATAAGTACCCTTGATTAATTGATCATCAGCAAGTATGACTACCTCCATAAGAAGCTATGGCTATTTGCTGGTCTGAAGCATATAGACATTGGTAAACATAATGCCAAGGAGGAAAGACATCAGCAATAATCTTAGAGATGGAAATCTAGCAAGAATTATATTGTATCAAAACAATTTGGCATCCATCATTCTACAGTGAGAAAGATTATTCACAAGTGGAAAACATTCAAGACAGTTGATTGTGTGTTCAGGAGTGGACATCCCAGCAAATTTTACCCCAAGTTCAGACTGTGCAATGCTCAGTAAAACTGCAAAAAACAAGTTCTACATCTAAATCTTTACAGAACCCATTTAGCATGTTAAATGTTCAAGATAATGACAGTACAATTAGAAAAAGACTGAACAAGTATGGCTTGTTTGGAAGGGTTCCTGGGAGAAAGCCTCTTCTTTCTAAAAAGAACATCATAGAATGGCTTAAGTTTGCAATGTTGCATATGAAGAAACCACAAGACTTCTGGAACAATGGAGGTCATTTACTATACTGAAATACGCCTAAATTAGGCGTATTTTAGATTCAGATGGTAAGTTGCGCCACTATCTGCGACTTCTTCCCTCTCATGCCAGGTCTAAAATTGTGGGAAGGGGATTGGCCAACAGGCTCATCTCATTCATCATTTTCTACGCCTGTTTTAGGCATAGAAAATGGTCTAAATGTAAGACAGCTCGGAAGCTGTCTTACATTTAGAACTGGCTCTGGATGCAGTGAAGTTATGGAGTGGCCGGCACCTCTTCATAACTCCAGCGGATCCTCTGCCAGCGCAGGGCCTTTAAGACCAGAGTCTAAAACACCGGTCTTAATAAATGTGCCTCAATTTTCTTTGAACAAACAAGACCAAAGTGGATATGTTTTGCCATAAGGCAAAGAGCCACATTTGGCGAAAACCAAACTCAACATATCAGCACAATCACCTCATACCAACTCTCAAGCATGGTAATGGAGGGATGATGATTTTGGGCACCTTGCAGTGATTGAGTCCACCATGAACTCCTTTACATACCAGGCTATTTTAGAGTCTAAAGCTGTTGGATAGATAGCACACCAGCAACTCTACAACAGAATGGCTGAAGAAGAAAAGTATCCAGGTGTTGCAGTGGCCCAGCCAAAGTCCATACCTTAACCCAATTGAAATGTTGTGGTGGGACCTTTAAAGAGCTGTTCATAAAGTAATACCCACAAACCTCAATGAACTGAAGCAGCGTTGTAAAGAAGAGTGGGACAAAATTCCTCCAGAACAATGTGCAAGATAAAGTCATACAGAAAACCATTACTTCAAGTTATTGCTGATAAAGGTGGTTCTACCAGCTACTGATTCTTGGGGATGGACTTAGCTTTTCACACTTTGGTTTTCCATTTTGGCTTCATTTTAAAAAAATAAATAATGACCCAATGGATTCAGTTGTGTAGTGTTCATCTGAGGTTGTATTTACCTACTTTTAAGACCGTCTAAGGAACAGATCTTTTATTTATGTCTTCTGGTATGTAAAACCAAAGATTTGAAAGAGGGTACGTTTCTCATGACTGTAATCTTACTTTCCAGTTTATGCTGTTTTAAAAGTGAAAAGATATTGACTCGATACTGTATCTACACAGAGTGTATCGCTTTACATCCTCACTCACTATATACAGACTCTGAGGATGTACAGTACATTGCCATATACAGTACATTGTCGCTTAGTGAGTGTCTTACTCTCCTATGATGGCCCAAGTTCCTAGCAGTAATTCTTGGTGAGGAAGCTCTGGCGAGTAGACAGGAGGTCTTGTATAAACACCTGCTGAGTACACTACCTCTGGCACAGCAATTGCTGGACTATATTATGGTACTGCTCAGTAAACGGACAGCCTACAACTCATATTATACTAATTAGAGATCCTGAAGCCGTCACAAGTGGATGATTACTAGGAAAAGCTGAGGTTTCTAAATTATACATTCTAACCAACATTCATATGGTTCTCCTGGCAGCATGTAATTAAAGTATATCTCAGTATTTCCGATGTATGCCTAGAACCTGACACATACGTGTTATGAAGCTATTTGTATCATGGCAGGAAGGATCATGTTAGAGATGCCGCAATTATCACGTTATGTGTCACCTCATAGGTTTTCACAGCTCCAAAGGACTTGTCTGTGGTATTCCATATAATGTGCAGACTCGGCATTGGCAAATTGCCTCCCAGGGCAGAGGGTTTTGATGAAATGAATAATACGCCCACAAGCAGTGTAGCTGGTGGTCCTACATGTATAACTAGGGCATGAAATCAAGCTCTCCATTTTTTCTGTTACTTAGCAAGGCAGATTACTCAGCAAAGAAAACAGTACAAAGGGTCATGGAGGTTGACAGGCTGGCAAGTAGTATCAACTTTGTCATTTCCAACACTAGACGTATATTTTGTATGTATTAATTAACTTGTCTCAAGTGACCTGATACTCCCCCTTAGCGCTGCATAGTTTCTGTCTTAAGAAAGAGGTTTTACACTGTGTAAAGTGATGAGAATACATGGTATGGTTATTGGAGAAATATTGCTTAAAGGGGTTGTCTCACTTCAGCAAATGGCATTTATCATGTAGAGAAAGTTAGTACAAGGCACTTACTAATGTATTGTGATTCTCCATATTGTCTCCTTTGCAGGCTGGATTTATTTTTTCCATCGAATAATCCACTGCTTTAAAGGAGTTATCCAGCTTTTTATCACTTCATTAAACCACTTCCCGTCCGCCCATTGACTATAAACGTCCGGGAAGTGGTTACTTATCTCTGAATGGACGTTTCTGAACGTCCATTCAGAGATAGCAGCTGCACGCTAATTGTGCAGCTTCACAGTGGGGTACTTGCTGTCACTGACAGCAGGGTACCCCATAGAGAAGGCAGGGACCTTTCCCAGGGGTCCCTGCCTAGTAGATCGCTGTATACACAGCGCTCACCGAGCGCTGTGTATACAGATCAGGAAGCGCTATGTGCGCTTCCTGTTCCAGCCCGGCGGTCACGTGATCGGCGGGGCCAGGAGCTGCCAGGTCTCTCATAGACCCGATCACCCCTGCACTGAGGTTGTACAGCATAGTATTATGCTGTACAGCCTCTCTGGGGATGTATTTTCACTGTAACTGGGGTTACTATGTCAGCCACAGTTACAGGAGAAATCAATAGTGAAAAAAAAAAAAAGTTAAATGTCGGCTATTTTCATCAGCTCCATAGAAATGAATGGGAGTGGGGGCCGTTCATGTGCGGTACGCTCCCATTCATTTCTATGGGGAGCCAGCTTGGTGGTGGCCGACTGGAGTCCTCCAACCACCACCTTGCGGGGCTCCGTTCTAGATATAGGTGCATGTCCCAGCTGTGGGATCCGCACCTATAAGACAATGGGGTTGTCTCATTGTCCATCATGAGATAATCCCTTTAATTCTGTTCTTGTCCTGTCACTTAAAAATAAAATGACAGTACTTTTTCTGTGCCAGGATCTTTTTGGAGTGGATGAAGTGTAGATAAGAATAGAGTTGAGAATTTTTATTTTTTGTAATTTGACTCATATTTCATAACTGTGTCCAGGCCAAGTACTGATCACGTCATTCATCTAATTTGTGGAACAAATGGTTAATAAATAAGTTGTACAGCAAGACACCACTACGGAGTAAAATGTGCCGAACAAGGTGAAACTATATTGCGAAATAAGGGTTATGTAATGGCAATTAGAGTTTAATACAAGAGGCTTATCTTTGTGAATTCACTCCTTACCATTTCACTTATAAGGCTGGGACTACCCGGTGACATGCATTGCATGAAAGCAAGTTTTAGAAATGTCATACAACCAAAAACAGCTATGAGATGTTTCCCAGAGCTGAACACCTTATTTTGTTTCTTATGTGAAAACACTGCACTTTCATGCAGCTACAACAAGGGGAAGCGCAGTGCAAGATGATTACAGCTTCCATAGACAATGGTAACTGTATAAACTTCTATGTACTGAGCTCCCTCTAGTGGTAGCTACAGGCAGACAGCTTTCTGATATGTGAAATGAAGCAGGAGTTTTATTAGTGTCTTTATGCCACTTGTATGGTGTAAATACATTGATAAATATGGTGCTCAGCATATTTATAACAATTTTTTAAATTCTAAATTCTGCACCTTAAAGGGGTTATCCAACCCCAAAAATGTCTCTCCAAATGCCCGGGCCCTTCACACATTGTACTTACCTCACTTCCCTTCACCCGTGTCGCTCCTGATGCCCGGCCGCCGCTGAGTCTTCCTGTCAAAACAACAGATCAAAACATCCAGCGAAGGGGGGGGGGACAGCCAATAGAAGGCCACGACAAGAACGAGCCTCACTAGCATCGCGGGTAACGCTAGGGAGTCTCGTTCCCATTGCGGCTACTATTGGCTGCAAACAGAAAGCCGTAGCCGGATGTTTTGATTCGCGCGACGGGGAGATGCAGTGGCAGCTGTCAGGAGTGACGCTGGTGCCGGGGAGTGAGGTAATTATAATCTGTGTCGGGGCTTGGGCATTTGGGGGCCATTTTTGGGGTTGGATAACCCCTTAAATGAAAAAGATTGTACATTCATCAGAAATCTTGGGCGTTACACTTTGTGTTCAGCATTTCCTGGGAGTGTTTGACGCTTGCATACTCGGAAATTAGTGGTGCAGCGGGGTGCCATACTAAACTTTTCTATGGTGCCCTATGAGATCTGTGCATGCCCCTGCCCAGTCATATGCCTTCTTATATGGGGACCAATGTGTAGTTATTAGGGCTTTGAAGCCTTAAACTATGTATCATGCATTCTACGTATGTGAGATGCACCTACTAAGGATTGCAACTTCCACAACAATTTGTTTGACCCACCATACAAATGTCTGTTCTTACTTCATACATTTCTGACAATGGCTTGGTGCTTGCATTGTTTTCTATAGTAAAGTGGACATCTCTTTCAGTATTTCTGCAGAATTATTATTTAGTGTTTCAGAAGAGTTTGCAAATGCGTTTCATAAATCATTGTAATGAGCTGTTTGTATTAGTAGGAGAAGGAACTGAAATGTAACTCTGTTATGTAGATAGAGATAGCATTAGTCCAGAACTAATTCAAGTTCAGATTTATTAACCTGCAGACTGAAAGACTTCCAGGAAACATGAAGGAGGCCTGGAATTAGTTTCTTCCAATTCTGTTATTACAAAAAAGATGTCACTGAAATGATAGACATCAGAGGTCAGAATTTCCTGGTTAATGAGTCTTCAGATAATGATTAGGTGTTATCTTTTTGGCAGGCCTGGACTTGGTGGTCAGAGCTGTAAAGGAACAAGTGTAGAGCACATGGTTTGTGAGAATTCACCCTGTCCCAAAGGAGGTTCCAGTTTTCGGGATCATCAGTGTCAATCTCATGACCGCAACGTCAACAAGAAAAAAAGCCTCCTTACAGCTGTAATCATGGATGGTAAGTCTTAGCAATATGACTTATTAAAGGGGTTCTTAAGCCATTTAAATAAAAAAAAACCTCAATAGTGTAAAATTAACAAAGAGGCCATACTCACCAATCACCGCTGCTCCTATGCAGACACTTCCAGGGTCCCTGGTCCCAGTCTGTGTACTTCCTGCTCCCTCTCAACACACACTTGGAATGTTACAGGCAATCTCTGGCGGCAGCAATGACAGCTAGTGATTGGCTGCAGGAGTCACATGTCAGTGTTGAGAGGGACCTGTACAGCAGGGGCGGACTGGGGACTTAAAGTGGCCCTGGAAAAAAACTAAAAGTGGCCCAGTTTTGTAGTTAGGTCCAAATTGATGGAAGGCAGGGCCAGCAATACCATATTGTGTCCCATTATACCACCCCTATAGAGCCAAATACCACAGTCCATCACAAAATACTGCCAGCAGCACAAAATATGTCCCCAACAACTTCCACTGGGAGGCTGTGAGGAGGGCCCAGACGGCCCTCTGGGCATCGGCCCACCAGGAAATTTCCCTGTAAGGTCTATGGCCAATCCGCCCCTGCGGTACAGAGACCAGTGGGGAACACAGGAAGTGCTGAATAAGAGCATTGGGAGATCGGTAACATTACTTCTTTGATCTTCTTCTTTTATTTTACACAATTTGAGCAATTTCATAAAAAATGTAAGTGGCTTTTATATTTATTTTCTAGATAAACCATGTGAGCTGTACTGTACTCCAGTTGGCCGAGATACCCCAATGCTGGTGGCAGACAGAGTCCTGGATGGAACACCGTGTGGTCCCTATGAGGTGGATCTCTGCGTTCATGGCAGGTGCCAGGTGGAGTAGCTCACATGCTTTTTTGCAAAATATTCCCTCTTTTCAGGTTTCTTTGTTTCTTAGTGCAGGATGTACAGAAGCAGATAAGAGATTTCTATTTCAGATAATTATGCTTTCTATATTTATTTTCTGTATTTATATCCTCTTCTTCACACGCTGCACTAGGACCTGACGTTATACAGCATCAGGTCATGGTGAGCGTGTACGTCAGGATACAGTGCAGCGTGGTGCAGGCCGGTGGGAGACCATGGAGCGGTGAGTAATAACAAGCACTTCACTGGCGCTCTGTGGTCACGTGGCACAAATGAATCCTCAATGAAAAAAATTTGTATTGAGGATTTTTCTGTGTCGACTTACTCAATTAATTCGAGTAATCGTTTCAACCCTAGTTCCAGCTGTGCTCCATTGTTTAATCCAAACTTACAGGTTGTGGACTCTTCCCATAGTACTGCAAGATCAGCCAGAAATGTAAACGTCTACTATACCCTGCCTTGGGCCGAACACTCCGCCTACTACAGCCTCCATCATCCCCTTGCTGTTTTCTCCTAATGTTTCCTCCTACACGGCAACGATATGACAAGCAGTAGATGCCACCTACCTGCTTGTGGATTGAGAGCGTCGACCAACCCATTCCAAGATAACTTGGTTTTAACATGACGACCATTTAGGTGATAATTCGGACAGAGGGCATCATGGGAGACCTGGTCGTAATGTCAGAGAAAAAAAAGTTTCTACAGAGGGTGCAGACCTGATTATAGGTCACTGGGGGGTCCATCTGGCACCTTTTGTTACATGTCAGGTTTTAACTGTATTTGTGTGTGATAGAAAGCAATACTTCAGAATGTAATAGATGTCGGCTTTTGCTATATCTGTGTCTGATAGGAAGCAGGGGCGTAGCTATAGAGGGTGCAGAGGTAGCAGTCGCTACTGGGTCCTGGAGCCTGAGGGGGCCCAAAGACCCTTGTGCCACATAAGAAGACACACAGAGCACTGAGGGAAGGGGGCCCAAGCTGAACTCTTGCACCAGGGTCCATGAGCCTTTAGCTACACACCTGATAGGAAGCAATGCTGCAGAATGTAATAGATATCGGCTTTTACTATATCTGTGTTTGATAGGAAGTATTGAGACCTGGACCAAACATTCTATCTTCTCAGTTTATAATTACCCCTTGATTTCTAATATTCCAGCACTTTTTCCTATCTGGCTTTATTGAAGAACTGATCCAAATGGATAAGAGAACTGATGAACAAATATAATCTTTCCATATAACCATTTCCAATGTGATTTCTAATTTAATATATTATCACCCTAGAAAAAATGGATCCTCATGGAAAGAGTGTACACACTCTTTGACTCTTAAACTAATGTATGGAATCCGACAACAGAGCTATTACTTTTTAATTCAGATTAATAGAACAAATAGAATTCTGGTGTGAACTAGTATACATATTTAAGTACTATGTGTGTGTATATATATATATATATATATATATATATAATTTGTTTTTTATATGTTAAGGGAACCATTTTGTGGTATATAGGCAGTACTGTTCCTGTGTAGTAGGCTCATGCAAGGTGCAAAGCTAAACAGAAAATTAAATCTATAATATAGCTGTTCCTTCCTTTCCTCTTCCCCCACATGACTTTTTGGTGCATTTCAAGAGCTATAGCTTTTATATTACTTTAGCCCACTAGGGAACTTCACAATCAAAGCTTGGTATACTCAGTATACTTGGTATATTTTTGGTATATCTTGTGAGGCGGCGGGCCTTTTAAAGCCACTTAGATGCCATGGTTGTTGGTAGAATCTAAGGGGTTAAATGGGATCAGAGGATGACATCTGTATATTATAGCTACCACCAGCTGTACTTACTGCAGAAACATCCCCATTCAGATAAATAGAACTAATATTTAGTCACAAAAATCTCTGCAACAACTCATGTGTAAACTTACCCTAAATGGTCAGACATTGACTGCCATATATGTGTGACGCTAAAGAGAATGTTTTATTCCTTGTAAATGGGTACTTTCAGGGTATGACCACATATGACGGAAAATAGAACAGAAAAGTTTGCTGCAGATGTAGCTGTGGATCTGCTGCAAAAACCACATGTATTATTTGCAGTTTTCGCTGTGGAAATGGCTGTGGATTTTACCTCCTTCATTTTAAAGGGTAAAATCTGCAGTATAAATTGACAAGCTGCAGATTTGAAATCCATACCGCAGGTCAATTTATGCAGCAGATTTTTTGCCCAGAGTGTGAATGAGATTACTTGCTGGGACTGTGCAATACTGCAGGATTGCTGCACCGAAATCTGCAGCATATCTGCCACTATGTGAACATACCCTCAGAGAGGCATTGCAGTGTTAAAGGTTTTTCTTTAAGCTGATCCATCACCTTAGTTCAAAATGTATGTGTTAGGCCTAATGCACACGACCGTTTCGATTTTTACAGCTCGCAAATCGCGGATACCTGCCGCGTGCAAGCTGCATTTTCCCCTTCTGCACATCCTGTCCTATGTTAAAAAATGCCTCTTCTTCTCCACAAAACGGACAAGAATAGGACATGTTCTATTTTTCATGCGGGACTGCGGATGCAGTGTGCTCTCTGCACCTTTTGTGGCCCCATTGAAATGTATGGGTCCACAACCAATCCGCAAAAATACGGCCATGGGCATGAGGCCTTAAGGCCGGTGGGCCGATGCCCAGGGGGCGCCTGAGCCCTCCCCACGGCTAGCAATGGAAGTTTTTGGGGATGTATTTTGTGCTGCTGGCAGTATTTTGTGGTGGACTGTGGTATTTGGCTCTATTGGGGTGGTATAATGTGCCACAATATGGTATTGCTGGCCCTGCCTTCCATCAGTTTGGACCCGACTAGAAAATGGTGCACATTTTTTTTCCAGGGCCACTTTAAGTTCCCAGTCCACCCCTGCCTTAGTGGCACTATGTCGGGGATGACTATAGAAAATGCGTTTAAATCCGGGGCCCATAATGTTTTTTTTTACCCATATAAGAAGAGCAGTACTATTTATAAAGTATGATAGGTGGGGGCCCTGTTAATGATTTTGAATTTGGGCCCAAGAGCTACAAGTTATGCATCCCATTCTGTTTATCTGAAGGCATACCTAAGTTACAGCAGATCCTGCTTACATAAGTGCTCTATGTGCATGTTCTTACTTTGGGGTGAGAGCTAATAAGTACATGTTATTCCGATAAGGTCTCGTAAAACTGTGTTAATCAGACAGTGAGATGGAAATAGTGCTACAGAACAGCTGGGAGTGTTTTATGCCAGCAAACTGCTGGAAGTGCTCAATCAGCAGCTTTGGGACGTGGATAAAGAACCAAGCGACATATTCGGCAGAAAAACTTACTATTGCAGCATAGGATTTAGCAAGTGAGTTTCTAGAACATGGCAGTAAATAGCAGTCTAAGCTTTTTTTTATTCTTTTGTGCTGAAGCTTGCGTTTTTAGTTCAAGTTTGCTAACCTTCTCATTGTTTGATGGAGTGCATTTGGGGAGAACATCTATTATTCAGTCTGTTGCACAATTCATTCTACTGGTAGATGCTGGTAGCACAAATGTTCGCAAGCGTCGGATGTATTTTTACTTTTTCTCATGAGAAGTATCTGATACATCCCACATGATCAAACCTCTTTTTAAAGGCACCTTTGTAAATATTTTCAGCCTTCATGACTTCCCAAGACTCTTCTCTAGAAGACTATTCATATTGTTAAGTATTTTCCTGAACACAAGGGTGACTCATTTGCTTTTTTTATGTGTAGGCCCATGATGCAGTAAACATAAGAGAAGCAATGTGCTGGAACACATGCTATCAAAGAGAAAACTTGACCAATGCAATGGTCACTTTGTGTTCCAGAAAACTGCCAAGATTGGAGCTAATTCCTGGAGTGTGTCTCATAAATGAGCATTACAGATTCCACTGGTAGACTTCTTTGATCTAACTGTTGGGGTTCAACGGCATTCCAAGATGTCGGATACATTACTGATCTGCTTCACTATCGGTAGACTATACTTGAACTGGAGAAATGCTTGACTGCTGCTCCATTCATACTCCTCCTTACTTCTTTCTTGAGGGTTTACAGCAGGGATACCCAACCTGCGGCCCTCCAGTTGTTCCAGAACTACAACTCCAAGTATGCTTAGACAGTCTATAACTATTATGACATACTGGAGGGCTGCAGGTTGAGAATCCCTGGTGTAGAGGAACAGTTGACTGTGTATCCCCACTACAGTGATCTTGGGGATGCCAGCAATCTAGCTTTTAGGTCATAAGTGTTCATTGTGGGAATGACCCTGAAAGCTGTAGCTGCCTGTTATATTTGGACAAGAGTACTTCTCATCATAGAAAAAAATGGTCTGTTCTTGTATGACTATGTAGCTGGTTCCTTTCCAGTGACAAGTGTCATAGCTGTTCACATTATATTAACTCATATTATTTTCGGTGACATTGTCTTATATCCACACAAAAACGCAGACCAGACTGTTTATTGTTATAGCAGTTTTATGCTGTTGTTATTGTAGTAGAAGCTGTTGTATGTAGACTTCTCCTGCCTTCATCTTCTAAGACAGAAAGCAGCAATCTGACAGCTATTGTTGTTGCCAATGTAGCTCCTCTATCTTCCCTTTTTCAGCTTTTCTTGGCAGTCCGTCACAGGGAGAGACCTCCTTCATCCTCGTGAAGAGAGGTGACTGAATCTCAGCTTGTACGCTGTGAAGCAATAACTGGTATCAGCGACCAAATGTTTCTCTAGGGGCTGCATTCCGCCGTAACAGCAGAAATCAGCATAAAAAATGTGATGGGAAATGTCCTCCAGGTGTTTTAAAAACATAAAAGTTTCAGATGTAAAAAAAGTGCCCATTTCCCCAATTAATTAATTTACAAAATTGTTAATTCCTGTGGAGTATCTAAAGGTTTAACAACATTTCTAAAATCAGTTTTGAATATCTTGAGGGGTGTAGTTTATAAAATGGTGTCATTTATGAGTGGTTTCTATTGTGTAAGCTCCTCAAAGTGACTTCAGAGCTGAATTGGTCCTTTAAAAAGTTGATTTTGGAAATTTCTTCCAAAATGTTAAACCTTCTAACATCCTAAAAAAATAAAATAACATTACCAAAATGACGCCATCATAAAGTAAACCTATGGTGAATGAATTTTATGAGGTATCACTATCTAAAAGCAGAGGGATTCAAATTTAGAAAATAGTTAATTTTTCCTTGGTCAATTTTGGATTGCTTTATAAATAAAGGTAAAACATATTGACTTAAATTTACCATTAACATGACATACAATGTGTCACAAAAATAATCTCAGAATGGCTTGGATAAGTAAAAGCCAACCAAAGTTATTACCACATAAAGTGATACATGTTGTTTTCTGTGGAGTTCCTGAGTCAGCACTTTAACATGAAGGTTGCTGGGTACCCCTATATATTTACTCTTTTTTCCAGATTGCTTGTGCTGGGTCTTGAACTCAGGACCTGCTGTATGGGAGGCAGAAACCTTACCAGTTAAGCCACAGGCTTAAAAGGTCACTAATTTTTCTTAAAATGTTTCATATGTCATGTAGACACAAAAAGTTTTGATCGGTGGGGGTCTGAATGAGACTCCACCAATCGCTAGTACGAGGAGAGAGAAGTATGTACATATCAATCTCTGTGACAAATTAAAAGTTTTACCAAAAATCAGTGAGGGACAGAGTGAGGCATAAAAAAGTCGCAAATTATGTGCACCATAATTTGAAACTTCTTAAGCTTTTCTCTACTTTTCTAAAGTGAGAAAAGTGGCAGGGAGACTAGCGCAGGGAGATCAAGACTGGTGCTAAGCTGGCAATGCAGGACAGCATCAGATAAATATTAACTGACTAGTCCCTAAGAATTAGCTGGTCTAGAGCAGTGAAGGGATTAATGTCACCATTGTCAACATCAACTTCACAGCTTGTAATGCGCATGCACCGTCAAGCAGTGCGCTGCAGACCTGCTGGAAGAAGAGTGGTAACTGACAGTCCATGTTCTTCCTGTTAGCTGAGATGGTGATTGTGAAAAACAACTGTGTTTACACAGCTTTTGAACATCACAGGAGCCTTCTGCCTTTCTGTAAGTGTGATTTATCCCTCTTTATCTGTTATGTGCACTCTAAAGCTAAGGACAAACATAATGGGAAGTAAGGGTAAAGACTTCACAGCAGTATAGTGCTGGCAGATTTCACATAAGGGGGACGCTTCCTACTTCTGAGTGAAATGCATCCAACTGTGCTCCTGAAACAGGGAATAATATGGCTGAAAAAAACATTAGAGAAGACCAAACATAACTGTTCCTTCATAGGACAAAGAAGGACAGCCATTATGCAAAGTTTTTTTTCAAAACTCTGGTATGTTTTAATAAATGAAAATAAGGTGATAGACTCCCTTTTACTATACATGTAACGCAATGGTCCGCAGGGGGAGATGTGGTGGCTGGATCTGGAGAGGATGGCAGCGGTGTCTGTGGCATTAAGGATGGTTGTAGTTCTCATGGTAGCTAATTCCTCTCCTCAGCATTCCCTGGGGCTCCACACATGCAGTGATAGGAAGGACGTACCTTTTCTTTTCTTCGGGGTACACTCTGAACTTTTGGGGGCTCCTCCCTGGTGTTAGGCAGGGAGACCTTGGTGTAGATGGGGTTGTGAGGTGAAAGGCTCCCTTGTGGTGAAGGCAATGCCGTGGTGACAGTCAGGGGCGGACTGGGTACTTAAAGTGGCCCTGAAAAAACACTAAAAGTGGCCCTGTTTTGTAATCGAGTCCAAATTGATGGAAGGCAGGGCCAGCAATACCATATTGTGGCACATTATACCACCCAAACAGAGCCAAATACCACGGTCCATCACAAAAAATACTGCCAGCATCACAAAATACATCCTCAAGAACTCCCACTGGTCGGCCCTGAGGAGGGCTCAGGCGGCCCCCTGGGCATCGGCCCACCAGGAAATTTCCCTGTAAGGTCTATGGCCAATCCACCCCTGGTGACAGTAGTGCATGAGTTGGGTGCAAAGCAATAAGGAGTCCAATGTAAGGTAACAAATCCAACAAACTTTACTGAGATAACCATGGCAAATCACACTTGGGAGGATAAGTTTAGTCTCTTCAGGGTACACACACTCAATGTTTCCAAGGCTGTATATGGGAAAGCAGGCTGTATAGTAGCTGACAATGAGTATCTCTCTAATCTGACATAGACCCTACAGGGAATTTTCCCGGTGGACTGATGGCCATAGGGCCACCCTAACTCTCCTCACTGCTGCTGGCCATGTGCATGGTACTAGGGGAACAATAGAAGTCATTATTAGAGGAAGTCCAGGCAGCATGCTGAAGGTAGGGCTGGCCTGGTGTTGTGGCTCACATCTCACCTCCCAAGCACCCTGCTCCATATTCATATTAGAAACAATTGGAGGAGGTGGACAGAACGTGGCAGCTACTGATGGCCAACACAGAGGGACAGCTTCTGGAGAGGTATTTTGTGCTGCACTGGGGTATTTGGTTCTGTGGGATGATATTCTGAGTACCACCTTCTGTCGATTTGGACCCAGCTACAACATTTGGGGCCACTTTTTGTTTTTTTCCAGGGCCACTTTAAGTTCTCAATCCGCCCTTGGATGCAGATCTTCAAACGGATGGCTTGTTTGTGTCAGTGTGGTGGGCACCGAAGCAATATACCCTCTCCACAAGCAGTAAGGTCAGTTGCCATAAATGAGCGATTACCTTACCAATTGTTCTTGCACCAGCCCTTTGTAATAGCACTCATCAGTTTGTAGATTCTTTCCCTCGTAGGTGTGGCACTTGTCCTTAGCATGCAGGGAAGGAGAGTCTCTGTAGTAGGCCTCACACTACACAAGCACATGCAGCTCCTCACACATTGGCTGCCTAGACCAGACTGCTCTACACTTCTGACTTAGAGGGGGAAGGTCCAGCCTTCCTGCTGCTGAGTAGGGCACGATAACTAAGCTGTTTTCCTTGTTTAACTCTGAGAATCACATAAACTGCATGGGAAAGTACATTAACCCTTACTGGTAGACTAACCCTTTTAGCAGTGATCTGCTGGATAACGGCATACACTCCCCTGTTATGTCACTTTTTTTTTTTTTTTTTACCAGAAACTGAAGAGTCACTTTAATGTAAAATTTGTTTATATAGTTCTGGAAGACGTCAGGAAAATGTAGCATAGCATTTATATGGAATTAATTACAAGGAAAGCGGGATGAAAGACTGATGGATTAATTGCATTAGTTTTCTTAACCCTTTGTTTAAAAAAAAAAAAAAAAACACAACAAAAATGCTAGTGTGAACATGATTTTTATGATACACTAGCTGAAGGACCCGGCTTCGCATTGGTATGTTTAATCTATTTCATTTAATGTTTGTGTGTTTCGTTAAAAGATATTGACAGTATCCACTATAACAGTGACATCAACAGCACACATACACACATAGATACTTACATACACTCAGCTTTATATATTAGATGGGATTGACGCTGGGGGAATCTCTAGAATTCTGGATGTCTTGAGTGCATCAATTTCAATGGAAATCCTGTATATTGTATGAAGGTATCCACCAGACTGTATAGTAGTTACTCAGGCATGTACTAGCAAATTAGGAAGTTCAATTGTTCAAGGTTTAATATATG
The DNA here is from genome assembly GCA_900303285.1 of Rhinella marina. NCBI lineage: Eukaryota > Metazoa > Chordata > Amphibia > Anura > Bufonidae > Rhinella > Rhinella marina. Next base: position 564,103 of record ONZH01000031.1, on the reverse strand, counting down.
CATGCCAAAGACAGCAACTACAGCAGACTAACTTCAGCAACAAAATCAGAAATTAAAGGTCCTTATTGTCAGAATCAGTGTCAGACTGGGGTACCAAGGGTCCACCAGTAAAATTTATTTTGGGGGCCCACCATATGGATACATTCAAATATAATAAATATTACGTTTTTTATATGAACATAGGCCGGTTGAGGTGCTGTACATTGAATATACGGTATGTATGTAGTGCAATAAGTCGAATGTGTTATGTGCAACTTGTGCAGGGGGTGGGAGACTAGGGGCCCACTTTGCTGAGGGGCCCACCAGGGGATTCCCCTGTACCCCTGAGGGCCAGTCCGAGCCTGGTCAGGATTCATACTCAAAATCCAGTGCTTGTCACCCAGTTTGCAGGAACAGTTCAGATGTTCACTTTGTAGGCCTAGTTCATTATGCATAGTGATGATTTTAGGCTCAGACACTTATCTTCTGCTTTCTCGTTCAGTTTGCTTTTCATCATCTACCTGGGCTCCTGTTCAGGTGGACAGGAGTATGGGAGCGACCTTCCCACCCTGGCTCCTCAGTCACTCCTAAGTCCTGGACTCGACACAGTGACAAAGCATCACTGGTCCTAAATTCCCCCCGAGACTTACATCACTGAGACAAGAAGCCTCAGTAACACATACCTGCCATCCACCACTTTACCACCTTATTGTGATCACTGATCCTCTATATCAGACATGGCCAACCTGCAGCTCTCCAGCTGTTGTAAAACCACAGCTCTCTCCATGCCCTGCTGTAGGCTGATAGCTGTAGGTAGTCTGGGAATGCTGGGAGTTGTAGTTTTGCAACAGCTGGAGAGCCTCAGGTTTGCCATCCCTGCTCTATATACCTAAAATGCATAGAAGGAAAATACAGTCCCTGACGTAACATCTGGCATCCATAAGGGTAAATCACCCTGTGAGGGACGGTTAATACAGCAACATGTGGGAGACATTAGAAACTACGTCAACTCATTGAGACGTTTCTGACTTGATTTGGGTTGTTTGCTGTAAAAACCACAGTAACTGGGCCGACACTGTTGTGCCTAATTCCAGATATTACTCCCATGCTGCCATTGCTTTAACCTGTAATCTCCTGGAAGTGCCTGTAAAAGGTGATCAGGATTGTAAAGCATCCCCTATGCCAGCAGAGTAGACTGGATGAGTGTGATCTCTGTGGGAAATGGGTTAAGAGTTGCAGTTAAGCTCTCTTGGCAAGTCATCGACATGAATCCCTGTGAGGCCCCTCTCTATATCACCTTGATTACAGTAACATTGAACCTCCATTTCCCAGATGGCCTGTGTGTACTTACAGTATTATGGAGAGATGGTGTCAGCTTCCCTCATGTCATGCTCTGCTCTTCTCTCCTAGCCTGCTTCCTTATTAAATTAGTATTAAGGGGAGACCACCTCCGTCCCTGAGCACCGCACTCTAAAATGGACATTTTAAGCTCATTTTCTCCTATCTTTATGTTATTTTGACAGCTGAAACTGCTTACAGACCATTGAGTCTTAAATCACAAAGCCATCGTTTCATCTGCTCTGAACTACCTTGGTTGTTTTAATGCCAGACATTTTGGGTTTTTCGTTTTAGAGTGCCCAATGTATACCCTCCAGGGCACTGTGCCCAATGTATTCCCCCTGCATAATTCAGAGCCTGACTCCACCAGTATGGGATTGTAAGTTAAAGGGAACTTGTCAGGTTGAATGTGGTGTCTAAGCTGTGGGCAGCATATTATAGAGCAGGGGGAGCTGAGCAGATTAATATATAGTTTATGGGAAAAGATTCAGTATAACTTTTATTTTATACATTTATAGCCGTGCTCATTCTGGGCTCTGTAGTCCAGGAGGCAGTCCTATCAGTGGTTGCCTTCCCTCTATGACTGCGTATACTGATGTCAATCACTGATAGGACCGACTCCTAGGCTTCAAAGCCCAGAATAAGAATGGATATAAATGAGTAAATTACATGTTGTACTGAATCTTTTTACCATAAAGCTATACATTAATCTGCTCAGCTCTGCTATATAACATGCTGCCTGCAAATTACTTTGCATTTTCATGGTAACAGGTTCCCTTTAAAGGGAACTTACCATTCACTTTGTGGTGCCCTCACTGAAAACAGCATGTAGTAGTGGCATGTTGATTTCAGTCACTCATAAGCTAATATTAAAGAGGACCTGTCACTACTCCTGACATGCCTGTATCAATAGCTACATGCATTCCCCATGTAATTACAATTCTGGAGCATCTATTCTCATGACTCTATTTTATACCATTCCTTTATTATTCCTACTAGAAGTTATAAACAAATAAGGCATCTGTCACTCTTTTTCAGGCCTGGGCTGCAATGATTATACTGCCTGTTCTCCGCAACCCCTAATGTTAGCTTATGAGTGCTCTTTAGGGTGGTGTCACACACAGCAATTCTGGCAAAAAAGCTACATTTCCTTGGTTTTTTTCATGTACTGTCCACAAGGAGAAATAGTACATCCCCGCTCCCAACCTGAATGTAAAAACAATGGATTTTTGTATGTACCTATTTGGTGGCTTTTTTCCACTTTGGGTCGGTGTTTATGTTTTTCAAAACACTACATGTACTAGATAAGGTGTGTTTTTTTTGTTCTGGCGTTTTCCCTATCGTCTTCTATAGAGAACTATATTTATAGCAATGCGCCTGTGGTTGTCCAGGTTTTTTTTTATGTTACAATTTAACCCCTTTTACTTTAAAGATCAGCAATACCAGTCACAACCCATGAACAGATATGGCACTGTCCTGGGAAAAAAGACCATTTTTTCGAACCTTGGACACCTTTAAAATGTAACCGAGTTTTCAAAAAAAAGTTTGTGTAATGGCTGTGTTTCTTTGTATAATCATAACTATGAAGGAACAGTTATATTTGGGCCTCCCTAATGTATTTTTCAGCCTAACCAATCCCCTCTTTAGCTGCACAGCTAGATGCATTTCTCTCAGAAGCAGGGGCATCTCCTCTCTGTGGAATCTGCCAGCACTGTACTGCTGTGACAGCCTTTCCCTTACTCCCTACTGTCTTTGCTATCAGCTCCGAGGCTCACAGAGTAGGTAAGGAGGGATAAATCACACACACAGGAGACTCATATAATCTTCAGGAGCTGTGTACAAGCAGTTCTATTATCAGGCTCAGAATCTCAGCTAGCTCTGACACAAACCTACTTCTTCCCAACCCTCTTCTGTGTCTCTGTTACTAGGGACTGATCTTGCATTACAACAGGCAGCGGACTGCAATTTAGGTGGAAGTGAAACCCCTAGTGGCCATGACTTTACAGTTTTTTTTTCTGGTGAATGCAGGCAGATTTTTTTATATGAAGTGATTTAGAAGTGATTTAGAAGTTTGCTAGTTACACCATTCGCTAGTAAATGAAATGTAATTGTACAGTAGCTCTTAAATCTTCCAGGCCTTGTGGCATCAACATCTATTGTTGCTAGCCCTCACTCTATAAACCAGTGGTATTTAATACTATAATAACAACGTGATTTCTCTCCTCTATCATTTGCATAGACAGCGCTGGATCAGTACCATTTTTATGTAAAACATATGTGATAAGAATTTTTGGAGAGGTCCTGCAGTTTTCGCTCTGGCAACTAAACTTAATAATATGTTGAGACTAACTGTTCTATAGAGATCACTTCTTAGTAACCATCTCATTATTATCACAGGGCAGATTTCAATGACAGATAACACCTATGTATAGATAAAACAGAATCCACCATTCACAATCGGTGATGATTACAAATTATCTTACTCCCCCCCCCCCTTTGTAGGGACTTCTGCACAGGTCACAAATCATGCCTAGAAAGATTTCACTATCTGGCTTTAATTAGTACAAGAAATATGGGTGATATATTCCCTTTAAGGCCTCATGCACAGGACTGTACCCGTTTTTGTAAAAAACACACAGATGCCAGCCATGTGCATCCTGGATTTTCCCCTCCGCAGGTCAGTCCAGTGCTATGTCACTGTGACAACTCGGGGTCATTTAGCTCTCCAGGATCGCCGTCTTCTCACCTTAGACGGTTGGCACACCTCAAGAAGCCACTCCAACACTGCAGATTTGGGTGCAAAGTGGTCACTACCAGCTTTTATTGTCACTTTTACAGCAATCCAAACAACTCATAAACACAAATCCTCAGCCGTCTGGCCACTGACTACACACTATTTGTCCCTCTTTATCGGGATCTGGGTCTACCACCCAGCTCCCCTAAACACACCACGGTGCTTACCCCACACAGGGTTAGAGGGTCCCGGTCCCGCTCCCACAGGCCTTCTTGCAGCCTGCTCCTTCCCCAGAGGGGGGGAGCCCTGATTGAGGAGCCCAGCCCACCTTTACCTGAACTCCTCAGCTGGCTGCTAATTACCTCTCATTAACAGCCAGGCTGATACAGACACAGAGGAAAAACAATATCTTAACCCCTTCCCGACCAGCGCCTTACATGTACGGCGCTGCGGGAAGTGACTTCCCAACCAGCGCCATAGTGCTACGGCACGCTGATCGGGTTGGTGCAGGAGCCCTGCTGTATGCACCGGCATAGGTGAAAACACCGATGCCGGTGCATTAACCCTTCATGTGCCGTGGTCAGCGCTGACCGTGGCACATGCGATGCGGGCGGTGGGCAGGGGTGTCCATCGGGTCCCCGCGCTGCTGTGACAGGGACCCGATGGCTTAGATAGCAGCCGGATGCCTTCCTTAGGCATCCGGCTGCTATCTACAGAAGCCTGCGAGATCCAGCCCCCCGGATCTCACAGGCAGAAGGCTGTAAGTGTATTACGTTGAGTAATACATTTACAGCCAATACATTACAATACAGAAGTATTGTAATGCATTGTAAAGGGGATCAGACCCCAAAAGTTAAAGTGTAAAAAAACAAAGTGAAAAAAATAAAGTTTTACAAAAAAAAGTTTCAAGTTCCCCCCAAAAAAGCGCCCTTTTCACAAAATAAAGTAAAAAAAATTTTAAAAAATAGGGAAAAAAAGAAAAATAGACATATTCGGTATCGCCACGTCCTTATCGACCGACTCTATAAAAAATAAACAAAATTTAAAAAATTAAATAAAAACTATGCCAAAACAGCTATTTTTTTCACCTTGACTCACAAATAGTGTAATACCAAGCGATCAAAAAGTCTTATGTACCCCAAAATGGTACCAATGAAAACGTCACCTCATCCCGCAAAAAATGAGCCCCCACATAAGACAATAACTCAAAAAAAATAAAAATCAATGGCTCCCGCAAAGCAATCCATCAAAATCTGTGCTGCAAAATCCTGCCATGTGCCCCCTCAGCAGTTTACCTCCATTTTCCTTTAATTCTTGTGGAACACCTCAAGGGTTAAGTTTGTAACATCAGTTTTTTTTTTATAATTTGAGGGGTGTAGTTTCTAAAATGGGGTTATTTATGGGTGGTTTCCATTATGTAAGCCCCTCAAAATCACTTTATATCTAAATTGGTGCTTAAAAAAATGGTTTTGGAAATTTGGTTGAAAATTTGAAAAATGGCTTCTAAACTTCTAAGCCTTCTAACGTCCTAAAAAAGTAAAATGACATTTATAAAATGATGCCAACATAAAGTAGACATATGGGGAATGTAAAATAATAACTATTTTTGGAAGTATTACTATGTATTTTGAAAGTAGAGAAATTGAAATTTGCAAATTTGCAAATTTTTGGTAAATTTGGAATTTTTTTATAAATAAAAATGAAATATTTTGCCACAAATTTACTACTGTCGTGAAGCACAATATGTGACGAGAAAACAATCTCAGAATGGCCTGGATAAGTAAAAGTGTTCCAAAGTTATTACCGCATAAAGTGACACATGTCAGATTTGCAAAAAATGGCCTGGGCAGGAAGGTGAAAACAGGCCCGGGGTTGAAGGGGTTAATGGCCCTCATATGGCCCTCTGGCAGCCGCACTGCCATATATCCCCCTCCCCTGATAAAGGCCGTAGGACTTTTCACAATATATAAACCCCCTCCCAGGTCAAAGGTCCTACGTTTGTAAACATCTGGGGACACCTCAGCAGGAGGCATACCATGTATATCACCTTCTGTGAGCATCTCCTCTAAGTGAGGTTGTTGACCTTTCTCTCTGGAAGGTCTGTCCCCCGTTTTTTCTCCATCACTATTGCACAGCTCATCACCCTGGGCTTGTGGAAGTGCTACTTCAGCAATTACAAACAGACATTCAGTAGTTAACTCTTTCACTACTGAAAGTGCTGAGCCTCTATCCTCACTTGGCTCTTTATACTCGGTATGACTCACCCTGAGCTCTGATACCTGAGGGTCATCACATACAAGCTCATATGTTGGGGCATCCATCACACCATGCACCACATCATGCTCCATAACCTCATCTTTGTTGTTACCCCAGGCAACCTGGTCTACATCACTTGTAACGCCAGAGACCGGGACACACATTACATCTGCACCCACAGGACCAATCTTAACATACCCTTCTGTGGCTTCCCTTTCAACCTGGGAATGAGTGAGCTCTGCAGGAGTCTTAGCTTCTACATTCCACTCACAACCTGCCGGGGGCAGCATTTCTACTAAACACACTTCATCATCCAAGAGCGAATTCAAACTCTTTTCAGCATTGACACCTGCTGCACACACAGTCATTTTATCAGCGGCCTCCAAGGAGGTCCCTCCATAATACACCACTGGTTCTATACACCCTTCCAGCATACAGTCACTACAAGACATTTTCTTTTCCCACATCAAGCTCACCGACTTCACCCTAATTTTGTCAGGTACAACTGACTCCTGGTTGCCACTAGCAACCACCTCAGTTTCACAGGAAACTGACATGGCAGCATCACTCGCTGACCTGCCATCAGTCACAGCACATATATCACATGTCACACTCATGTCATTATCAGCCCTGACCTCCACACTTGAGCTAATCCCCCCATTGGACATTTCCTCAGTAACCACATCTGCTTCAAGTTTTGCAACAGTTTTGTCAACAGTTTTGCAACAGTTTTGTTTCACTATCCTGCTTCCTCTTACACGGGTTAGCATTGGATACCTGAGTTTAGCTATCCCAAAGTTACCTCTTGTAACTAACAATTCAGAAAAAGCAGTGAATTTCTCTCCTGCAGACACTTCTGAGGGAGACATCTCAGCTGGCTTACCTACCAGTTCACACACTGCTTTTACCTGACCAGGTTTTGCGCTAATTTCCTGAAACAAAGGCAGGTTAGATACAGTACACAACATCACATTACTGTTTCCACATAACAGTTGTGTCTCTTTTTCATCAGACACCTTTTCATTTAACCCCATGTTGTCCACGAGTCCTTTTGACTTTTCCAGTCCTTGTTGCACAGTCTCAACACAAACCAGCACAGTCTCACCACACTCAGGACTCTTTCCCAGCAACTTCTCTGGTTGCACTTGGTCACAATTCAGACTGTCCGTTAGCGAGTCTCCACCCGACATCACCTCATGGACTTTTGGCGAGTCCTCTGGCTTTTCCCTTTTTGGTAGCTGAGCAGCACACTCAACCTGATCTGGGACCTTGTTTCCTTCCCACAACTGCCAGAAATATGGGAAGTCTCTGCCCAGTCTGAACCCCGCTCTAAGCTCAGCACACTTTCCAACAGTTCATGTTGTACAGTTCCATAATAAGTCACAAAAGTAAGAAATAGTCTTACTGGTCTCTGGGCCCGTCTTAACGAACAACAGTACCTCTGGAAGTACCTGTGACACTCTCTGGCGACAATCCAGCTTGACCCATAGTGGGATTCCACCCACCAACAGTTTGCATGTCTTCCTCTGTAATTCCTCTGGCCTCCTGACCAAAGGTCAATTAGGTGCACACATTCCCACTTGACGGCATTTCCAACAATACTCTCTCTGTTGCTTGACACCTGCACATTGTAGTGGTTGGTTGCTCCTAGCAACGACATTATGGCACCTCCACACATCCTCTCGAGGACTCTGTGCATATTGCCAGTGAACATATGAACTCCTGAGAGTCGAACCTCTCTCCATCTCACTTTGCTCCCATTGGTTGCCCTTAGCAACGACACACCACCTTTTCCTCTGGAACTCCAGGCATATCACAGACACCTTGGACCTTTTACAAAGTGTAAAGACTTACACTTGAAGACGTTGAAGACTTTCTCTCCAGGGCCAACTGCAGTTGCGCCTCCAAAGTCTCCCGCTCTGCATTAAACCGCACAATTTCACTTTTGGTATAACCAATCATCAGTTTGGCCATGTTCTCCTCCTGCTTTATACACCACAACCACCTGGCGTATTCCTCCATGAGACCCATGGCAACAGACTTTTCAGCAAGCAAGTCCACATTAATCAGAGACCACAGTCTCCATGTGTCTCTCTCTCTCTCTCTCTCTCTCTCTCTCTAGAGACAAACTCAGCATTCACATTTCCTTTGCACCGCAGACATTACAGTCTCATCAGCAGAGATCACAGTCTCTTTAAATTAGGCATCTGGCCCTTTAAGCTCCACACAGCAATTCCTTGCAGACACAGCTTTTCCACAATAGGCTTCTGGCCCTTTAAGCTCTGCAGCACCCAGCTTCGTGTGCCATTTTCATGCCATAGCATACCTCCACCATATGTGACAACTCGGGGTCATTTAGCTCTCCAGGATCGCCGTCTTCTCACCTTAGACGGTTGGCTCACCTCAAGAAGCCACTCCAACACTGCAGATTCGGGTGCAAACTGGTCACTACTAGCTTTTATTGTCACTTTTACAACAATCCAAACAACTCATAAACACAAATCCTCAGCCATCTGACCACTGACTACACACTATTTGTCCCTCTCTATCGGGATCTGGGTCTACCACACAGCTCCCCAAAACATACCACGGTGCTTACCCCACAAAAGGTTAGAGGCTCAGGCTCCTTCCCCAGAGGGGAGAGCCCTGATTGCGGAGCCCAGCCCACCTTTACCTGAGCTCCTCAGCTGGCTGCTAATTACCTCTCATTAACAGCCAGGTAGATAAACACACAGAGGAAAAACACTATTTTAATGGCCCTCATATGGCCCTCTGGCAGCCGCACTGCCACAGTCACCAATGCCTAATCTTGTCTGCAAAATGTACAAGAATAGGAAATATATATTTATACATATATATATATATATATATATATATACCTTTTCCTATTCTAGATATATATATTTTTTAAATTTGCGGACTCGCGGAATGCACATACGGATGTGAACAGTACACTGTGTCGTCTTTTGCATATCTTTTGCAGCTCCACTGAAATGAAAGTGTGTGCATCCAATCCGCAAAAATGCAAATCAGATGCAGACTGAAAATACGCTCATGTGCATAAGGCCTAACTTAACCAGGCTCCGTTCAGTTGTACCTATGCCATATTGTGCATCTTCAAAATAAGATACCTTTGTAACAGCTTATCGTTCTTTTAGAAAATCGGCTGTGATGGGATTATCGGTTCAGCTGCAAAAGAAGATCGTTGTGGGGTCTGCAACGGTGATGGCAAAACCTGCAAAGTTGTCAAAGGGGACTTCAACCACACCAAGGGGATGGGTGAGTAAGTAACGGATGCTGCCAGCGTTTGATAGCCACCTACTGTTTTATGACACATTTGGGGAGATTGATTTAAAAAAGAGCAAATATATATGCTGGGGGGTTCAATAACGAGATTGGGGGTCCCATTGCCCCATTCTGATGTAGGGACAAGTTGTGCGTGCGCACTGTCACTCCATTTAGTCTCTATGGAGGCATCAGAGATAGGCGAGTACAGCGACACCCATCTGTTGACAGACTTTTTCAGGTTTCTTTGCAAACTTTTTCGCATGAATCCTTACTGACTAATTCGCCGTACATCACTGGATCTTTTCAAAGAGAACCAGTACTCCCCTGAACTGGATCTGTACTGATGAGGGACAAGAACCCAGAAACAGGGATGTCTACAGATGAGTGTCCCTGGTTTGCCTTGTATGAGCTATTTTCAATTCAATGAGAAACGGTACTCTGAGATATTGTTTTAGAAAGTTTCAAAGTGCATTATTTTTCAATATTCAGCCAATCCATATTTTTACCAGCTTAGAAGTTGTGACCATATCAGGTAGGAAAAGCTCTGCTTGTCACATTGTGACTTTATGACCCATTTGTGTTCCCTAGTCAACAGTAGTCATTGTAAGAAGGTTTCCACATGTGTCATGACAAAGCCAAAGACCATTCCAAAGTGTTTCACATGTAAGAGCGGTGTGGTCATTGTGTGGCGCCTCTGCTTGGTGTTTGGTTGGTGTTTCTTTGGGATTTGTCATTTTTACAAGAACTACAAAGTGTCAATGGTTTCCATCACTTGTGTACGACATTTAACCCCTTCATTCCCAAAAGCAAAGCATTACACATGACTGTACTAGGCAGAGTCTGCATTTTTTTGCTTGGTCTGTTACATTTTCAGACTTCGCAGATGGGAGAGAGAACCTGCCTATGATATCAGTGTGAGCAATTATCGCTCAATTGCAAAGAAAATACAATCACATGTTTAACAAATCTGGACAGCCGCCAGTACTGGCCTAATACCCCGTGCAGAGGAATATCTGATAAGACTATGCATAGTTTCTACAGTGATAAATGAAGGTTATTATTTCATTATTATGTCATCAAGATGCTAAGAAAGGACCCATATATTAAATATCTCATCAGCGTAGGTCATAGCAGAGTGCATAGTAAATGCTTGGTGGTAATGAAGGGGTTAAGACGCTTCCTTTCATAATTGGTTGGTCATGTAAATAACAATTCATCAAAGTGTTACTTCAAAGAGGTAAGGATTATTGATTTAAGAGGCAGACTTAGGCCTTATGCACATGGGTCTGTAGCCTACTGTACCTCTGATTTTATACAGCGGCAAACAGCTTTTTTTCTCATATTCATATTAAAGGGGTTTTTCACCCCCCCAGGGCATTTTGGGTAGATCCCCCAACATGGCTGTGTGAAGGGATGTGCGAAGGGAATCATACTTACCTAATACCCACCGCTGGGTTCTGGCTCCTTCGTTGCCCCAGCACCATGAAGCTGTCTGTTCTCCCTGCATTAACATCCCAGTTTGAAGTGAGTCACATGGCCACTGCAGCCAATGACTGGCCATAGTGTTGACGGGTTCCCACATTCGTCATGTCACTGAGTCATCAAACACACAGAGAACATGTCACATCTGCGGCCAGTCATTGGCATGAAACCGGATGTTGACAGGGAGAGAACTACTTTGGCGATGGGGGAGCAAAGCAGCATGGATTAGGTAAGTATGATGCCCTCTGCAGGTTCAGCCACATTGGGGGTCTACCTGAAAGGCCCCTTTAGGGGAGAACAACCCCTTTAAGCTCATGCTAAGACAAAGTGTGGAATGCCATATTACAGAGGTATTCTCCTCTAAAAGCGTAGAGACCCCATATAGCAGCCTAGGGGCCCATTAGACAGATGAGCCCTAAGTGCTAAAAAGTGTTAAAGTGTTGGTTAAAAAGTGAACGGTTCCAAGCTAAAGATTCTCTTATCAAGTCTCAATTTTAGTTCAGAAACCAAAAACACTAATTATTATGTAATTTTGCGCGTATAACCCCCACTCCGTTGCATTCAAATGATGAGGTATCATCGAAATTGTATAATGGAATTTAGCTTTCACATGATTGTATGTATCTACCAACTGAGTAAACCAGGTCATTTACATATGGCTGACACAGGGGATAAAATGCCATAATTACAAAAGTAACAAGCTGCTACAGTGTACAAACCATACTGTAACAGTCACTACAGCTGCCTAGACTTTTCCCCTGTAACTCTTTATAGCTCATATAACATTTACTGTGGGTCTCTGGGCAATATCATTAGTAAATATAGAGTAGTCATTATTGTCCTCTTTGTCAAATCAGAATGTACAATTGAAGAAACACTTTGATGAATGTGTCTTTCTGTTTGGTGATGAAGGGATAAATAGTATCTGCTTACAAGGCATTGTGATTTTATATGTGCATGTCTGGCCTATCATGGAAGTCCCAGGGAATCCTGGTACCAATGAACACAACATTTGTGTCAAAAAACATTGTTGTGATGTCATCCTGGGCATAAACCAAGATCTGACCTCTCCATGGCATCCTCTTGAGTCCTTGGTTAGCAATCTTAAGGAACCAGAGCCATGCAGCACCATTCCTCATGATGACAGACGAAATGTCAGACTGTCTGGCATGAGAACAACGTCAGCATCTCATTGCCAAACCCAACATCTACAGACTGTTTACAATGTAGCAGCTCTCACGCATGTTTGGTAAGCCTTTGTGATGTCATGTATTTGTTCAAGCTTTGCCAGAGTACAAAACAGTTACAAAAGAAATTTTATGCTGATCTTGGGTTTTGCTCAGGCTGACATTGACTTCCTTGTGTGACCTCTTCTCATGTGCAAATCCATTGGCTATCTGCAGGGTTTTGCAAGGACCTTTTGATGTTGACCTTTTGCTGGTTTGCAGGAATGGATTTTTTTTTGTGTCTCCAATAAACTTTAACATGATGCAAATGTTTATCCATATATTGTCTGTTCAAATATATAATATGCTGTCTGTGTTCTTCATACTGACCATACATACTGCAGACAGTGGTCTTCTGGTTTCCCATCAATAGACCAATCAGGTGGATCACTTCTTGTGCACAAGTATTTTATAATCAGCATCCTCTTCATTATTTATTGGCTGTGGGCAAAACGTATAAATAATGTACGGAGTATTTCATTGCCCATGCAGGCGGACTCTTCTGAGGGCAGATGACAGGTCTCAGATCTATGCCCAGTGGCACTTTAATACTCAGTAGAGATCAATGCCCTGTTACCAGATTATCTGTCCTCCAACAGATCCTGACACAAAATAAATCAGAGGAAGAACCGATTAAAAAATACCGGCATGGAAAAGCCTTATCTCTTAACCTTATTACCAATAAGGGTTCCAAGATGAAGTCTGATCTATTGGCCAACCAAGTTCATGACCCTGTAGATTGAGACAAATGAGAATACTACTGTATGTGTGGCCCGTATGTCTTTTCCACTGTGAAGTCTCTTTCTTTTCATAGAATGCATGCCAACCAATGTACATTCTTCTACCTCTCTATATTGTCTCTATCATGTTTAAAGATTATGCTCACTTTTGAACGCAGTCTTACATTGCATGTATTGATATAATCGTCATACAACATTGATGAACTTTGTTGATACATTGTAACATTCCTATTTTCCTAAATTATGGCTAGAGCTGTATCCACAATTTAGGATGTTGATATTGGTGAAAACAGTTGACAAGTTCATATAATGCATCAGGACAGACGATTGTAGAAGGCCTTCTGTAAGATTACACTTCCTTGACTGTGGTTGATCAGAGCAATCACTATGCAGATACTGAACCAGCAAAGAGTGGTGGGAGTTTCACCTCTGAAGCCTCCAAAGTTTATAACGCATCATTGGGCTATAATACATTCTATTGCCCTCTATTCCTACAAGATGCATAATGAAAAATACTTGCAGTTTTACTACATTTTTATATGTAAATTATACCTATATGTCAGCTGTAAAATTATGCCCAAAGGTGAGCATACTCTTCCAGCTTTATATAGCTTGTTCTAGCTATTACATTATACAGCTATTTTACATTTCAGGTGTTCTTGGGGCTCCATCAGTGTTCTCTGTCCAGACATAGTGAGTTCACAGTATTCATTTCTTTGCAGGTTATATCGAAGCAGCCATCATCCCCGCGGGAGCAAGGAGGATTCGTGTAGTAGAAGATAAGCCAGCACATAGTTTTCTGGGTAAAATATGTTGATTTCTGGTCATGAGAACTAGAGGGATCAGCAAAACATGACATCATTGTTACTGTGAATCAGCAAACATACGGCACCTGTTCCATGGTCTAAAGTGATTCTTGAAAATCTGTCAGAGAGCTTGTCTGGTAACTTGGTCTCCAGCAACTCCTGTGTTCTTCTGAGTAATAAAAGCTCAATTATAATCTCATTAAAGGGGTTGTCTCACTTCAGCAAATAGCACTTATCATGTAGAGAAAGTGCCACGAGGCACTTACTAATGTGTTGTTATTATCCATATTGCCTCCTTTGCTGGCTGGAATCATCACATTATAGACTGCTTGTTTCCATGGTTACGACCACCCTGCAATCCATCAGTGGAGCTCATGCTTGCACACTCTAGGAAAAAGACGCTTTTTACTATAATGTGCAAGCACGGCCACCACTGCTGTATTGCAGGATGTACCATGGAAATGAGCAGTGTATAATGCGATGGAAAAATGAATCCAGACGGCAAAAGAGGCAATATGGACAATCACAATATTAATATTACAGATAATAAAAGGCTCTCCACTTATAGACAACCATGTACCTGGTGCTCTCTCCTCATTGGTTCACCCAACCAATATAAATGGAAAATGCAAAATATATATAAATGGGAGGGCACTCAATATTTGGAAACTGGATATTTTTTATTGTACAAAACACACTTTATAAATAAAACCACATAAAATATACAACATAAAACCAAGAATGAAATGGTATGCTCAGATATATATACACATATAGAGGTAGAGGTACGTATTGATATTAGTAATCGCATATACACCAGAGCATAACCTAGAGTTCACATGCTAAAATAATAGAATATATGATAGAGTCAATGCCGTTTTCATTTAACAATAGCAATATGTTTATAGGAATCTCTTCTTGATGGTTAGTAAAGCTATATTAAATGCTTATTGATGGAATATCTTATATATAATCTTCTTATAGTAATCGTCTGTTCCTTCTTATCAGATGGTTAGTAGTTGTCATAAACAGAGTTAGTCACAATACTTGTTCTTTATATCCATATTAAATGTTGTTAGTTATAAGAATGAATATATAAAGTAAGTACAGGTAGATGAAGGTACTTTACCCTTTATACTGTAGTCTGTGATATGCAAGTCCGCATGGAGGAATATATCCTATTCTCCGGAGTGCTTTGTGGCGTCCCACGTGACTCACGGAGTTGCGATCACGTGACTATTTTGGTCACGAGGTACCCACCATGTGATTATGACATCACACAGGTCCTTAATCCAAGGAGTAATCCAAAGGTCCTGCAATTGAATAAGTATATTCAAGCTTGTTAGAGCACCAGATATAATTGCAAAAGATTCTTTTCTCTCTTCTTCTGTTTGGCTGGCCAGCCCGATCTTTCACAAAGTATATAGCAGACTCAAATCATTCTTAGAACGCCCAGACGCGTTTCGAAGCGACTGCTTCTTCATCAGTGGGTCTGTTTGATTCAAGTGACTGCTACCTTTTATTCTATCCTTCGTTCCACCTCTAGGCGGTTCCTTTAATTATTCATGTAAATTCACTCCATTATTGGTAACACCTTCCTCCAGGTGAATGTTGATACCTTTTGCATGACCATGATGGAATATCAAAACCTATATCTAAACTTACATCTAAATGATCTATATATAATAAATTGGCTATCTCATAGATACCTCTTATGCTCATATATTAACCATAAAATATAAGGTATAAAAATAAAATAAAAATAAAAATCAAAATATATAAAATGAATAATACAAAATTCCAAAATGCATACAAAAATACATACAAAAATACATGTAGAGATATGGAGAAAGAGAGGGATACAATCATTTGTTTTCCCATCATCCTTTCTTATATACCTCATCCATTTCTTATTATTTAAATACTTGTCTTTAACATCCAATAATCCCCTGCGTTTTTCTTGCGTTATTAATGCGTTTTTTACAAAAAATCACTGATCATTACAGTGGATCAAACTAGATCTTATAAATATATTTTTCACTTTATTTTGCGATTCTATTTAGAATTATCCTTTGTTTTTCTTTGTTTTTCTTTTTCTTTATTCTTTATTGTTCTTCATTATAGCCTAGTTCCTCATTTTTCATTTGTGGTTCATTTATGATTACAAGTGGATGGGGGTGAAAAGAGTCTAGGGAGGAGAGATCGTCGTGCTGATAAACAGCCAGACTGACGATCTCACGTCTCCAAACGCCAGTCACCCCTATAGAAAACCAAAAATTTCCATTTCTGAGTTCAACCCCTTCGGTATTAATGTCTCAAATTCATATATTCTTTTTGACTCCATTCTGGACATCTGCCTAATTATATCGCCCCCTCTCCACGGTTTTATTACCTTTTCTATTGCCGCAAAATATTTTATTTTTGTTGGATCCTGTGCATGTTTTTCTTTGAAATGTCTTGATAGCATATGTGTCTCTAAACCCCTCTTTATATTGTACACATGTTCTGCTATCCGTATTTTCAAACTACGTTTTGTACGTCCGATATATTGTTTATTACAACTACAACATAGGATATAGATAACCTCACATGTATCACATGTTAACGTTTCTTTTATCCTATGCTTAAAATTATTTTGTGTAGATGATATTTCCATAGTTTTCTTAGGAAATTTAGTTGTTTTACATCCCTGGCAACGACCACATCTGAAAAAGCCTTCCATTTTTAACCAACTTTGATTAAATTTATCTTTCTTTTTTTCTCTTATTGTTGGTGCTATTTTTAATCCCAAATTGGGGGCTTTAGTATATGAGATTAAAGGACTTGTTGGTATTGATGATCCCAAAGTTTTATCTTCCAGTAGATAATGCCAATGTTTCCTAATTATGTTTTCAATTTTTCTGTGGTGCATCTGAAAAGGGAGGACTAGTCTGAAATTTTGTTCTACATTATTTGGGTCTTCTTCTTTTAAACTAAAAAAATTTTTTCTATCTAAATTATTAATTTTGTTTAATGCTGTTTTTATAATTGATTCAGGATATTCTTTTTCTAAAAATTGTTGTGTAAGTTCAGCTGCCTCTTTTTCATAGTCTTCTTGGCGTGTACAATTTCTCTTAATCCGTCTAAATTGGCTGACTGGAATATTGGTCAGCCATCTAGGTAGATGTCCACTTGTGAACAGAATGTAGTTGTTCTTAGACACTTCTTTCTTATAGGTGTTACAAATGACTTTATTATTGATTATTCTTATATTTAAGTCTAGAAACTCAACTTTTTCAGTGCTAATGTTAACTGAAAATTTCAAACCCTTGTCGTTATTATTAATTTCCTCCAAAAAAACTTTCAGATTATCTTTTGTACCTTGCCAGATGAATAGTACATCGTCAATGTAGCGACGCCAGAGCACCAGGCCTGCCCCGAGCTTAGGCCCAATTACCTCCTGCTCCCATTGGGCCATAAATAAGTTGGCATAGCTAGGGGCAAACCTGGTGCCCATGGCTGTCCCTCTACACTGACGATAATACCTCCCCTCATATTCAAAATAATTGTGATCTAATATAAAGGCTACGCTCTGCAATATGAACTCTATTTGTTCCGATTTCATATAATCTTTCATACCTAGTTGCTTTTTTAAAGCATCTAATCCTTGTTTATGCTCTATAATTGTATATAGAGATTGGACATCTGCTGTCCCCATTATCCAATTTTCTCCATATTCGATTTGTTCCATAATTTTTATTACATCTGACGTATCTTTAATAAATGAGGGGATATCTTTCACTGACGGCTGTAGCAGTCTATCGACATACTGCGACAAATTCGAGGTAATTGAATTGATACCGGACACAATAGGTCTCCCCGGGGGTTTGTTCTTATCTTTATGTATTTTAGGGATACAATAAAACACCGGGAGCCGTTTTTCAGTATCTATTATATATTTATATTCACGTTCCAATAGGATTCCTTGATTGTATCCTTTTTCACATAACTGTTTGAGTTTGTGATAATACTGTAGTGTTGGGTCCGATATCAATTCAACATAAGTATCCGAATCTGATAATTGTTTAAGACATTCTTCATTATAATTTGCCCAATCCTGTATAACTATAGCCCCTCCTTTGTCCGCTGGTCTTATTATTACTTGGTTTTGTATTTGCAATTCTTTAATCGCTTCTCTTTCCTTTTTTGTCAGGTTGTTACCTATGTTTCTAGTTTTTAGTTTTCTCAAATCATTCTCTACACATTTTTTGAAAGTGGCTATCTCTTTTCCTATTTCTTGACGTGGATATTTTTTGGATTTAACCTTCAAATCTGTATGTTGGTAATTATATGATGTCATAGGGAATTCATCCATTTTTTCGAGGGGATTTTTCATGAAATATTTTTTTAGGCATAATTTACGTACAAATTTCTCAATTCCTACATATGTGGAGAATTTATCTAATTGTTTAGATGGAGCATATTTCAAACCCTTATTTAACAATTTTGTTTGAGTATTAGTAAGCTGCATCTGACTTAAATTTACAACTATATTATTTTGTTCATTTATCTTCTCTTCTGATGATAATCCTGATATTTGTTTGTATTTCCCTCCCCTCCGTATCTGTTTTCTTCTTTTTCGTATTGTTTCCTCCTGTGTGAACTTCGTTCTAAAGTGTAGTGAGACTGGTATGGCAGATAATCTTGCTTCTCTCTCCTGTCCCATTGCGTATATTGATCCTGTTGTCTCTGTCTCAAATTGTAATCGTGAGTCCCCGGGTGAATCCTTCTGTGTGGGTGATTTGGAGACAATCTTTGTGTCAATTCCCTTCGTGATTTGCGTGATGGAGATATTTGCTGTGGAGATTTTCTTTTGGTTTTGTGATGTGGAGGAGTGCAATCTAAAAAATGTGGTGTCATTAATGCCTCATATCTATTTGTAGTGACAATATTATATTGGTCATTATTTGTGGCCCTTTTGTTTTGTATCATCTCATCATCCTGTATATTCCCTCTTTCTATCCTTTTAGGTGTAAGTGTTGGTATATTTAGATTCTCATCTTTAGTGGGTGTCTGTTTTTGTTGTTTATGATTTCTCATTTTTTTCCCTTTTTTATTAATTATATCATTTTCTAATGAGTCGAGTCCTTTACAGATCCGACTTACCCACATATCCAAAATTTCATCTTTAGGTAAATTATCTATTTGTATTTTTAGTAGAGCAACTTCTTTTTGTGTCTCTTCTAATATTTGAATCCTTCTTTCAATGATCATCTGTATTAATGACTTGGAATGTGCTTTTAACAGGTCATCCCATCTCATATTAAATTCTTCTGACCTCAAGTCATGTGCTATTTCTTTAACCAAAAGTAACCCTTTTGGGATTATATTATTCTCCACAAATTGAGTTAATGATTTGATCTCCCATTTGTTCCGTAGTTGTTTATATAGCAATTTTTCCAATTCCCTAAATAATTCATTAACTGATTGTTTGTCAGGGTTTTGTATCCCTGCAACATCATTATTCAGATCATAAGATTCAATTTTTTTGCACTTTTTATCCATATGATTCCAAATATCCATAGTGTCTACAAGGGGAGCTCTTTTAAATGGGTGAATGTATATAAAAAATTACAGATAATAAAAGGCTCTCCACTTATAGACAACCATGTACCTGGTGCTCTCTCCTCATTGGTTCACCCAACCAATATAAATGGAAAATGCAAAATATATATAAATGGGAGGGCACTCAATATTTGGAAACTGGATATTTTTTATTGTACAAAACACACTTTATAAATAAAACCACATAAAATATACAACATAAAACCAAGAATGAAATGGTATGCTCAGATATATATACACATATAGAGGTAGAGGTATGTATTGATATTAGTAATCGCATATACACCAGAGCATAACCTAGAGTTCACATGCTAAAATAATAGAATATATGATAGAGTCAATGCCGTTTTCATTTAACAATAGCAATATGTTTATAGGAATCTCTTCTTGATGGTTAGTAAAGCTATATTAAATGCTTATTGATGGAATATCTTATATATAATCTTCTTATAGTAATCGTCTGTTCCTTCTTATCAGATGGTTAGTAGTTGTCATAAACAGAGTTAGTCACAATACTTGTTCTTTATATCCATATTAAATGTTGTTAGTTATAAGAATGAATATATAAAGTAAATACAGGTAGATGAAGGTACTTTACCCTTTATACTGTAGTCTGTGATATGCAAGTCCGCATGGAGGAATATATCCTATTCTCCGGAGTACTTTGTGGCGTCCCACGTGACTCACGGAGTTGCGATCACGTGACTATTTTAGTCACGAGGTACCCACCATGTGATTATGACATCACACAGGTCCTTAATCCAAGGAGTAATCCAAAGGTCCTGCAATTGAATAAGTATATTCAAGCTTGTTAGAGCACCAGATATAATTGCAAAAGATTCTTTTCTCTCTTCTTCTGTTTGGCTGGCCAGCCCGATCTTTCACAAAGTTTATAGCAGACTCAAATCATTCTTAGAACGCCCAGACGCGTTTCGAAGCGACTGCTTCTTCATCAGTGGGTCTGTTTGATTCAAGTGACTGCTACCTTTTATTCTATCCTTCGTTCCACCTCTAGGCGGTTCCTTTAATTATTCATGTAAATTCACTCCATTATTGGTAACACCTTCCTCCAGGTGAATGTTGATACCTTTTGCATGACCATGATTTAATATATATCTCACAATGGAATATCAAAACCTATATCTAAACTTACATCTAAATGATCTATATATAATAAATTGGCTATCTCATAGATACCTCTTATGCTCATATATTAACCATAAAATATAAGGTATAAAAATAAAAATCAAAATATATAAAATGAATAATACAAAATTCCAAAATGCATACAAAAATACATACAAAAATACATGTAGAGATATGGAGAAAGAGAGGGATACAATCATTTGTTTTCCCATCATCCTTTCTTATATACCTCATCCATTTCTTATTATTTAAATACTTGTCTTTAACATCCAATAGTCCTCTGCGTTTTTCTTGCGTTATTAATGCGTTTTTTACAAAAAATCACTGATCATTACAGTGGATCAAACTAGATCTTATAAATATATTTTTTACTTTATTTTGCGATTCTATTTAGAATTATCCTTTGTTTTTCTTTGTTTTTCTTTTTCTTTATTCTTTATTGTTCTTCATTATAGCCTAGTTCCTCATTTTTCATTTGTGGTTCATTTATGATTACAAGTGGATGGGGGTGAAAAGATATTGTATTAATATTATAATAATATTATATAATATTGTATTAACTTTCTCTACATGATAAATGCAATTTGCTGAAGTGACACAACACCTTTAAACTTGATCGACTTTGATTTGATGATAATTGAGAATAGATGATAGCTAAGGAGAAGGCAGAAGTGGCTGGAGACAGGGCTGTCCGATGAATTCTTTGACGGATTTGACTGTGAACGGCAGAGGGCAGCTTGCTATGTTCTGTAATACTTAGCAGCTGCAGAAGCCAAACAGTTAAACATTTTTAATAAAACATAATTGTAAAAATTATTTTTATCCAAAAGCACATGTATATCACTCCATAGACTTTAAGCAGCAGAAGCCTGACAGAGGGGTCCTGGGAGTGTTCTGCTAAATCACATAATGCTTGGGCCCCTGATGGGGCATAAAAAGACAGTTACAGTATTTTTTTTTTATCTATGATGGTTTATTTTCTGATACTCAGCATAACAAACAAACAGCATTCAAGTTATCACTTCACTTGGTGGGGTGAAGCTGCGGCACCACCATCACATAAACAACTGGGCACTACCTAGATGGGTTGTCTCTATCTCACCTAAAGAGTGCAGTTCACAGACAAGGGAAATCAGGCTCCAATAACTAGCAGATCAGCTTAGCTTCCCAGGCTTTCTGACCCTAACTGACATTCTGAGGTCTCTTTTATTGCCCAGTAACAATCCCGGCAATCACACCTGGGAAGGCTAGGGGAAATAGCCGTGCTGGAAGGGTGTGGACTGGTAGGTGCCTCTACCAAACCTACCCACCAGTCCAACTAAAGTCCAGCCCAGAACAGAAACTAAACAAAACTATCTTAGCAAACTACACTTTGCTGAAACCACTGCAGCTTTCTGGATTTCATTTACCTTCATTTACCCATCTGAGGACTCTGGGTGAAATATAAATGCCTTCCAGCACTTTACCGTACACCTTTACAACATGGGTATTAAATGACATTGAAGCAAAACAATGCAAATGTTGGAATGAAAATGGCTTCAGATGACTTGACTTAGCACTTGGTAGTATTACCATGTATTGTATGGGAACGGTGTTATAATTAAAATATTATGTAGCTAATACAGTGCCTTGTGATAGTATTCACCCACTCCTTTTGATTTTTGTTTTGTTTTAGTTTTTACTGTTTTGTTGCATTACAACCAGGAATTAAAATGGATTTTCTGGGGTTTGTACCATTTGAGTTATACAACATACCTTGTAAAGGTGCAACATATGTTTTACTTTAGCACCAGCAATGGTTAGGACAAAAAGGAGAACTTTAATATGTACAGTGCCTTGCGAAAGTATTCGGCCCCTGGAACTTTTCAACCTTTTGCCACATTTCAGGCTTCAAACAAAAAGATATAACATTTTAAATTTTTGGTGAAGAATCAACAACAAGTGGGTCACAAGTGTGAAGTGGAACGAAATTTATTGGATCATTTAAACTTTTTTTGTAATAATAAAACTGAAAAGTGGGGATTGCAAAATTATTCGGCC
Source organism: Rhinella marina (assembly GCA_900303285.1). Lineage (NCBI taxonomy): Eukaryota > Metazoa > Chordata > Amphibia > Anura > Bufonidae > Rhinella > Rhinella marina. Next base: position 541,464 of record ONZH01000031.1, on the reverse strand, counting down.
TATTTACTTTCAGTTCAGAAAACTCACTCCAGACGTTCATTGAGGATCTCTGAATGATCCAATGTTGTCCTAAATGACTGATGAAGATAAATAGAATCCACCTGTGTGTAATCAAGTCTCCGTATAAATGCACCTGCTCTGTGATAGTCTCAGGGTTCTGTTTAAAGCACAGAGAGCATCATGAAGACCAAGGAACACACCAGGCAGGTCCGTGATACTGTTGTGGAGAAGTTTAAAGCCGGATTTAGATACCAAAAGATTTCCCAAGCTTTAAACATCCCAAGGAGCACTGTGCAAGCGATCATATTGAAATGGAAGGAGTATCAGACCACTGCAAATCTACTAAGACCCGACCGTCCCTCTAAACTTTCATCTCAGACAAGGAGAAGACTGATCAGAGATGCAGCCAAGAGGCCCATGATCACTCAGGATGAACTGCAGAGATCTACAGCTGAGGTGGGAGAGTCTGTCCATAGGACAACAATCAGTCGAACACTTCACAAATGTGGCCTTTATGGAAGAGTGGCAAGAAGAAAGCCATTTCTCAAAGATATCCATAAAAAGTCTGGTTTACAGTTTGCCACAAGCCACCTGGGAGACACACCAAACAAGTGGAAGAAGGTGCTCTGGTCAGATTAAACCAAAATCCAACTTTTTGGAAACAATGCAAAACAATATGTTTGGCGTAAAAGCAACACAGCTCATCACCCTGAACACACCATCCCCACTGTCAAACATGGTGGTGGCAGCATCATGGTTTGGGCCTGCTTTTCATCAGCAGGGACAGGGAAGATGGTTAAAATTGATGGGAAGATGGATGGAGCCAAATACAGGACCATTCTGGATGAAAACCTGTTGGAGTCTGCAAAAGACCTGAGACTAGGATGGAGATTTATCTTCCAACAAGACAATGATCCCAAACATAAAGCAAAATCTACAATGGAATGGTTCAAAAATAAACATATCCAGGTCTTAGAATGGCCAAGTCAAAGTCCAGACCTGAATCCAATTGAGAATATGTGGAAAGAGCTGAAAACTGCTGTTCACAAACTTTCTCCATCCAACCTCATAGAGCTCAAGCTGTTTTGCAAGGAAGAATGGGCAAGAATTTCAGTCTGTAGATGTGCAAAACTGATAGAGACATACCCCAAGCGACTTGCAGCTGTAATCGCACCAAAAGGTGGCGCAACAAAGTATTAATGCAAGGGGGCCGAATAATTTTGCATGCCCCACTTTTCAGTTTTATTATTACAAAAAAAGTTTAACCCTTACAGTACCAGCGCCGTACATGTACGGCGCTGGGACAATGCGGGCACATGGCGCCCGCTCGCAGGTGCGGCGGGCGTCATGGCCGGCAAGTCTCTGCTGTTTTTAACAGCAGAGACTTGCCGCTACTTACCCGATCGGCGGCGTCTTCCTGGGCGATTAGATGCCGTGATCACACGTGATCACGGCATCTAGTTGCGTCTAAACCCGGAAGCGTTCGCTTCCGGGTGGTGTACAGACACCCCGTGTGGCCAATCGGGGTGTCTGTACACCGTATGAAAACTGTAATCCTCGCTGGTGAGGATTACAGTTTTCAAAGTGCAATTCTTATTCTGGCCACTAGATGGCAGGCCAGGATAAGAAATGAGCAATTCATCGATTTCTGATTCTATAAAATCCATAATTGCTCATAAAGAAAAGAAAAAAAGCCACAATATATAAGCCCATATATGAGCTTTCAAATAGTAAAACAAAAATTAAAAAAAAATGTTAAAAAATATATAAAAAATAAAAAAGATATAAAAGTTCAAATCACCCCCCTTTCCGTATAAGTAAAAAATAAATACCTAAATAACACTAAATATAGACATCATGGGTATCACCGTGACCGAAAACGCCCGTACTTTTAAAATATAAAAAAAAAAATCCAATACGGCGAATTGTGTGGCGGAAAAAAGCGTCCAAATGGTGATTTGCCATTTTTTGTCGCTTTTTTTTTCTAAAAAAAATTAAATAAAAAGTGATCAAAAAGTCATACACACCCCAGAATGGTATCAATAAAATCTTCAGATTGTCCCGCAAAAAATGAGCCCCCATACAGCTCTGTACACATAAATACCAAAAAGTTATAGGGGTCAAGATATGACAAGGAAAAAAAAAAACGCAGGAAAAAGTATACGTATTAAGTATTGCCGGATTCGTACTGACCAGTAGAATGAAAGTAACGGGTCAGTTTTAATGCACATCGAACGCTGTAAATAAGAAACCCGTAGAACTGTTTCCCGCTTCCCACTACACCATATGCAATATTAAATGGTGGCGTTGGAAAGTACAACTTGTCCCGCAAAAAAGAAGCCCTCATACAGCTATGTGAACAGAAAAATAAAAGAGTTATGGCTGTTTGAAGGCAGGGAGCGCAAAACGAAAATGCATGACCGAAAAAACCTCCGGTACTGAAAGGGTTAAATGATCCAATAAATTTCGTTCCACTTCACAATTGTGACCCACTTGTTGATTCTTCACCAAAATATTAAAATGTTATATCTTTTTGTTTGAAGCCTGAAATGTGGCAAAAGGTTGAAAAGTTCCAGGGGGCCGAATACTTTTGCAAGGCACTGTATAAGTATTCGCCCACTGAAAGTCAATGATTTGTAGAGCCACTTTCTGCTGCAATTACAGATGCAGAAGTCTTTTGGGGTATGTCTTTTCTAGCTTAGCACATCTAAATACCAGGCTCCAACTTCTGCTTCAACTTCTTTAATTTGTGTTGGTGTACATCATTCTTGAAAGAGGACCTGTCACCGCTCCTGACATGCCTGTTTTAATAGCATCGTGCATTCCCCATGTAATAACAATTCTGGAGCATCTATTCTTATGTCTCTATGTTGTGCCATTCCTTTATTGTTTCATCTAGAAGTTATGAATGAATTGCTAGCAGTCTGCAGTAAGGGTACAGAGGGGTGGTAACCAGTTGGGGGTGTGTACCTGCACAGACTCACTCTATCTGATCAGTGCTGCCATTTTCAGACTGTGCAGGTGCACACCCCCAACTGCTTACCCCCCCAACTCTGTACCCTTACTGCAGACTTCTGGATATTCACTCATAACGTCTAGTATAAATAATAAAATGGCACAACACACAGCCATAAGAATAGAGGCTCCAGAACTGTTATTACATGGGGAATGCATGAAGCTACATATTAAACTAGGCATGTCAGGAGTGGTTAAAGGTCCTCTTTAAGTCATGCTACCGATTATCAGCTTGATTGAGGTCTGGGCTTTGGCTAGTCTGTTCTAAGATGTTTTAATTTTCCCCCTTAAAACCACTCCGGTGAAGCTTTCACTAGCCCAGATTTACTGATCCTAAAGATGGAGAAAATTTGTTTAAACTTGCGCCAGATTTATCAGTGGCTCGGGCTGGATGATAAATGTGATGCAGAGATAGACACTTTTGCCATGCTCCCTTTACACAAAGCTCTGCAACTCCCCTTCGAGCAAGTGGGGAAAAAAAACGTGTAGAACCTCTAGTTACACCAAACTGCACTAATTTGCAAGACATTTTATACAGATTTTAGGTGCAGCATTGTCTTTCTGGATGGTAAACCTCCATTACAGTCTCAAATATTTGGCAGACCGAAACTGGTTTTCTACAAGCACCTGTACTAGGTTCTGGCTGTCGTTCCCTACAAACCAATTCTGCATCCCCTTCATTCTTAGGTGTGTGTGGGGGGTGCAAAGGATGGAGCCACACCAGTCATAAAGTGATAAAATATACCAACAATTTGCAATCTCTTTTTGAGATAGGATTATCATTTTTAGGGTTTACTGAAATTATTTGTACTGTGAACTCTGTTATAAAACCGTATGTGGTATAGCTTCTAACCCCAACTTGTGGCAGCTGCAAGCAACTCTGTCTATACAGATGATTTGGGGCTATGCTATTAAGATATACTCACACATTCATGGGTACTTGGATCTAAAAGGAAAATTAAACATTCACTTAAAACTGAAACCCAGCTCAATATTATAAAGGTTATTTTAGGTTTTTGATGAATATAGAAAAAAATCCTCATCATAAGATCACATCCCATGCAGAAATGTGTGCAAACACCAGCAACAGGCCTCGCATAGACCCCTCTGTCTGCAGTAGCCAAAGAAAACAAAATGTTTGCTAACGAACAAGCCCGGGATGTAGAAAGTAATTTGATGCTTGTAGCCATTTCAGCTCTTGGATGCTGAGTAGGAGCACATGGCTATAGGTAGTAGAAGAGAAGAGATTTGGCAGAAAAAGTGATGGAAAAACTGTAAAATGAGAAAAGAGAATGTGGGAATTTGTGATACTGTTCTGGGGAGCAAAGAGCAGAAAGAGAAGATTATATTGAAATAAGTGCATGTGCACAGAGACCAGGTCCCTGCAAGGTGCCCAGAGATTAATTGTCACTTTACACCATGGGAAATATTTCCTGCAGCCACTAGATAATAATAATCTTTATTCATATAGCTCCAACATATTTCGCAGCGCTTTACAATCGGTGGGTTCAAGTGCAAACAGACTCATAAATAACATAGCAGTAAACATTCCAACAATTAACACAATAGGAATGAGATCCCTGCTTCAAGAGCTTACACTCTATGAGGAGATAGGCGTGACACATAAAGTAACACATATGTTTTGTACAATGGTCCATCCATCTTAACACAATAGGGGGTAGATATAAAGCTGGATGAGCTGTCACCGGGTGTGGTGGATACTAGTGTTGAGCAAAATGAAGCATTCAATGCGGAATTCTTCCAAAGTTTACAGAAACTTCACAACAAATCCAAATTTCTTTGCTCTTCTTAACGAATCAGTTTTTCCTAAAATGGTGGCTACATGTGTTACAAAGTGAAAATAAGCCCGGGAACACGAGATCATCCATAATGCCGTGCAGCCAGCCAATCCGCAGATATCCTTCCCTTGTGATGTCACAGCCCTATAAAACCCTCGTCCCACGCAGTCTCCACCATTGTCATGTGAGCTAAGCATAGGGAGAGATTTGACAAGCACTCATGTGCTAGGACCAGTGTTCCTGAAAATGATTACTAGAAGAATATTGGAAAGGGAGACTGCAGGGAAACTTATGCTGCGTCAGTTTTACTTATTTATTCCTATATTTACTTATTCCTACATCAACCATAAACTAAGATGTGTAATTCAGTACCAATGAGACGGAAGCCATTATTATTCCACTGCCAGCATGCCAACCAGTACCATCTAGTCTGCACCCCTAAGGTGGCCAGGTCTTAATGATGACCATCCTCATCTTTTGCTGGCTATACATTTTCCAAATCATCCTTCAAAGTCTCAATGTCCTAGAAAAGTCAGCAAGGAGCAGAGACAGTAGTTGCTGGATGTTCCTGATGGCATATTCTTATCAATATTAGATGATGTGGAAAAAGGAGGAAAAGCAGATGGCAGAAGAAGGGCTCCACCTGTAGGGCAGGAGAGAGCTGGGGTTGGAGAAGTTGGTATGCCAAAGCTGATTAATATTCAGTGTTTACTGTCAAATAAACTGCATGACATTGCAGGCAACAGTAACAATATACATATTGCCCCCCCCACCCTAACCAGCCAAACCCCATACCAGCAGAAGCCCTTGTTTAAATGTGCCGCGCGGCCATTAACAATGAAAAAGGACTATACAGTGCGGTCTTCATTATTAAATGAAAGGTAGCTGCAGGCTAAGTGGCTGTGTGGTTCTTCACCGCAGCATGGCCGTGACCAGCCCGTAACACGGCTGCTCTGTGTGGCCGTGCCCTAAGGCAGAGTGACCTGGGTATACCTGATTCATAGATATTCATGACAAATTAATGCTTAAAAAATAAAATTTCTTGACTAACTAGTGGATACGGATCAGGTTCAGAAGAATGATTATAAAGTGGAGTGGTGAATAGAGGATAGATAGATCAGGGGATGCGGTAGGCTCATCTAAAAAGATGTTTTTACGGAGCGCCTAAAACTGTGGATGTTATGAATTAACTTAATTGCTTGGGTAGGGCATTCCAGAGAACTGGTGCAGCTCGAGAGAAGTCTTGGAGACGGGTGTGAGAAGTTCAAATTATGAAGGATGTTAGTCGTAACTCATGAGCTGAATGGATTACGGGTTGGATTGTAGACAGAAATGATGGAAGAGATGTAGGGGGTGCAGGATTGTGGAGAACATTTTGGATGAGAATGAGGACTTTAAATGGATAAATGGAATATGCTCAGCTCTGACAGTTTACAGGGGAAGTTTATCATATCTTATGTACCTTGTGCTTAACTCTTTCAGCTCTGAGAGACTCTATTAAGAAGTCCATTAACAGCGACTGGAAAATTGAGCTACCTGGTGAGTTTCAAATTGCAGGGACCACCATCCGTTATGTACGCCGGGGACTCTGGGAGAAGATGTCTGCCAAGGGACCCACAAAAACTCCTTTGCATCTGATGGTAATATATTTAGCCTTATTTTATACAAGACACTCATTGAGTATTTTAGGTCTGTACGATGGTCTAGGCTGAATAACAGGAATATGTTTTTTTTATTTTATGCAGCTGAAAAAGCATCTCCTTTTGGGGTTTTAGCATGCCGAAACATTATTGTGCATTTACATTTGGCTGTGTACTGGGAATCTTTTTTGCTAACCTCTGGATTGGCTATTACAGTTAAATATTATATAATATTATATATTATAATATTATAACAGTGAAATGATAGCTCTTAGTAGGTCTAGCTTCTTTCTACCATGATAGTCACAACACACGGGAGATTTACTAAGCTAGATGTTCTAGAATTCTCGCTCAATTTACACAAATATTTTTATTAGACACTTTTTGTACTTTGCTTGACAGGGGGGTTTTGGTTTAGCAATAGCATGCGCTGACATTGGGACAACAATTGGCAATGCAAAAGTGTATAGTATAGCAGGGTGTGTGCTTTTTATGACAGCTGTAATGCGAGTTGATCAAGCAGTCTGATCAGCTGACACCATGTTATATAGCAGGATGAGATGAGCAGATCGATATGTATACTTGTGGGGAAAAAAATTGGCATAACTTGTATTTCAGTTGTTTAAATTCTTTTTGTTTGCTTAGGAGTCCGCAGTCCTGACAGTGATTGACAGCCTTCCCTTGGTGCTGTGCAAACAGATAACTGTCAGTCAGTAAGTTGGACAACCCAATGGACTCCTAAGCATAAAAAGATATTATAGGAACCTATAGTAAAGAGCTACCTCTGTGACATTTTTATTTTAAAAAAGTTACGCTTTTACTCACTTTCCCCCACTTGGATGAGGAGCTGCAGCAAGTGTCATAAAACAAAGGGTGACCAAGGTCCTCCCCGTTACGATCTGTCATCCCATGACACTCAGGAACTTCATAAAGACTTCCATGAGAGTAATTATAGTGTAACAGCAGCATAATGTAGTTTAGAGAATTCTAAGCCTAACAATCCCATATGCCTCCACTCATCTTGATCAGTCTAGGAAAAGAATATAAAGCCATTACCTAGCAGAGGGTAGTTAGCTGGTCAACACACTACGATTCGGCCATTAAATCTTTGAAACATTGAGCATGAACATAAGAAACACAAAGAGTCGATTACAAATATAATATGTTACAAATATGTCAAAAATCTGCTCAGCTCCTCCTGTTCTGCAACATGTTACCTGTAGATTGGACTGTATTTTCATAGTTCCCCCCAATGCTGACCCTTCCCCAAACTACACAACAAAGCTGACACATTGAGCTGCCAAAAACTGGAAGTGTCATCCTATTGCGCATGCTCTGGTGGCCAATGTGAAAGATTTTTTTTTTATACCGATTTAAAAAATGCTTAAATCAGTGCTAGAAATCACATAAAAACCATTTTAATCCCCTGCTCGGCTATACCATTAAATGTGTCACCAAAAACGTTATCTGCTAGTTAAAACTAGATAGAGATATATCTCCTTTTCTTATATTCTGTTTCTATTTTCTGATTGTAGATTTTTTAATTTTATTTATTGAACTTGATTATGGGGGCGGCCATGTTGCCGGAGTTGTTTTTAACAGCGTTTAGAAAGTATTAATACAATTGCTTTACGACAGCCTCATGATCCATAGACACAATGGTCAGGAGGGGACCTTACTGACTTCTAAGGGAGAGTTTTCTAGGCATGCTCTGTGCAGAGGTCTTTATACCAGGAAAGAACAGATAAGATTTGACAATCATCTATGGTGAATGGAGGATCCTTTCTTATCCATACACAGAGGTGATATCATTACAGTAAGGATAAGAATGACAGATAAGCAGGTAACTACAGTAAAGTCATCTGGTACCTTTTATTAGGCTTAGTTGCCAGCATGAAAATGGCAGGATTGTATGCTTTTTGTTTATAAATATAAATACTGACATGGAAAATAGAAAATAACATCATGAAAAAGTATTTAAAATATGTTAAACATAACAATGTGATAAAAACAATAGTTCATTTCCTAATAATACATTACCTTTAATAAAGACAAATTTAGACAGGACTTAGGAAAGGATTGTTGCAATGTTGACAAATTTCAGTAGTGGACAGACAGAGAGGAATACTGCAGGCATCTAGCACTTCTAAACTGTCCCATGATAAACATCAAAGGAAGCCATTGCAGGGGGACTTTTCTGGCGCTGTATTTTGCTGGGCAGCTATCCCAGTATTGACAAAGCCTTCTGCTGCTTTTAACTAACGCATCAGAAAATCATTTTCCTGAACAGGCAAGCATTCGGGGAGGGAGTTGACACCCAACAGCACAGCACCTCACATTGGAAATGGGCTGACCTGAAAAACATAATCAAAGAGAGGATTGAAAGAGGGGATGTGAATAGAGGGATGTGATTTCAACAATGTAGAAGAAGATGCAGCATTTTGCAAGGCGTCTGGAGCTTTTGTGAGCAGCATCAGAAAACAATTATAGAGCCACATCAGAACAAAGCCTCATCCAAAACGTACGCTGACAGTGGAAATCCAGCACTCTGAAAAGATTTCAGGGACATGCTTGCCTGCAGTAACAATAGCAAGCAATAATCATGTTCTTCCACAATACAGGAGTTTCCAACTGTATTTCTGTATCTTAAAGGCCATCATTTACTATAGCTCTACGTGTAGAAAAATCACAAATTTTGTCACAAATGCCATTTTACAATAAAGTTTTCAACTTTTTAGCTTTTTCTAACACCCTAGCCACTTTTCCAAAAATTGGGTGGGGTGTGGGCAGGAGGCAGGTCTTTGGCAGGAGCTCTGCAGCTCGACTAATTTAACATATGCACCAGAAAAGCACAGTCGGCAAAAGATGTGACAAATTTATTAAAAACCTTGCCACTTGCAACTTTTTTTTTAAACTGTTGTAAATGGCCTAAAAATTATTTTTGTAATGTACTTCATTAATCAATTATGGTGTTTTCCTACTTAAAGAGGACCTTTCATCACTCCTGACATGTCTGTTTTATTAGCTTCATGCATTCCCCATGTAATAATAATTCTGGAACATCTATTCTTATGGCTTTGTGTTGTGCCATTCCTGTATTATTTCTCCTAGAAGTTATGAAATAATTGCTAGCAGTCTGCAGTAAGGGTACAGAGTGGAGGTAACCAGTTGGGGGGGTGTACCTGCAGAGTCTGAAAATGGCAGCACTGATTGGATAGAGTGAGTCTGTGCAGGGACACCCCCCTTCTTGTTACTCCTCCTCTGTACCCTTACTGCAGACTGCTAGCAATTCATTCATAACTTCTAGTAGAAATAATAATGGTATGGCTCAACATAGAGACATAAGAATAGATGTTCAAGAATTGTTATTACATGGGGAATGCATGAAGCTATTAAAACAGACATGTCAGGAGTGGTGAAAGGTCCTCTTTAAAAAAGGACCCAAAGTCCTAGATTTTACTGCTTCTTAGAATCATCTTAAATTCATCATTCTCATACAACGTTGTAATGGTGTATGGATTTTAACAGGCTGCCACAGCGAACACTACACAGACCGGAGCACACATTGCTTCTCAAGCTTGGCTTAATTCTGGCACAGCACCTCAGTACTCTGTGCCCGGTACAGTTGTGCTGTGCCAGGATTTAGTGGAGTGAGCTCCTGCCTGAGCCCGCTCTGCTCAGGGCTCTCTGTAGCACATTACTACTCCTGTACCTATGTTCTATAGAGAGCCTTGAGCTGAGAGGAGTGGACTTAGGCAGGATCCCACTCCACTCAGCTAAATACTAGCACAGCACAACTGTACAGGGCACAGGATACTGATGTGCTGTGCCAGAATTAAAGGGGTATTACCATCTTAGACAATGGGGGCACATCGCTAGGACCTATATCGAGAACGGAGCGGGGAGAGCTGCGCCTAGAGGACCCCGGGATTCCTGGGGTCCGGCCACCACCAGGCGCAGCTCCCCGCTGCTCCCATAGAAATGAATGGGAGCGCACCGCGCATGCGCATTTCTATGTGGCCGACGGAAATAGCCAAGCCAGCGCTATTTTAAGGGGCCCCATAGAAATGAGTAGAAGCCTTCCTTCACTTTGGAGGCTCCGTTCTAGATATAAGTGCGGGACCCAGTGGTGGGACCTGCACCTATAAGACAATGGGGGCATATCCTAGCAGGCACTGACTGACTGGCAGGTCAGCACTGTACAAGAATGATGATTTTAAGAAGCTGTAAAATCCAGGACTTTTGGTCCTTTTTGAGTAGGAAAACAGCATAATTAAATAATAAAGTACATTACAAAATGAATTTTTGGGCCATTTAGAACAGTCTAAAAGAAAGTTGTAAAAAGGTTTAGTTACTCTTTAATAAACTGTTCAGATCTTTCTCCAGCGGGGTTTTTACTAAGACTGACAACTGAAACGCCAGTCTTTAGCAAATGACCCCCACTGCATCAAAAAAATGGCTTTAGTGTAGAAAATGACCTATTGTTTAAATCAACTTTATATGTTAAGTATAGTCTTTCAATGTTTTTGGCTCTTTTTCGTGTTTCTTTCACCCTAAGCACACAAGAAATGCTCATACTTCATGTTTTATAGAGATCTCAGTAGTCAACACATTATCACAGGCAGGATTGTAATAAAAGGGAACATGTCAGTTATAAAACTGGAGGCAGATTACACAGGATCCATCATTGGACACAGCTCACTTCTCCCCCTACCTGAACAGTAACTTCCATACATGTCACAGAGCACTCTCCCATGGAAGTCAATAGATTGATTTCAGTTTCTCATGTCCATGTGGCTGCTGTAAAGCAAATCCCAGCAGCTGCTCAGCAAGATAGCTGCTCCATAATCAGGTGAAAAAAAATAGTTATATAGTAAATATTATATTAATCATACAGTATATACACACAAACAATAATTAGTGAAACAGTGATAAATTCAAAAGTGACATTAATACAATAGTAAGCAATTTTACTTCTCAATTAGTCCATAGACTATCTATATTAGAGATGAGTGAAACTCTTGAAACTCGTTTTTTCTCCTGTTCGTCGAATTTTTCAAAAAATGTTATTCAAGTACAAATCGATTTTACCCAAATCAAATATGCTCATTGGCTTGAAAATTGGTATATAACACTTCACGGTCTCCCAGGACTCATATTTTTCTTTTAAAAATCAGAGTAAAAATATAAGTCCTAGAAGATGGGAGAGAGAGAGAGAGAGAGAGAATACTGCACAAAACCCAAAGGTATACAAATTAGCTTTCCTTCCAAAAAGAAAAGAACACTAAACCTCTCTAATGCCAGAAAAAGATATGCTAATTTTCCTATAAGTTTCCCAGAAATGCAGAGCAGCATTGGCTGGACTACAATACTCCTCATGCATACTAGTTGGTCTCCCTAATGAGAAAGACCATCCCCAAGACCACCACAGAAGCCACTCAGTTAACCTGGACAGCTTTCTCTTGAGACACTCAGTTTTGTTTTCCTTTTTGGAAGGAGAAGTGATTTGCACATGTCATTTACAGAAGCATAATACATTCAGTACTCTTTTCCTTTTGGGAAAACTGTCTTGCACGTCTCTCTCGTTGGCACCTATAAAGGGGTGGAAAGCAGGAAAGATGCTGGCTTATACCTACCACCAAAAGTGGTTCAAGGAAGGACAACTGATAATCTTGGATCAAGACAGCTCTTATGGACTGCCATCTTTGTCACAGATCGTGACATGCACATAACAAATATCTTGTCATTAATATCTTGTTTTGTTTTTTTTTATATGTGATTAGGTCTTGCTCTTTCACGATCAGAACTATGGCATTCATTATGAATATACCATCCCAGTGAACCAGTCAACAGAGCAGAAGACCGAGGTGGAAAGACAACCAGATCATCTGTACATGTGGACACACAGCAGTTGGGAGGGGTGTAGCGTACAGTGTGGAGGAGGTAAGGGCACACTGATTGATGACGGCAAAGAGTACAGTCTTTAAAATATTCCAGTCTGTCAAGGAATGAAGTCTTCAATTTAAGATGCAATAGGTAGCACACTGCAGTGATAACCTTAATATTGATTGCAGTAGCCAATGTACAGAGCTACAAAAACATTGGGAGAACAGGGTTCTGTATCTGTATCTGTGTATCTGTACACCAGTTTTATACCCACGCTACCTGGGATTTTAGACTGTAATCCCATAGGTATTTGAATGCCTGTTGGACACAGACAAAAAAGATTTGCAAGAAGCCAGATGTCACCTCTTCAGCAGAACTGTACTGCCAAATGTATCCTGATACCTAAAGTAGGGTCCCCCAACTCCAGTCCTCAGGGCCCACCTAACAGTCATAATTTGAGACTATCCCACAGAATGAATAGGAAATCCTAAAAACCTGACAGGCTAGTTTCACACTAGTGGCAGCACGGATCCGGTGGGTGAAGGGGCCCGCCGGATCTGTGCTGCCGCAGGTGCACATGTGGGGCCGGAACTGCGCTCTGGCCTCATTCACTGTAATGGGGCGGGCCGCGGATCCGGCAGCACGTTAACCCCGCTGAGAAGCGGCCGGAACGAAAATACATTACAGTGAATCGGGGCCGGAGCGTGGTTCCGGCCCCACACGTGCACGGATCCGTGCTGCCGCTAGTGTGAAACTAGCCTTAGGTGGGCCCTGAGGACTGGAGTTGAGGAACACTGACCTAAAGAATAAAGGCTTATGCAGGGCACTGATAAAAATACAACTTCATAGAGATCCAAGGACCGTGACTTCTTCATATTGATTATATTGTATGTCTTCCATTGGCATTTAAAGGGAAAAGTTGGCTATACAGCCTTCATGTCTAAGAGTCACAGTATCTTACAAGTTTGCCATATACCGATTTATAACGCAACTATTATACATTGTGAGATATGATGCAAGGAAATTAATAAAAGAGAAGCTCTACCATTTCCATTTTCCATTGTAAGACAGCTTCGGAGCTCTCTTACGTTTAGACCTACAGTACAGACCAAAAGTTTGGACACACCTTCTCATTCAAAGAGTTTTCTGTATTTTCATGACATGAAAATTGTAGATTCACATTGAAGGCATCAAAACTATGAATTAACACGTGGAATTATATACTTAACAAAAAAGTGTGAAACAACTGAAAATATGTCTTATATTCTAGGTTCTTCAAAGCAGCCACCTTTTCCTTTGATTACTGCTTTGCACACTCTTGGCATTCTCTTGATGAGCTTCAAGAGGTAGTCACCTGAAATGGTTTTCACTTCACAGGTGTGACCTGTCAGGTTTAATAAGTGGGATTTCTTGCCTTATAAATGGGGTTGGGACCATGAGTTGTGTCGGGCAGAAGTCAGGTGGATACACAGCTGATAGTCCTACTGATTGACTGTTAGAATTTGTATTATGGCAAGAAAAAAGCAGCTAAGTAAAGAAAAACGAGTGGCCATCATTACTTTAAGAAATGAAGGTCAGTCAGTCCGAAAAATTGGGAAAACTTTGAAAGTGTCCCCAAGTGCAGTCCCAAAAACCATCAAGCTCTACAAAGAAACTGGCTCACATGAGGACTGCCCCAGGAAAGGAAGACCAAGAGTCACCTCTGCTGCGGAGGATAAGTTCATCGAGTCACCAACCTCAGAAATCGCAGGTTAACAGCAGCTCAGATTAGAGACCAGGTCAATGCCACACAGAGTTCTAGCAGCAGACACATCTCTACAACAACTGTTAAGAGGAGACTGTGTGCAGCAGGCCTTCATGGTAAAATAGCTGCTAGGAAACCACTGCTAAGGACAGGCAACAAGCAGAAGAGACTTGTTTGGGCTAAAGAACACAAGGAATGGATTTTAGACCAGTGGAAATCTGTGCTTTGGTCTGATGAGTCGATATTTGAGATCTTTGGTTCCAACCACCGTGTCTTTGTGCGACGCAGAAAAGGTGAACGGATGGACTCTACATGCCTGGTTCCCACCGTGAAGCATGGAGGAGGAGGAGGTGTGATGGTGTGGGGGTGCTTTGCTGGTGACACTATTGGGGATTTATTCAAAATTGAAGGCATACTGTACCAGCATGGCTACCACAGCATCTTGCAGCGGCATGCTATTCCATCCGGTTTGCGTTTAGTTGGACCATCATTTATTTATCAACAGGACAATGACCCAAACACACCTCCAGGCTGTGTAAGGGCTATTTGACCAAGAAGGAGAGTGATGGGGTGCTACGCCAGATGACCTGGCCTCCACGGTCACCAAACCTGAACCCAATCGAGATGGTTTGGGGTGAGCTGGACCGCAGAGTGAAGGCAAAAGGGACAACAAGTGCTAAGTATCTCTGGGAACTCCTTCAAGACTGTTGGAATACCATTTCAGGTGACTACCTCTTGAAGCTCATCAAGAGAATGCCAAGAGTGTGCAAAGCAGTAATCAAAGCAAAAGGTGGCTACTTTGAAGAACCTAGAATATAAGACATATTTTCAGTTTTCACACTTTTTTGTTAACTATATAATTCCATATGTGTTAATTCATAGTGTTGATGCCTTCAGTGTGAATCTACAATTTTCATAGTCATGAAAATACAGAAAACTCTTTGAATGAGAAGGTGTGTCCAAACTTTTGGTCTGTACTGTATTTCTACGCCTAAAGCAGGCATAGAAATTGGTGAATGTGATGAGCCTGCCGGCTTGTCCCCTTCCCTACCCACAATCTTAGACCTGGCATGAGTGGGACAAAGTCGCAGATAGCAGTGCAACTAACCATTTTGCCACTATATGCGTCTGAAATACACCTAATTTAGAGTATTTCAGCATAGTAAATGACTCCCTTAATTTGAAGACAATGCTCCATGGTACAAAGTATGCAGATTTACTCATGTCAACCAATCCAGAGAATTCTCATCCATCTGTAGACAGCTGTTTTGGTGTTCTTACCCCATACACGCGGGGTCACTTTAATGAGAATCTGTACCGAACTACATCTAAGGCATCTCATCCATCCAACCAGTACCCTGCTCTGTGCTAATAAGGGATAGGAACGCCAAAACAGCTGTTTATTCATGATTGCTCTTCGTTTTGGAGAAGTCTGGATGACGTGCGCTAATTTGCATTGTTTGTAGCACATAATGGTTATCTGTTTGTACAGCCCGTATCTTTCTATACAGAGATGCCATTGGACACACCACATTGTGACTAACTACTGTGACCTTGTTGTGGACATATATTATTGTATAGGCCATCTTAGTAGTATTTGTCTGCATAGTGAACTTCTGTGATGTTTTAGTCTTTTTTTGTGCTTATTACATGTGTCATTAATGAGAGCCTTCTTGTGTTGTATACCAGATGCTGGCTTCATATGTTCCAGAGCTTAGAGCACATACAATAGAACAGATGTGTGTAGTGGAAATATCAAAGAAAAAACTGCTTTCACAAGACTTGTACAGTGTGTTCATTAGAACATTTCCTTTACAATGCAAAATTGTCTTGGATGGCTGGAGCCACACACTCAAACAGATTTTATATGAGATCATAAAGTCCCTCAGTGAATTCTTATGTAAAACATTGATATACTGGCATTGTAAAGATGTGGCAAGTATCAGTCAGTCTAGAAAGTAGATGTTGCACGTTGTAGGGTTTTCTGGATTCTGCATTGTGAATAGGCTGCCTGTAATGCATTTACTGATGTAGAAACCCCCATTATTCCAGGTGAAAGAAAGACTCTTGTGTCCTGCACAAAACTGGTGAACAAAACCATGCTCATTGTAAATGACAGCATGTGCCTTCACGTGCCACGTCCTGACCCACAGATCCGGAAGTGCAACATGCATCCATGCCAGTCAAGGTGAGTCTTGCAGAGGCAGCAGATCTATCTTTTGTTAGGTACAAATAATGATATGCAGCTTCTCCACCTAAATCCAATTCATCCAGCAACACGTTTGATATTTTATGCCTCGTTTACATGCTGTAAAAAAATTAGTGCAGAATATTCATTGTTTAACAGATTTCAAAATCTATGGCGTGTTCATTATTGGTGTGGATTCCATGCTAAAGCCCACACAAACTCCACTGAAGTACAATAGAGCTAATTCATGGATAGACTCATTGGTTGATCTGCTGATGGACTATGTTCAGAATTTGTAATGGATTTGCCTAGTGCACGTTCTGACCGTGTACACAGGTACACGTTTTTGGTGGAAAAACTTTTCTCCACTCATTTCAAAATTGAGAAAAGTGGGCATGCTCTTATCAAATGGGGAGAGTTAAAAAAAAGTGGAAATTGTAGGTGCAGATTAGTCGCCGTACTTACCATGGAGCCAAACCACACTATTCCTATGGGGCCTGGGGTGAGAGGGGGAACTCACAATGAACCCCTTCTTCTGTTTACCAACATAAATACACAGGATTGTCCTGCAGCTGCCACTAGGGGGAGCTCAGTACATACAGACTTTACAGCTTCCACTGAGTTCAGTAGAAGTTGTAGAAATTCCTATGCATAATATATGAGTTTTTCCTAGAGGTAGCTACAGGCAGACAGTTTTATAATAAACTGCGTGAGGGGAACCCATAGATTCAGAGCTACTTACAGGACTTCTATCAGTGTGTTTTTAGAGCGTGGGAAAAAACTCCTGTGCTATGGCTGTATGTCTCCTTCAACATCTTGCTGCTCTATCCGCTTCATGATGGTCTGTGGCCTATTATGCCTGTGTAGAATGTATGCACTTCCTCCAGCTCTTAAAGGCCCAGGACACATGCCTTAAAGTCTCCTGGGAAGGTGTGCAATTCTTCTATTTGTTTTCCCTTGTATTGAACCCTGCCTGTTAACCCTTTGCTTTCTAACCTGACCTCTGCCCATTCCTGGTATTGACCCTTTGTTGCCGGCCCTGACCTTTGGACTGTTTATTGGATTACATGTACTCTGCCTGTACTGACCTCGACTTGTTTCCTGACTACAGTTTTGCCTGATCCACCAGTGCTCCGCACTGGTGTTTCTCGACCCCCATGGGTCAGCAGCCTCTCAACAGACCACTCCCAGAAGTATCACCTGGTAGTTCCCCTGCAGTGTCCAGATCTCTGTACAGTGTTTAAAGGGTGAAGACCAGGGGCCACTTAATGCCCTCAGGAGTAGTCCAAAGACAAATCAGTTTCATGACACAGTAGATCCACATTCGCTTCCGTAACATGGAAGAACATACAAACTCCATGCATACTCTCTCCTTGGTCGTATTTGGACACAACAACCCTCACTGGTGCTGCAAGACAGTAGTGCTAACCACTGAGCCACCATGCTGCCTTGTGGTTTTAGGTGTGCAAAGGAAATTGCAATGTTAGCGACTCCTGTTTTTTTCTCTCACATTTCACAGTCCGAGCGGTTTTCAGGGTGCACTGTGCTCAGCCTGTCTTTAATTTTACTGATCTGTAATCCCTTTTACTGGGCCAGTTATGGCTTTCATATGTTTTCATTAGCAGGTGTTAACGTCTGCCGAGCAAGCGTTGTTATAAAGATCTTTTCTCTTTCCCAGGCCCCTCTCACCTTTTGCTGTCTCTGTTTCTGCCTCTTTAACTAGAAGTACATAGCTGTGTGAAAGTGCTGAAATTCCTGGAGACTTGGCAGCTCTATATTGACTTGACATACCGCATTCCCACGCTCGCTGACCGCATTCACACTTGCAGCGCCGGTCCTGGGATCTCTGTCAGCAGCATGGTTTTCATTTTTAAACCTATTGATAACATCTCAGTTTCCAGGTACTGGACGTGCTGACTGTGCAGATGCAGGTTCCAGGAGCTGTCTAGGCTCCACACTCTGGATCTGAATTTACACATCTCGCCATTCCACCCACTCGCTGACTCTACTGCCGACTTCTCACATTGACATCAGCTGAACAGCTGCTACTGTAGGCTGATCATGGAAGAAGACCAATCCTTAATATTTTTGGCTACTGGTTGGGGAGATGGTGCACTCACTTTAGACTTGCTGCTTTAGAATAGTCTGACATATAAAACAGATCATTAAAGGGGTTCTCTGGTTTATGAGGTTACTGAGAACCCATAAAAAGCAACTGTAACCCTTCCCAGATTAGTATACATCAATTGAACTATTACTAATGGAAATGTAACTGGAAAAAAATCTACATCATAAGAATAACATTTTTACAGTTCACTATTCACCGATCAACTTTTTGAAGAGGCTGCGGCATTATGGTAAGTGCTGCAGCCTCTTCACAGCTATACGATGGTATAGTGGCTGTACTTGGTATTACAGCGACGGCCCATTCACATGAATGGGACTGAGCTGCACATAGGTCATGTGACTGTGACAACACTGGCCTAGGAAGAGGCCGTATCAGGCTGTTCAAACTGGTGATTGGTGGAGGTGCTGAGAGTCAGACACCACCGATCTGATATTGATAAGCTATCTTGATGATAGGTTATAAATATTTTACTTCCAAAAAACCCCTAGTGCTATCCCCAGTGGGCGATATAGGTAGCAAATAATGCAGACAGAAAGTGGATTGATACCAATAACAACCCATCACATCAGTCATTTCATTTTTTTTTTAAACAGCCCTGTTACATAAAATATTGTGTCTGAAATTTTAAGGTAAATGTGCCAACTCAAAAGCTGTTACTTAGTGGGAAAAATGTGCCAAAACTATGGCACAAATAAAGCAACCAATAGATGGTGTAAAATTAGACAAAGGTGTCTGAAGATGCACCAGATTTATTGTCCAGCATGAACCACTTTGACCAATTTGGTGCATCTTGACTGCCTGGTTTACACAGTTTACTCCATCTAAATATTAGACAGGATTAGTAAAACTGTCTAATATTTGCACTGTCTGTATTTTTAGGACCCTGGGATAAAATAAAATGCCCTTTCTAGGTGCCTAAAGTGGAGCCGAATTTAGAGGGGTTGTCCCATCTCAACATTTACGGCCAATCGCTAGGTCAGATAAGTGCAGGACCCACCTCTGGGACATGCTGCTAGCTCCAGAATGGGACGCCGAGAGAGCAGCCATTCACTGCTCGGTTGTTTTTAGAAGTCCCATAGCAGTGAATGAAGAGGATGCTGCTTCCAGAGGTGGGACTTGCCATGAATGTTGAGATGGGATATTTTAATCAGAATTTTTTTCTTTCAATTATAGTGTGACCGTTCAGTGTTCCTGGAACTTAAAATTCCCCTCCACTTCCCCCCATTGGCAGAATGCATACGCCATTTACAGCTTGCTTTGTTTCAGTAAAGTGAAACAGATGGCATCACGCCTGGCAGTACATCAGCACTTTATTGATAAAATACTAGCTGGCATTGTAATATTCTTCTGACAGCACCTGCAGGGAAACCATGGGGTATTTCCTCCCCACAGTTCTGCATAGTTAGGCCTCTTTCACATGTCAGTGAAATCATGGACATATGCTGTCCATGTTCTCCATGGTAGCACATGTATACATGGACTTTAATGTGTGTATTCACACATCAGTGGTTTTCCACAGACCCTGGAAAGCATGCCCTATTTTTGTTCATGATTATGGATCCCTCATGCACATTACAGTCTACGAATCCGTGAAAACCACAGACGCAACACTGATACCATCCATGTCTGGTTAGTGGTTTTCATGGATCGTTACTAAAGGATGCTCTAGTTTTCAGCCTAGCAGTGAAAGTGGAATAGGGATGACACAAAAAGTGGGCATATGGGCCAAACATGGATCCTTCATGGATAAACCATTGATTAACTTGTCATGGAAGACATCAGTGATGTGTGAAAGAGGCCTTACTGTTGGATCTTTCCTGCTTCTAAATTCTTCTACTGTGCAAAAAAAGAGAACTTTTGTACTGTGTGTCGAAACAGCAATAACTAATACGTCCGTAATAACAGTGTCCATAACCTGCTATGGCTTCATAGTTTGTGATTTGTGATTTTATGTGGACGCTTCTTTCTACTTGATACCATGAGCCCTTATGAAAAAAGATCATGGCATGCTCCATCCTATGGCATATTACAGCGCAATTGCTGTCACATATTACTTCTAGGAGGTAAAGTGGTGACGTACAGATGTATGTCTGGTTGTACAGGTTCCGTGCACATGGCTTTACTGTACCAAGGAGCCCTAATTCACATTCATGTAAAATTTGGTCTCCGTGTTTTTAAAAAAAGTGAAGTGGAAAATTTGCAGAAAACAGTAAAGTATGAGCATGGCCCAAACACGCCATTTTTATTTTATTGTTCTAGTCGGAAAATCATTTTTGGAACGTTGCCCCATGTTGATCAAAGCCACAGGTTTAGTCCATGTCCGCCGTATTTGTGCGCTCTTGCTGAGAGCGTCTTATGTCTGATATAAAATATACTTCATGTGTTTGTGTGTAGAAAGGGGTGATTGATTTAGAGGAAGTCCTGGCTGTTTAAACAGAGGGTACGTGAAGTTCAGTCTTGTAACTTTCTCGCTATAGAAAGGATCTTTTCTGTTTCTTCGTGTAGTGGAAATAAAAACTGAAACCCAATATGCCAGATCCTTCTCAGGGGCGCAGTGTGAATGGCAAGCTTTGTGTGCGAGCCTTAAGCACATGTCCGGGGGATGTAAAGCAACCTCAAATCCCTGAGAGTGTGCTTCCAGGGACACTAAGGATATTGCATGGAACTGCCCACACATTCCGGACTGAAAGGTTTATCTGCCCGCTTAGCAGAGATTACCACTTTGGCCTTGATTCAGAAGAGTGACTGTTCTCCAAATGTGACCTACAGTTATGGAGGGCAGGATTTATTCCATACCCTTATGCCCACCACTATTGTTACGTCACTCTTCTGTCCCCATCCTCCATAGACAGTTAGTATGTGGGAGGCAGAGTTGTGCCTGCCATGGGCTCTACAAGTAGAGCAACCCTAAAATCTTCACTTCGCTTTATACATATTAACAGTAAATCACCACAAAATTTCTTCTTTAATATTATTATCACATAGCAAAATTAAATCACAAAAGGCTAAAAAAACAACTAATTCTATTGACCGTTGAACTTTGCAGCCAGGGCTGGCCGAAGGCCAAAAGAACATTCTTCTTGTACTCTTTATATTTCACCAATTCTCCCCTCTGGAGACTCCATCTCTAAGGCCTGTTTCATACTTGTATTGTTAATTCTGGTGTTGAGATCCAGAATTAAACGGATCCTTGCCATTTAATACATCTGGATCTTCGGCCATTTAATACATCTGGTTTAGAGATGAGCGAACGTGCTTGTTACGAGCACTGTAGCGCTCGGCTCCCCTGTGAACAAATGCCCGCAGGCATTGCGGATCCGTCCTCAGCTGCATGTAAGTCAATGGAGACTTTCAGTCGGGTGAGGAGGACGGATCCGTTTGGTATGAGTGTCATACCAAACGGATCCGTCCCCATTGACTTACATGCAGCTGAGGACGGATCCGCAATGCCTGCGGGCATTTGTTCACAGGGGAGCCGAGCGCTACAGTGCTCGTAACGAGCACGTTCGCTCATCTCTAATCTGGTTGTATTAAATCTTCACTGAAAAAAATGGATCTGGTATGAAAACCATTGTAAGTCAACAAGCGCCCAGTCTGTTTTTTTTTTGCTAACAAAAAAACTAATCCAGCACCATTGACTTACAGTCCATTGATTTTCATACCGGATCCGGTTGAATGCCATTTCGCAGATCGGACACAAAAGTGCAGTTTGCAGTGGTTTTGTGTACGTTCAAAAAATGCAACAAAACTGAACAGAATGCATCCTGATCAGTTTTCTCCCCATTGGCAATGAATGGGGTCAAAACTGATCCGTTTTGGCCTGGTTTTGAGATCCCCTGCCGGACATCAAAACCGTAAAGCCACACCGCAAGTGTGAAGCAGGCCTAATTGTCAGTTTTCCCTGATCTAGTGGGTAGAGATAAGCTGCTGTGATGTCCCCAATACACTGAACAAACAGAGAAGAGTTCCTGCTTCCCTATCCCTTTATAGCACACTCTCAAAAGCAGCAGCAGTATGGAAGACATTATACAGCAGTACTGAGCAGTGTAGCTGTGAATCCTGCACAATAGTAAGACAGAAAACCTGCTAGAGTTACCAGCAGCGTTTCCATTTGTCTTTGCCTCTGTCTCTCCCTAGCTGCTTTGTCTTACCCCTCCTGTTTCCCTGTTCCTGTGATTGGTGTGATGAGCGGTAGGACCCTCATCAATCTAAGGGCTCATGCACACGGCCATTGCCCGGCCGTGGCCATAATGGCCCGCATACGCGGGTCCGCAATACACGGGCACCGGCCGTGTCCAGCCCGCATCAAGGATCGCGGATTCATTCACTTCAATGGGTCCGCATTCCGGGAAATGCGGAGGCACGGATCGGAACACCACAGAAGCACTACGGTGTGCTTCCGTGGAGTTTCTGGCCGTGCCTCCGCGCCGCAAAAAAGTAGTGCAGGCACTACTTTTTTGCGGTGCAGACCATCGGATCCGGATTGCGGACCCCATTCAAGTGAATGGGTCCGCGATCCGCATGCGGTGGCCTCACGGTCAGTGCCCGTGCATTGCGGACCGCAGTTTGCGGCCCACAGCACAGGCATGGCCGGCACACGCTCGTGTGCATGAGCCCTAATAGTTATCCCCTGTCCTGTGGATAGGGGATAACTTTACATAACCAGAATACCCCTTTAAGTCCTTACCTGCAGGACTATATCAGTTTTGCGGTCCGCAAACCACAGAACTACAAAACATGGATATCGACCGCCTGCATTCCACATTTTTTCTACTCCAAACAACTATTCTTGTCTGCAAAACGGACAAGAGTAGGACATGTTTTACATTTTGCGTAATGGATTTATGGATGCGGACAGCACATGGATGAGACAGCTTTCCCCCAAAGTGCAGCACAGCGATCTGAGCCTCTGTTCATTCCTTGTGATAGCGTTGGTCCGAGGATTAAAATATGTGTGGAAAAAAGTTTTAAAAAATATAAAAAAAAATTCTAATCACTTCCCTTTCCCCATATTAAAAATAAACATTAAACAAAAAATAAAGATCATTTGCATCGCCGCAACCCAAAATGTCTGTACTATTAAAATATATACCTATTTATCCCATTTAGGCCTTATTCACACGTCAGTGATTTCCTTCAGTGATTGTGAGCCAAAACCAGGATTGGAGCCTCCACAGACATAAAGTATAATGCCTAATTCACATTTCCGTGGAACACGGTCCGGGACGATCCGTGAAATCCCGGACCATGCTCCTTCTGAGGACGGGAGCGCACGCGTCATTGGTTGCTATGACGCCGTGCGCTTCCTGAGGCCGCCTCTGTACAGTGATAAAAGTGTATTTCACGGACGGTGCTCCACGGAAATGTGAATTAGGCATAAAGCAAAGATCTGCACCTGTTCTGTGTTTAGAGCCACACCTGGTTTTGGCTCACAATCACTGATGGAAATCACTGACCAAAATACTGACGTGTGAATAAGGCCTTAGTGAACAGTGTAACGGAAAAAGAAAGTGGCCAATTCGCTATGACTTCACTGCCCAAAAAATTTAATAAAAAGTGATAAAAAAACTCATACACACTCCAAAATTTTTTTAAAATTCCACCTCAATTTGGATTTTTTTCCAGCTTCCCAGTACGTCGCTAAAATTGCAAAATTAAATGGTGCCATTAGAAATTTCAACTTTTCCCTCAAAAAACAAGCCCCTATACGTCTATTTGAATGGAAAAATAAAAAAAAGTTTATGGCTCCCAGAAGGCAGAAAGTGAAAAATGAAAACGCAAAAGTGGAAAATCACCATGTCCTCAAGGGGTTAAAAGTGGCCATTAATGTAGGGAGTGCAAAGGTAACATTTGTACTCCCTGAAGGGCCCAAAATGTCCTGTTACCCCATATGAAAGGAACACTACTAAAAATGCTGGGCAATAATATAAAGGGGGTGGGGATCACAGGCACGCAATGATTATGGGGCCGGGTACTGATCTACTTACCCTGCTTGCATGACAATGTCATCTCAGCTACCTGAAGCCACCATTAGGGGGAGCATCCTGCATACAGATCTGTGCTGCTCCCACTGAGTTCAATACTAGCTGTATAAATCCATATGCAATTTTCTCCCCCTAGTGGAGGATACTGGTAACGAGAATTATATCATACATCAGTCAGAAAAACAGAACCCTCTATACATATCTGTATAATTTATATAATTGTATAATGTAACTTTCTCCATTAACTACTTTTCACTCTGGTGCATGCTGCATATTGGTATTATAAGCCGCTGCACGGGTCCCTTCCATGGTATTGAACTGGCAGCTCCACATAGGTGCTTTCAGAATTGCGACTGATCTGTGTTAATCAGCAGAGCAGGGATTTCTCCTTGTTAGTGCTGGCAGCCCAGACAGTCAGACTACCGGGTTGGAAAATGTGCAGGGAGTCTCTCTCGGCAATCACACTGGAATGTTAGTGTTGGACTGCAAGGTTGGACTGGTGCAGCTGTATTATCCTAAAACGTTCCCTGCTACTCTGGAGGGACTGGGTGTGGTGGGACCTGCTACCCAAACCCACATTTACCTGATTATTTTCTGTCTGGATGGATGCATGACTTTAACCCCTTAGCTGTGTCTCATTTAGTCAGTTTGCTATGTTATGGCAAGCTGCGCCCTCTACTGGTCAGGTGATTAACTACACTCTATATACTCCATATGAAATTTCTTGAAATTTGACACAATTTAAAATGATGCATGTATTAAAAGATGCCCAAAAGTCATCCCCATGCCAACTAATGTCATTCGAATTTCTCTTTTGGCTGTAGACCTGTAAATTCATGTGAACTTAAGGCTTTGTTCGCAGAACGGTCTGTTAGGACCTTCATCACAAATTCTGTCAAAAATGCTGAATGGTGAAGCAAACTGAGCTATTTTGCCCAGTAAAATGACATACACCATGACACTGCTAGGCTGAATATTCATTTCCACATCCTAGCAGTGGTCCATGAGAACCACAGACAAAACACAGATACTATCCTTGTTCTGGCCGTAGTTTTCATACACCATAATGTGTGTGACGGACCAACATAGGGCATGCTTCAATGGGGTCACCACGAACCCTCAGTCCACTGAAAACCGCTGATGTATGAATGCATTCATTAAAGTCAAAAGGGTAGAGTTATCAAAACTGGTGTAAAGTAGAACTGGCTTAATTCCCATAGCAACCAATCAGATTCCATCTTTCATTCTCTAAAGGAGCTCTGAAAAATGAAAGGTGGAATCTGATTGGTTGCAATGGACAACTAATCCAGTTCTAATTTACACCAGTGCATAAATCTCCCCCAATGGATATGTGAGTAACCTGTGGAGACCATGGACAGCCGCAATGCACGAGCACCATCCATGTGGCCTGTTATATATTTTTTTTGTGTTGCAGAGGCATGGACCGAAATGCCATGAAAGCGCTCCTTAGTGCTTCCGTGGCCTTACTCTCCATATCTTCCAGATTGCAGACCCATTCAAATGAATAGATCTGCATCCGTGATACGGTGCGCACAAGGCCGGTGCCTGTATATTGCAGACCTGCTGTTTGCGCATAATTGCGTCATAATTGCCCATATTTGCTGAGGCCAGACCCAGAGGCCAGACATATACATACATATATGTGTGTATATATATATATATATATATATATATATATATATAAAATTCACATTGAATATCCTACATTTCTGGTTTTAGTCTGTTTTACTTACAGTAGAACATTTCCCAACTTGACTTAGGATCAGGTGCATAACTATAATACATAGGGCCATAGAAAACTAAGATGGGGGCCCCCGCCACCTAGTGTAAGAAAGTTAAAACAGCAGCATATGTAGCAATAATTAAAAATGCACTCCCACTAAAATTAGTTTTCTTTGACCTGTTAGAAAGATACATGATGTAAACTTACCAGTGACTGTATTTGTGCATTATAACCTCCCTTCTGATCCTCAGTTGTGTCATATGACCAACACTCTGACTTTCAAGAAACACAGCATCTTATGTGTGGACAGGAAGTGTAATCATGGCCTGAACTGAGTGCAGTCTGGATTTTAAATGTGCAGAACGCTGCAGATTGCTACCTTTGCAATGAAATCTATGACAGATCCACAGCAAAATCCACAGCAAATCTGTGTGTAACTCAGTGGGTTGGATGAATTTTGCTGCCGTAAATCACTTCTTGTGTGGACATACATTAAAGTGGCTCCTAAGTTACAGTTTAGCCATAAGATGTCCTCTTCCAACCATGAGAAGACTGAGGAGAAGCTCTTGATTAGAGATGAGCGAACGTGCTCGTAACGAGCACTGTACCGCTCGGCTCCCCTGCGCTCGCATGGGCGCAGGCAGCCGCTTTCGTCCTCCTCACCCGATGGAAGCGGCTGCCTGCGCCCATGCGAGCGCAGGGGAGCCGAGCAGTACAGTGCTCGTTACGAGCACGTTCGCTCATCTCTACTCTTAATCCATTCCACATCCTGAATGTACAATAGATGGAGGAGTCTGTATCCCAGGCTATACGCTTCAGTGGAGCTGCACTCCCAGTTGTCATATCTACTCATTACCTTACACTAACCAGACACAATGGCCATTAAATTATGACGCAATGCGATACATTATCCCTAACATATTTTATTATACGTTCCACTCGCCATCCTGTGTTCCCTTTAGGGGCATCTTTCCAGAATATGTTGGTAAAATGGGTTGTCTTATTCTCAGCCATTTACTCCATAAAATTTTATGTGACACAGTGCAGAAGTGGCATGGGGTAAGTGGCTGGTGTTCACTATGCCTTTGGGACAGGAGACCGTTTATATACAGAGAGGAGCATATGGTTAATGAGCCTTCAGTCACTGTATAATGACACCCATGAAACAACCTATTTGCAAACCTCTGCATCTGAAAAAGCTGACGCTTCCAGCATCTGGAAAAATTCACTGGTCTCCAGTGGTAGGTGGACACAGTCTGTGACGTTTTATGAAAAGCAGAGGTGAAAAGGAAGTTCTCATATTGTGTGTCCTGTGACGACGCCTCACTTTTCATCTCCAGACTATAAAAGGTGTTCAGTCCTTTAGGCCTTATTCACACGTCAGTGTTTTGGTCAGTGATTTCCATCAGTGATTGTGAGCCAAAACCAGGATTGGAGCCTCCACAGACATAAAGTATAAGGCAAAGATCTTGATCTGTTCTGTGTTTAGAGCCGCACCTGGTTTTGGCTCACAATCACTGATGGAAATCACTGACCAAAATACTGACGTGTGAATAAGGCCTTATAAAGAGAAATCATTTCCAGCACTGAATATTAGAAGATAAGGGAATAGCTTCACCAGTAATGCTAACCATCTACCCAGGAGATTTATCAAGCCCTGTACAACAGTTTTCTGGGATAAAAATGTAAGAAAAAAATACAAAATAGTCCTCTCCCCTCCAGAATGGAAATAGCGGATTCTCACCTCCATAGCCCCGACGACGTGTTATCAGCAGATCTTGTGGCTGTGAGTAGAGTGCTATTAAATTTCAACTGTTACATTATAAGTGAGAGTTAACATCACTATTGTTTTTCCATTCTTCTGATCCGTAAGAACAGAAAGAAAAAACGATCCTGTAAAAGAAAGGATCCTGTGCATTAGGGCTCATGCACATGAGCGTGTGCAGTCAGTGCCCGTGCTGTGGACAGTAATTTGCAGTCCACAACGCACGGGCACTGACATTGGGGCCGTCGGATGCGGATCGCGGACCCATTCATTTGAATGGAATTCGCATCCGACGATCCGCACCACAAAAAAGTAGTGCTTGCGCTATTTTTTTTGCGGTGCGGAGGCACGGCTAGAAACACCACGGAAGCACACCTCCACATCTCCCGGATTGCGGACACATTGAAGTGAATGGGACCGTGATCCGTGCTGCACATGGCTGGTGCCTGTGTATTGCGAACCCGGCGTATGCAGGCCGCAGCACGGGCCGGCACCGGCCGTGTGCATGAGCCCTAAGTTATGCACATTGGCATCTGTTTGAGCCATTTCCTTCTGAGATCCTTTTTTCTTCCTGCACGCAGTACTTTTTTCTGTCTAAAAAACTTATCTCAGACACAAATGGCCTGTGCTGGCCCAGAGGACGGGAGCGCACGGCGTCAGTGTTTCACTGTACGGCGGCGGCCTCAGGAAGCGCACGGCGTCATAGCAACCAATGACGCCGTGCGCCCCCGTCCTCTGGGGCAGCACAGGCTGGGCTTTCACGGCCCGTATCGGGCCGTGAAATACGGTCGTCTGCATGGGGCCTAACACATAATGTTTTTTTTTTTTCCTGCGGAAATGCACACAGAAATCTGCAAAAGTTTTTTTCTGCAGTGGAAGTGCATGTAAAAATCTGTAGTGTTTGCAGTAGCAGCAAAGTGGATGAGATTTTTTGGAACAATCCGTACTAAACTTGACATGCAGCACAGATTTTATATCCACAGCGTGCCGGTTTATGTTGTGAATGTTTACTCAGAATTCGCTCTTTGTAATGCAGAAGGTGAACTACGCCGCTAATCTGCAGTATCTCATTGACAAATTCTGCCCTGCATGCTGCAGATTTTGCTGTTGAATTCTGGCAGATATATTGCAGATTTTACACTTACACAGCGGACCCACCAAGTGTGACCACACCCTTAGGCCCCATTTACATGTCCTGATTTTTTCTCTGCATCGTATCCGAGTCCGATCCGCAATAACGGATCTAAAATGCGGATAGTATGCGGATCCATTTATTTCAATGGTTCCCGAAAAAATGCGGACATCACTCTGTGTGTTGTCCGCATCCGTGTTTCCTTTCCGATTGTCCGCAATAAAAAACCAGCATGTCCTACTTTCATTCCGAAATTGCGGTCCGTAGCCCAATACAAGTCTATGGGACGACCGTAAATGCAGAAGACATGCGGAAAGGCATCCGCATGTCATCTGCATTTGCGTATTCCGTTCCAGGAGGGTAGAAAAAAAAGAAAAAATAAAGATTTGATTCCTCCTTCCGTTTTTTGCGGATAAACGGAACAGATATGCTGGAAAAACTGAGTTTTTTGCGGTACAACGGATCCGCAAAAAAATGACCGTTTTCCAGGATGTGCACAAATATGGATGTGTGAATGAAGCCTTAACGGGGTTGTCCAGGTTCAAAGCTGAATCTGGACATACCCCCATTTTCACCCAGACAGCCTCCTGATATGAGCATCAGAGTATTTCATGCTCCGATGCTCTCCTTTGCCCTGCATGGAAGAGCGCAGGGAAAGGGCGGTGTGTGTATATTTTTTACACTGCTATGTGGAGGCTTCTGTGGACAACAGTGCTGGAAATTTTTTTTTTTTTCATCTCTTGAAAAAATATTATTTTTAAAGATGTGCCAACTCCTGCAAAACTGAATTTTAAAATCCCCTCAAGATAACTTTACTCTAGCGTGTTTCAGTTTTTCATGGTTTACAAATTGTCAGTGAATGGAAACATTGCTCATAATCAGACACTGATGGTGGCTAACCCAGCCGCCTGATGGGGCTGTTGCAGGGCATCAGTGTAGGCAAACCACAGCACAGATTTGTCTCCTGCCCTTTACTCCAGGAGTATTTTCCTGGACTGCTTCCACAAGTCGCGTAGCATCCCATTATAATAAGATTACGCTTTCATTACATGGCTCTGGAGAAAAGTTCACTACCATCTTTATCTGCTAAAGTTTCATTGAGATCTGGAGACATTGTAATCCTGACTTTCATTCCTCAGATGGATGACAGGTTCATGGGGTCAGTGCTCAGCCACCTGCGAAAGAGGCTTTCAGCAGAGGGAAGTGTCCTGTGTATTCCAGCTGCAGAATGGCACTTATGTCAACACCCGGGATATCTACTGCACAGGACCCAAACCAGAGACCAGACAGATGTGTGAAGGTCAAGACTGCCTGTCTATCTGGGAGGCTTCAGAGTGGTCAAAGGTAAGGATCCAATAACATTACAATCGTCTTTACGTCTAAGTTGGAGCTTGATGTCATTGTTTAAACACTCAACATACAATGTGTATTTTTTTTAGCATAACCGACCCTTCACCTTCTAGAGTAAATCATCTCTTAAGTGTCCCAAGTTCAATTTTCATGCTATGGATTACTGATGGGGTGGAGGACGTAGAAGTGTTCTAAGAAAAGATAACATTCAAGTTGACCCTACAATGATATATTCATACGTCTTTGATATGATTTCTCAAAATTGTTGCAAATTGCTTTGGATTTGTGAAAATTAGGCCAAAAAACGCAATAGGCCAGCATTGTTTGAACTTTATTGACAAGAGAAGGACGTGGCTGAGCTCCTGGGACATGTAAAGAAGATTATATAATTTGCAGTATTAATTGTAATAGGAGATACTGTAGGAAAGGAGAAGATGAAGGGAGGAAGTGCTTGGATATTTTTAAATTATTTTTTTTTGCTCATTTGATGTTTAGTGTTCCTTTAGGGGTGCATTCACATCACTATTTAGCTTTCCGCCTTATGATCTTTCAGAAGAAAACAGAGAGGAAAAAAAACAGGATCTTGTAAATAAAATGGATTCTGTTGCATAAGTTATACATAGGATTGCATAGGATCCGTTTTTTTACAGGATCCAGTAAAAAAACGGATCCTGTTGCATCAGTTGTCATCCGTTTGAGCCATTTCCGTCTGAGATCCGTTTTTTAGTCAGAAACAAAAGTACTGCATCCAGGCCTCTTTTTCCCCATCTAAAAAACAGTTCTCAGGCAGAAATGGCTCAAACGGATGACAACTGATGCAACAGGATACGTTTTTTTTACTGGATCCTGTTTTTTTTCTCTCTCTCTTCTTCTGACGGATCAGAAGAACGGAAAACTAAAGGGTGATGTGAATGCACCCTAACCCTGTTAAGCCTCATTCACACGTCCGTGTCCATGCTCAAATCCGTGAGCAGGTGGTCAGTGAGGCATCCGTGAAGCTGTCCGTGAAGGATCCGTGTTGGGTCCGTGCGTCCGTTTTTTGCTCTCCGTGTTGCATCCATGTTTCACGGACACTGAACAGCTGAAAAATAATTTTCAAAGCATCTCTTCTTAATGATCCGTGAAACCGTGTTGCATCCGTGGTTTTCACTGACCCATAGACCATAATGGGCGTGAGGGATCTGGGAACACGGATCAAGATAGGACATGCATCCATTCTAAAAACACGGACCCACGAACCGTGCTAAAACACTGACCCATGGACCGTGATGAAACACACACATTCAAATGAATGGGGACGTGTGCTGTTCGTGGAGAACACGTACAGGACACATCCGTGAAACACTGACGTGTGAATGAGGCTTTAGGCTGTGTTCACATGTCTCGGAGGTTCCATTAAAAAACTGGACAAATTAGCACAGCATACTGCACTACTTTGTCCATTAAAATGTTAGGCTCCTTGATGGAAGCTTAGCAGAACCCATTATAGTCCGTTGGGTGCTGTTCGTTCCCATCATATGATCTAGTGCTGACTTTTTTTTATGGAACAGAACCTGGGAAACCTGGCACAGATGTGAACGCAGCCCAAGATGGACTAGTCTTACATTTAGACCTAGGTCAGTTTAGATGCCAGGCACTAGGATGGAGTCACATTCCCAGTAAATGAATGAGTCTGCTTTGAAGTTCGGCACAAGTGGGTTCTGCTGTTTTATGTTCATTATTAAGGAATTACTTCCGAATGAAGGTCGATAGGTCACGGCTTATAAAATATAAAATGGATGGTTTCCAAATATCAAATGAAGAATACTTTTGTTGCTGCTTTCATTAGAGGATTTATTTTTCTTGTTGGCCACCGTTCAGTCACTTCAGCTCACAGATCAAATTCTGCCCAAAGACAGTGTCATATTTCAGTGCCAATTATATGCCATCTATCGTACACACTCATTGACAAAAAATAATAACGCACAGAGATAGAAATGTATGATTGCTGCAAAACTCGACATGCTGGTATGTCTCAGGCAGATGTAGTGATAATGATTACAGGTGTAGTCTGATCAGACACTGGCTCCTCCCACAAAAGAGTCTAAAAGTGCTTTCCCTGCTGGTCTATAAAAAAGCTCTCAGAGGCTACCTTTGGGTAGCGTACCTTTTGACAAGATATTGTTGACTGCTAGACATGCATCTACATTGCACTCAGACATTTTGCCACAGGGGTTGCATCATCGGACTAATGCCCCTTTCACACGAGCGGGAGACTCGCATGTCTCCCGCAACGCATCTACAGGGCTGGACTCCTGCACTGACTGGGATCGCATATAATGCTATGCGATCCCTGTCAGTGCCGAGTCCAGCCCTGTAGATGCGTTGCGGGAGACATGCGAGTCTCCCGCTCGTGTGAAAGGGGCATAAGAGAAGCAGGATAGTCGTTTCTATGATTGCCTGCCATCTAGGCTGCTCTGACCTAGCTGTTAGGAGGTGTTGGGAACAGAGGTTACATAAGAGCACACATGGTGAACAGGCTCCAGGTGGCTAAGACAGATCACCAGTAGAGAGGATTGTTTGATTTCGTGGTCCACCATCCACTTTCATCACACACCCCTGTCTTCACCTGGACCATTTCCAGTTCCTTAGCAGAAGCAAATTTGGTGTCATGTCATCCATTATGTGTCATGCCATTGACAGCCAGCCACCGTCACCTTTGCTTGCAGTGGTGCTGTGAATGAGAAACCTGAACTGCTGAACTGCTATTGCTACACAATAAAACTGTATCCAGGTTTGGAATCCACCGACGGTCAGGTTTGAGTATGGAGGCCTCATTGTGAGCACGTCAATCCTGCCTTTGCTGTGGAGCAACACACTGCCCCAACTGCTGGTGTGATGATCTGGGGAGTCACAGTCAGTCACCCCTAGTAGAGATATTAAGGACACTAAGAGCCCAGCAATATGTATTTTTCTGCAGGATGATGCTCACCCACACTCAGCAAGGGTTTCACCGGAATGTCTCCACCAGATCACAACACTTTCTTGGCCTGCCCGGTCACCCAATTTACTGCCAAATTGAGCATTTATTGGACCAACCGGGATGCCAGCTGTAGTATATGTGGTCAAAATTGTCGCAGGATACCATAAGGAACCTGTATACCTCCATGCCCAACTATATCTCATCTTGTAACAAGTCTAGAGGTCACCCAACAGGTTCTAGAGCCTCCTTTCAATTGTACAGTTTTTCCCAATAAATATCCTTTTGTTCTAATATTGTAATCACTTACGTAAATCATCATTACATTCATACATACAATGTTTAATTTGATTCCAACAACTCCTTCTTGGTGTGATATTTTTTAACATTTTTTGTAATATGATTTAAATAAAATGTACGTGTTTAGAACCCTACTATACTGAATACCTAAAAATGCAGGTATAACTGCGCTGAAAGGGGTCCAGGAAGCTTACATTTGAAGGGTTGTTGGATGGGTCCTCACACCATAGATAACCCTTGTAACATAAAAGTCAAGGGTTAAGTCCTCATTCATATGGACATTCAGCACTATATGGATCTAGTCTAAAGAGTCTGAACCCTTACTGCAATGATGCCTTGACCTTGCCGTACAATCATGGAAAGAAGTGTTCTTCTGTAGTGTACCCTCCACTAGGACAGCTACATTTGTTATTGATGGAGGGGGAAAAGGGAACAAGATTGCGTAAGGACACTCCTCATTGACAAGTAGAATGGTAACACCCAGTGTTTATGCATTTCCAGTAAGAATAATAGTAGAAGAGCACAACACAGGGTTCTAAGAATAGATGCTCAGGCATTGGTATTTCATGGGAAAAAGAGAGCTTGACAGGTCCTTTGTCATTGTGGAGGTCACTCCCTTTTTTAAGTGGTCATCACTTACATCAGTCCACTTATATACATGTATTTTAGTGCTCTTCTGACTGTGGCCGGGGCACCAAGAAGAGGCGCATATCCTGCACCAATACCAGGGGTAAATGTGATTCCACAACAAGGCCAAGAGAGGAGGAGGAATGCGAGGACTACACTGGCTGCTATGAGTGGAAGACTGGAGACTGGTCCAAAGTTAGTAGATCACAGAATGTTCATAGACTCGTCTCATGAAAAACTTTGCATGTGTAACTTAATGAATTGTAAAGCAGTAATGCTGAAACAGCAAGTGGTCTCTTCTTTAAAGCACATGTGTTGCCTATTAAATGTGAAAACCACTGACGTCACTGAGTTCCTTAAGGAGAACATTCACAACATCTAATTCTCAATTAGTTGTTAGGTCCCTTGCTGTGAACTTGGGTCAGCTCCAAAAATGGTGCATTGACGACAGATCTTTGTGATTACCAATGCATCATTGATTAAGAACATCCCAATAATTATGTTTTTGTCCCACATTTATTTTGAGAAAAAAGGATGCAAAAGCATAGAACATAACGATTCTCCATCCTGGAGATACACTTTTTTTATAATGAATCCTAATGGTGACAAATGCAGCTGTATGACATCCATCTACGTCATATGTATATGTTAAACATGGGATATTAGCCTGATATGAACACAGCCTTAGCTGTACCTTCTAAATCTTTAAACTTTAGTTTTACTGTCTGTTTAAATAGGAATTATTGGGCTTTTCTTAATCAATGATTAATTGATAATTGCCAAGGTCATCAATGCACCATATCACATATGTATGTAAATGTCTCTGGAGATAAGTGGCATAAAGTAGTGATAGTGGTGGCAGGAATTTTTCTAGCCTCCCTCTCGATCCACATTCGTATTTAAAGGGGTTGTCTCACAACTTATATTCTACAGTTTTCAAACCAGCACCTGAATCTGAACACTTTTGTAATTGCATGTAATTAAACATTTATTATAGCTATTGAGCTATTCAATAAAATGTATCTGTACAGCGCCACCTGCTGCTTGCTCTTTTTCTAATATCTATGTCCTGCTCACTGAGGTGGAAGCACATGCTCAGTTCCATCTTTCAACTGCAGCAGAAAGGCCACAACCCCTGAGAACCAGCTTGAAATAAATCTAGCAGAACAATTGGAACAATGAGCTACAGGGCTGGTTCTAGCTTTGTTAGAAAGAGGTTGTCATATTGTAGATTATGTATGATTTTCATTTTTTACATGAATTATGGCACAACTCATTTTATAATACTAGTCAGCCTGAACTGGCTGATAAGAGGGAACAAAGAGTTGTATTATACTGTATTTCACATGGGTGTTAACTTTGACTCTTTTCTTTTCCCACGTGAACATGTTTCATTTGTATCATGCTAGTGGAGTTCTCTTGTCACCCAAATATTTTCCACTTCCAGTGCTCCTCCACCTGTGGGAAAGGCTTGCAGTCTCGAGTGGTACAGTGTATGCACAAGGTGACCGGCCGTCACGGAAATGATTGTTCCTTCTTATTCAAGCCAGTGGCCTACAGGCAATGTCACCAAGAAGCCTGTAATGAAAAAGTGAATGCCAACACCATCACGTCGCCCAGACTTGGTAAGTAATATGGAAAGATTTCCCCTGTTATATTGTTGTTTGGTTGTTAAGCTGATGTAGGATGGAAACTGGGTTTTAATTCATAATTCCAAACCATCTTATAGTATAGACAGATGTTGGAAAAGAAATCTGTAGACAAGCAATCTGTAATATTGGACTGCCCTGTTGCTGACAGCACTTTGAGCATACTGTCTGACTGGCACTATTTTATGGGCATTACTCCATTACTATATATCTGTTTGGGCATTGTTACCCGGCTATAAGCTCTGCTTATGTGGCACTGCAATTAGTTACATAGGTTTAAAAGAAAACATGTCCATCAAGTTTAATCTTTATCAGATCAGTTATATGACACTGTTAACCCTCAATGCCACTTGCTAATAGTTAAGCATCTAGCCCTTTTTTTAAATGCCAACATAGTATGTGCCATTACTACCTCTTGGGGTAAGGAATTTCACAGCGTGACTGCTCTAGCTGTAAAGAATCCTTTCCTGTATTGATATGTAATTCACCGTTCCTCCACATGTAATGAATGTCCCCTGGTCCTTTGTAAAGTCCTTGGAACAAATAAATCATGTGCCAGTTCTTTGTACTGAACCAACATACATACATATAAATGAGATCACTGCTAACACGTATTTTTTAAAGCTAAACAAGCCCAACTTTTTAAGCCTCTCACTACAAGAGAACTTCCATCCCATTTAATTTTTTGGTCACTCGCCTCTGAAACTCTTTCTAGCTCTTCCATATACTATGTAGCCCAAACCTGAACCCTATAGTCAAGATATGGCCTTACAAGTGATTTATAAAGGGGTAATATTAGACGGGGATCACAGGTTTTTATCTCTCATTTTACACACCCTAAAATCTTTTCTGCTTTTGTAGCTGCTGCCTGACATTGAACAGTGCTGCTTAACCAGAATACCCAAGTCCTTTTCTTGTTCTGTTGTCCCCAGTTTTATTCGTTTTAGGGTGCGTTCACTCAAGCGTGTGATGGCTGTGCCTGTTTTGCAGACCACAAACCGCAGATCTGCTAAACAACAGCACAGGCCATGTGCACCCCACATCACAGTGTGGATACATTGACTTCAATATGCCCGCAATCCGAAAGATGTGGTGTTCTACCTTTTGCTGTACGGAGGCACGGACCCGGAAGCACAGGGAAGCCCTTCCGTGTCTTTCCAGGTCCGTGCATCCACACCACAAAAGTCAGAATATGTTCTATCTTTGACCACATCTTGCGGATCACAGACCTATTGACGTCAGTAGGTCCACACCACAATGTGGGTTGCACACAGCCTGTACCCATCCACAACATTATTGATAAAGAGATTAAAGAGTATTGGGGCTAATACAGACTATTTTGGTCCCCACTGCTGACATTAGCTCATTTTGAGTATGTACTGTTTATAAGGACTTTTTATTTTCTTCACCCATGTACAAATATTGTCCCCTGGTCCCTGCTTTGTAGCTTCAGCACAAGGCTCTTGTTTGGTACTGTATCAAATGCTTTTGCAAAATCCAGACATATCACATCTGCCGCATGAGCAACATCCAGGCTTGCACTTACCTCCTCATAGAAACCCAGCATATTGGTTGGTCATGAATCCGTGCTGGTTATCGGTTATTTATTCACCGCTATATACTTTTGCAGCTCATTTCTTAGCATACCTTCAAATATTTTACAAACCGCAGATGTCAAACTTAGGTTTTGTTCACATATCAGTTATTTCCATCAGTTATTGTGAGCCAAAACCAGGTGCTGGTCAAAAACACAGGTGCAGATCTTTCCCTTATACCTTATCTTTGTGTAGCCTGCACTCCTGGTTTTGGCTCACAAAAACTGATGGAAATAACTGATCAAATAACTGATGTGTGAACAAGGCCTTACTGGGCAGTAATTATGGTTCCACATTCCACTCACTGGCGAGGACAGTGCCATATATTTCTATGGAGTCTATCTCGTGCAACAAGGAGAGAGAGCTCGATATGCACATGCTTTGCCCTGTCCTAAAGAACAGAGGGGTCTCAGCACTCAGACCCCCACAGATCAAAACTTTTGATATGTCTCTATAACATATCAAAATTTGTGTAAAAAATTAGTGACGCTTTAAGTCCGTGTTGGAGTACTATGTGCCAAATATATCTAATTATGTTATATATATATAATTTGGCTCATCTTTAAACCTAATAACAGAATAAAATGGTCTTAAAGGCAGAAAATGCTCAAAACCCCATATGAACCATATATCTGGAGTGAAACTCATTTAAGGGTTATTCTCATCTTAGACAATGGGGGCATACCGCTGGGACCCGCACCTATATAGAGAACGGAGCCCCCAGAGTAAAGGAGGGCGCACTGCACATGTGCAGCCGCCCTCCATTCATTTCTATGGGGCTGGCGAAAATAGCCGAGCTCTGGCTCGGCTATTTCCGTCAGCTACATAGAAATGAATGGGAGCGGTGGCCGCGCATGCGCAGTGCGTTCCCATTCATTTCTATGGGAGAAGCGGGAGAGCTGCGCCTGGTGGTGGCCGGACCCTGGGAAACCTGGGGTCCTCCAAGCGCAGCGCTCCCCCCTCCGATCTTGATATAGGTGCCGATCCCAGCAGTGGGACCCGCACCTATAAGACAATGGGGGCATATCCAAGCGATATGCCCCCATTGTCTAAGATGAGACTAACCCTTTAACATAGCCTACTTTTCAAAACTGGAGTGAGTGGTGTAAAAATGCAAATAGTCACAATTTTTAATTCTTAGATTTAAGGATTCTGGAGTGCAGGGCTTCCCCCGTAGTCTCCATTAATGTCGGGACCGATAAAATCCCAATAATTAGGATTCCATTATTTTTTTTTTTACTGTTTATTGTGGCTTTTTATCCTCAGCCTGTTAGATGGTTTATAACAAACTAGTTTACCGTTACCTTAATTTATACTGAAGCTTTGCTGAAGGTCTGTGATATACCATTGTCTAAATTATTTTGATTATTTTCTTACAGCTGCCCTGACTTACAAGTGTACAGGTGACCAATGGACAGTCTACTGCAGGGTTATTCGAGAAAAAAATCTGTGCCAGGACATGCGGTGGTACCAGCGCTGCTGCCAGACATGCAGGGACTTCTACGCTACCCAACTTCAGCCACAAAGCTAGTGACCTACAGCGCTGAACCAAGCATTGCAACACAGAACAGCAGTGCTACGATACCAAACAAGACTTGAACACAATGGTGCTGGGTGATTGATGCCAGGGGACCCAGGTTGTCAGATCTGAAATCAAAGAACAAGTGGCAGATACACTGTGTACTGTTGAGTTTGTTCTCGAGCTTCATTGGGTATCTCCTGGATCACGCTAAATGACTTAATTTGGATTACGCAAACATATTCTCAGGCAAATCAGGCAGG
Organism: Rhinella marina; assembly: GCA_900303285.1. Lineage (NCBI taxonomy): Eukaryota > Metazoa > Chordata > Amphibia > Anura > Bufonidae > Rhinella > Rhinella marina. The sequence goes on along the minus strand of ONZH01000031.1, from coordinate 502,177 downwards.
CTGGAGAAACTGTGATGTATTTTAAAGGTTTGCCCAAAAATTGAAAATGAGTTGCAAAATGACATTCTTTTCATGGGTGCCAGTTGCACACTAAGTTAATCTGCTGTGCTAAGAGATCATCAACTGTAAAGTGGTGCTTAATTCAAAGCACTGCCCCGTACTATGGTGCTTAGTGAGTTCTGGATATTTGCACACATGGTGCATACTGAGGACACACTATGTCTTTAACAAAAGCTGCATGTCTACTTTCACCAGTTTTTTTTTGTCTGGGTAAATTCACACCATGAGCATTAGACGTAACGGTAAATCCACTAGGTTTTTCTGTTGTAAAATGTGAATATGGGGACACAACTTGCCGTTTACTGTGTAATGTGCCAGAAGAGAGGGATGTGTCTTCTAGAATACGTTTTGACTTTGAAACTATATGCTGGCACATTTTACAGTTTTGTAGCCTGTGATATGATAGGCCATCAGCTGATTGAAGAGGCTGCAGCAGTCCCGTGAGTGTTGCGGCCTCCTGGCAGCTTACCAAGCACAGCGCTGTACATTGTATAGTGGCAGTGCTTGGTATTGCAGCTCAGCTCTATTCACTTGAATAGGGCTGAGCTGCGCCTAGGCCATGTGACCGATGAATGTGCCTTTACATGGCCTAGGAAGAGGACTAAGTGCTCACAGAGCACCGCTGTCTCTTTGTACATCTGATCGGCAGGGTTGGCGGGAGTTGGACCTCCTTAGGATAAATCTTGGAGACCCCCTTTAAATGGAACCATTGTTTTATATTGGAGGTTGGATTTAATAGCAATCCGCAACAACCCCGGATAAGGAGCTGTGTAAGGTTCCTCAATCAGTTACTGCTTCCATTTATACGGTCGGAGGGCACATTTATTTTTCTACTGGTAAAACATGCATAAGCCAGATGTTACATTACATAATTGGTCATTTATGGATCCCCCTATTCGCACATATCTGGGGTGCACTAAACAGTTTTAAAGCCCTTCTTCAATCCACTATTAATTAGATTTATGAAAACACCATTTTAATTCAATAGTAACCAATAGGGGCAGATTTATCATACGATGTGGTGTGAAGAAGTCGCAGACTGCATGTTTGTTACTTTTCAGTGACACTTGCCCAAAAATGTTTGCACAAGTGGTGTTTCTCTGCGACTTTCCTGGTAAGAAGTGTGGTAAGGGGGGTGGGGTGCCACACCACATTTATCATCTACATCAGTTTTCTGGCATTGAAGAACACTGAAATCAGGGTGTGGCATAGATTTCAGTTCAGGCGCACGGACTGCCAGATGCAGCACCTAATATATGACTAGGCATACGCCTTGTCACAAATCAAGCACAGGCAGTTTGCCTGGTTACTATAGCCCGGCGTACACCGCCAGGATATGATAAATCTGCCCCATTGTCTGTTTGCTTTCCTTTCCTAAAATGCACTACAGAGCGAGTGGCAATGAGCACAGCAGAATACCACTATTTTTTCATGCTCCCTGTAGTTACCAGACAGCTATCACTATTCTCCATCCTTGTGTTAACGTCTATATACTTTTTGTGTCTTTTTTTTTTTTTTTGACAGGTGGAAAGTCTTCCACAGCTCCTGTCGCACAAACCCTTTGTGAATTCTAAAGGTTGTTAAAAAATGTTGAGATTGATACTTTGATGTATCAGCTTCTATGTATATCTCCTTGTATATTTTTTGTTACCCTGTTTTATATTCCATCCTTATATTCTACAGCCATATATATATATTTTAGCAGGATACATATATATTGGGACCGGTTGTAAACACAGTGGGCTTCAGTTTCAAAATGCATCCAAGATGCAGCTTTTAATCCATCAGCAGCAGAATATCCCCACACTGTGCACTAAAAAGTTTTGGTGGTCTGCAATTTTTGGGCATATATCAAGTACCATAGAGAAGGTAAAATGTCAAAAATGAGACTTCCGCTGACTCAAAAACGGCACCAAAGCTCCACAAAAAAGCATTCTTGGTAGGGCATTTCATATTTCCCGATAGACTTTAATAAAACAAGCGTCAGCACTTAAAAATGCACCAAAAACTATTAAAATTATTTTTTTATTTTTTTTTAGAAAACATCCATAGTTCCTCAGTAAGCTGAAAAAATCCTGAAAACAAGGGCATGTCTCTGATTATCTTACCTGTATTAACAAGTGCAATAATGATGATGTCACAAGTTGACATCATTTGCTAATCAGCAGGTGATTTTAGAACATAGAAAAGCTTCATTCTAGTATTGTAATTAGCTTATACATTGTGCCATGTGTCTGTGGACAGAATTCTGTTGACTGCACTATCCTGGTACTCAGTGTTTAAAGTGGTGGTTATCCATGGCCTATACCTAGGATTGGCTATAAATATTATATGGGTGGGGGTCCTATTCTCGGCACCCCTGACAATCAGGTGTTTGAGGAAGGTGCGCTGCAGCCCCCTCTTTGTTTTGGATACTGGAACAGTGTACATTAAAGAACTCCCACACAAATTTTTATTCTCTGACCTGTTAGAAAGGTGCATGATATAATCTGTAGTGAATGTCATTTCTTATCAGAGGCTGAAATTGAGAGTTTCCACTCTCTTCTTATTGTAGCTGGGTCATGTGACCAACTCCCTGACCTCCAACTGACCCAGGACAGCAAGCCAGTCACTTCTCTATTCATTCCTATGAGACTGAAAGTGAGGCTCCCATAGGAATGCATAGAAAATTAGACTTCCTGTCCACACATAAGGTGCTGTGTGAGTTGGTGGGTCTAATTCCTAGTCACATGACACAGATAAGAAACTTCAGGATGATATAACTCAAAAAATTCAGCTACTGGTAAGAAAATGACATTCACTACACATTACATCATGTACATTTCTAGCAGGACATGGAATAAAATTTTTGCGGGAGTTCTTCTTTAAGTATCCACAATACCCAGTATAATTGCAATACTACTAAGGGTAAATGCACACGATCAGGATTTATCTGCGGACAATCCGCACTGAAATCCGCAGGTGTTCGCAGGGAAATTCGTGCGGTAATAGGTGCGGATTTGCGTGCGGATTTGCATGCGGATTTGCGTGCAGATTTTTTTTTCAAGTGAATGGAGAAAATCCTCATGAAATCTGGACAGGAAAAATAAAATAAATTGACATGCTGCGGATTGTAAAATCCGCACCCCAGGTCAAAATCCGCACTAAAAAAATCAGCATCGTGTGCATTGAGAATTTCAAATTGTCATAGAATATAATGTACATGACCTACGGACCGGATTTTCCGCACGCAAAATCCGCACGTAATCCTGATCGTGTGCATTTACCCTAAAAGTACGGTGCCCCGAGTACAGACAGCACCCGGACTGAGCACAACTGATCGGCAGGGGGGCAGAGTCAGAATCCACCAAGTTAAACCTAAGGGAGAATAATGCCCCTTTCACACGAGCGGGAGACTCGCATGTCTCCCGCAACGCATCTACAGGGCTGGACTCCGGCACTGACTGGGATCGCATATAATGCTATGCGATCCAAGTCAGTGCCGAGTCCAGCCCTGTAGATGCGTTGCGGGAGACACGCGAGTCTCCCGCTCGTGTGAAAGGGGCATAAGGCATTTAATAGCTTTAGCCTGGCTACAGACAGTGGGTACAAGGCTAGTTGTTTACATGACAAGTGCAATAAAGGCAGACACATTATAGTTTCTTATTACCAAAAAATTGACTTAATAGCGTATAATCTGGACCATGAAGTGGTTCAGTTTGTGCAAGCTCAGTTAAATACCATTAATACTGAAGTAATGGTTTAACAGCTGGTAATATGCTCAGAGCACTTATTCCCACATAGAATTGAAGTGAACTGTCCAGCCAAGAGATGTGCATAAATTCAGTGCTGGGAATTTATTTCTGACCATGAGAAAAAGCGTCCTTCCCTTGTATGTTTCCACAACATCCACTGACATAAATGGAGAGGTGGATGCTCACAGTCAATTCACATTCGGTAGTTTAAGACTGTCAAGTACTACCTACAATCTCCACTGGGGGGAGCTCAATACATGCAGATTTAGGCCTTGTCCACATTTCCAGTGACACGTCTGTGAAAAAAGCATTCATGTTTCACCCATGAAGATGCCCGTGACAGATCCATGGTTGGTCTGTGTGTCTGTCTCTACCATTTGTGTGTCATCTGTAATTCACGTAGAAAATCCCAGCAATCGTGTATTCTTTTCCAAAGTATGCTTTTAATCAATTCCACATAAACATAAGTGTATGCAAGGACACAGAAGTGAGATTTTCTACATTATTGCACGTGGAGTCCACTCCTTCCCACGCAACATGGATAAGTGGAATCGGTGTTGACCGGCTGTTTGTTACTGATCTGTAATTCACGGACGTTCCTCAGCTGAAAATTAACTTCCAAAGAATCTCAGTCTACGGTGAAAAACAGACGCACCACAAATGCAATCCATGGTGTGTCCGGGACAGCACAGCACATGTCAGTGAAAAACAGAAATGTGGACAGGGCCTTATACAGTTTTCTATAAATTTAATAGAAGTGGTATAAATTTATTTGCAGTTAGCCCCCAGCCCCACCAAATGATGCCTGTATATAGCGAGAATTATATCATTTATCAATCAGAAATTAACTGTACCCCAATGTATTATTTTATTTTTTTTTTGTTTACCATTTTACCATCATTTCACATTCCTAGATGCCAAAGGGAGCATGCCTGATTTGCCAAAGTAAAAAAAAAAAAATCAGTCCATTCCCTTTTTTTTTGTGGGCCGTCAAAAAAATGGAAGTTACTCCGTGTGCATTCCATTTCAGTATGTCCGTTCCGCAAACAAATAGAACATGTCCTATTATTGTCTGTATTACGGACAAGCAAAGGACTGTTCCATTATGGGCCAGTTGTTCCATTCCGCAAAATACAGAATGCACACGGACGTCGTCCGTATTTTTTGCAAACCGCAAAATACATACGGTCGTTTGCATGAGCTCTTATCCTGCACTTTGCACATTGTAACTTAAGTCCACTGGAGGAAGTAAATCTATGGCAACCTGATGTCCCCATGTACTCTATCGCTTTAGTTCTCAGACTGCCCCACCTCGCAGTAGGTGTTTGAAGGTTGCCACAGAGTGGATAGGTGTTCTCATTATTGGATTTATCCATGATGTTTATATAATTGCCATTAGATGTGTATTGGGCTGAGATCTAGACATCTATACCACTAGCACAAGGCATACCACAGGTGAAACGTATGTGTGTGTGTATATATATATATAATGTATTGGTAAATTCTGTATATAAACACAGACACTAAGTTGTGATAACAAAAATAATAATTATCATATAAAACAAAGTACTCAGCATTGTACAAAGAAGATTCAGATGCAGTGAGTATGTTTTATTTGTAGAGCCTTAGGTAGATTATTTGATAGTTGTTAATTTAATAATTTGGGGGGGAGGGGAGGTCAGCTGTCAGGTCACCCAGTCACACATCCTTCTCCTTATTATACTGTTATTTACTGACATCTGGTGGATATCTATAGTAACTACAACTCACTAGCGTGTGGTTACACAGAGTTTGATTGAAATATAGGGGGAGTCTATACTTTATGTAAGCTGCCAGCAGCCATATGGTGCAGTTACGAAAATGAAGGCCACATTTTTGAACATTTAATTGGACAAGTGCATTTGTGGGAAGGCTTGGCTGGGAGTAACCGACTACGTTTTTCAATAGAGCTGTATACAAGCAGGTACATGCCATTGAATTGAACAGTTTCATTCATCTGGGGCATATGTTTTGCACATCATTTCAAACAGAAACCACAAGAATGGTGCGAACCTCCTAGTTTACCTCTAGATATGATGTTGGTGCTAACACACCTCTCTGAATAATTGGTCAAAACGATGGAAACTGCAGTTCTATGTGACCAAATGCAAAATAATGCACGTGGGGAGAAGGAACCTTCTATCTGATTATTATATTGACAGTTCTTTTTTTGCCAAGACTTCAGAAGAGAAGGATCCTAGAGGCCCTGATCAGGGATGAGTGAATTGACTGAAACATCTGAAGTCGACTCGCATAAAACTTCGTTTAAATACTGTAAGGAGCAAGCACTCTATACAGTCAATACATATTAATACTGTACGGAGCGCTTGCTCCATACATTATTCAACCAAAGTTTCATGCGAATGTTTCATCCGAAGTCGATTCGCTCATCCCTAGTCCTGATATCAGACAGCTTTAAAATGAGTGCACAGTGTGGGCAGGGGGTTGGGAAAGCATGTAGGATGCTTGGCTGTGTAGCTAGAGGTTTGACCAGTAGGAAGAGGGAAATCATGATCCCGCTGTATAGAGCGCTTGTGTATCTGGAATACTGTGTCCAGTTCTGGAGACCCCCCTACAAAAAGATACAGATAAAATGGAACGGGGGCAAAAGTGGGCTACAAAAATTGTTGAGGGTCTGAAGCATAAATTATATCAGGAGAGGCTTAAAGAACTTAATTTGTATAGCAATGAGGACAGAAAGGAAAGGGAGGACATGATTAAAACCTTTATTTTAAAAGCATAAATAAGGAGGGAAGTGTTTTAATGAAAAACTCCAAACAAGAACAAGGGAGTGGAGGCTTAGAATAAACTCATACACATGGAAGCCTGGCTCAGGCAATCATCTCCTCAAGAACTAAAGGACCAGGCAGCTGAACTCCCGTAACATCTTCCAGATGGAGACAATTGGCAGGCCCCCCTACACATAAGATGGTCGTCCGGCCCAGCTAAAATCAGCAGGTTCGCCTTATCTCATGTGTATTGGCAGCTTAAAGGGGTATTCCAGCTTCAACCCCCTTTTTAGCTAGGGTCAAGACAATGCTGTTGCTCACCTGCTCCCTGACATTGTGTTCCTGTGCTGATGGTCTGGTCCAGCCCCTGATGTTTAAATTTCTGGATAGGGTCATATGTGCCGCTGTGACCAATCTCTGGCCTCAGTGGTGACTTTTTCCAACCAGCACATCACTGATAGCGTCTCTGGAAAAAGGAGCTGGATCGGACCCTTTAGTTCTGGAACAGAGCTGCAGGGAGCAGGTCAGTGCCTTTTTTAAACTGCAGCTACAGTGCTTCCTGCCCCTAGCTAAAATGATGGTTGGCAAGAAAATAAAAAAACTTTGATGTACTGGAGGGTAGTGAGAAGGGCTTTGACTAATGTGTGACTGGTGAGTGAGCAGTTTGTATATTTTACCTTCTACCACAATATACTGTAGCCCATAATGGATATACGAACAGAAAGAAAAGAATATACCTCCCAATTTATGTAAATCCTACTACTATGTAGCAGTTCAGTCTGATGCAGATACACACTATGAAGAGGCCCGAACAAACCAGTGATGTTGCTTTTACATTAGGTTTGTATGTTAGTCTGCTGCATGGACTAAATAAGCTATTTGTAGCATTTTACAATGGTGCTAACTGATCACTACAATGTTCCACTGTTACTATGGTACTGTATACTTTACAATTATTTGTGGTGCTATTTTTGTATTGAGAATAAAAGATGATGTAATTGTTGCTTTGTTACAATATAACACAGGGTTATAATCTCTATGTCGTGTGCGTCATTTCTGAATCTGAAAAGTGGCTTCACATTCTGGTAATAAAAAAATAAGCACAATATTAGAAGCGATGTCCAGGAAAATGTCATAAAGCCCCGTGGCTACGTTGTTCTCACAGAATCTCCTAATATATATAAGAAAAATATATACTTGTTTGCTTAAAGAGGACCTTTCGCCACTCCTGACATGTCTGTTTTAATAGCTTCATGCATTCCTCATGTAATAACAATTCTGGAGCATCTATTATTATGGCTCTATGTTGTACCGTTCCTTTTTAATTTCTACTAGAAGTTATGAATGAATTGCTAGCAGTCTGCAGTAAGGGTACAGAGGGGAGGTAACCAGTTGATGGTGTGTCCCTGCACAGTCTGAAAATGGCAGCACTGATTGGATAGAGCGAGTCTGTGCAGGTACACACCCCCAACTGGTTACCACCCCTCTGTACCCTTACTGCAGACTGCTAGCAATTCATTCATAACTTCTAGTAAAAATAATAAAGGAATGACACAACATAGCGCCATAAGAATAGATGCTCCAGAATTATTTATAGTTTATAGTTATTACATGGGGAATGCATGTCGCTATTAAAACAGCCATGTCAGGAGTGGTGAAAGGTCCTCTTTATAAGGGTTGTGTCATACTTAACCATCTACACTCCCGCAGCAAATCTTACCTCTCTAATGTGGTGCTGCTGGCATCAGTTCATTACCATGGCAAGAAGCCTAGCTGACTATGGGGCTGATTGGTCTATCAGGGATGCAGGGCCAATCGGGCTCAGCGATGACGTCATGTGCTTCCTAACGGTGGATTATTTATTTAAACAGGCATCTGCTTCCCACAGTTGCCTGTGATTTGTCTTCCTGTTGTTTGCTTTCTGGATCTCTGACCTGCTGTCTTTTTGTCACCTCACCTCTGTCATGCTCACTTTGCCTCTGACATTATCTTATGTTTTTGATTTTGCCTGTAATTTGACCCCGCATGTTTTCTCTCCTTTGGTTCCGTGACATAATATTCAGGTTTTAACTCCTTTAACCAGTTTAGGTCCCAAGCACTTAGGTTAGGGATCGTCGCCCAGTTGGGGGCTGCTATTTACGGCCAAATAGGCAGTTTGGTTGGAGCATAGGGCTGAACTGTTCTCTAACTAAGGTGACCGGTGGATCAATTTATAAGACAACTTCCCGCGTGCCCCTAAACGTGATAAAGTAACTAAAGAATATAACACTTATTCCCGATATGATGTTTACAGCTCCGCAACCATAGCCCTCACCTCCAGTTTCTATTTACATTATGCAACAGTGATGGAGCAGTATATGGCACATGACCTCTGCAGCCAATCAATGGCCTCAGCAGTCTCGTGCCATATACTGTTGAGGACAGTGATTGGCTGCACCTATTACATGTCATATACGGCTGCCATCACCACTGCAGCCTGTAAAGAGAAACTGGAGGTGAAGACCAGGGATGTAGTGCTAGAAACGGCGAAAAACTAATTGGTAAGTCTATGGCCCTGATTTATCACACCTTCACTCCAGAATTCTGTCTTCAAAAAGTCGCACGATAGGGCTTTTGCGACTTTTTTGCGCATTTTTTTGCGACTTTTTGCATGTGTACACCACTCACTCCAGTTTGTAATATGGGTGGAAAAGTGGGTGTGGTTAGCCATGTTAATGAGCTTCACTCCAGATTTATCATTGCGGCTTTTTTTAAAAAGTCGCAAAATAGTCGCAATCTCACTCCAGGAGGAGGGTGGAGTAGGAAAAGTGGAGTAGCTTCTCTAGACAGAAGTGTTTGGTTTAAGAACAAGCCACATTTATCAAACAACCTGTGACGTTTGATAAATGTGGCAGAAAGTACTCCAACACAGACTGAAGCAAAACTGACTTCAAATATTTTCCTAATGATAAATTCCCCCCTATGTTCTTTTGATATGTTCTTCCATTTGAGGGCTCTTATCACTCAGAAAACCCCTTTAAAGCCATTCTGAACAAGCATGTGATAGACCGGGTGGTGATAGGGTAGAAATGGAACCGTGTAATGTCATAATTAGGGCTGCAGCAAACGATTATTTCAGTAAGCAAGTAATCTATCAGTTAATCCAACGATTAATCGTGTACTCTAATAAGAAATAACTAATTAAAAGAACATTTAACTTCATCAAGTGTCCCCAGCTTGCCTCCCAGTGCCATCAGGCGCCCCCAGTGCCACCATCTCCCCCTCCTAGCTATGTCCCCATCGCCAGTGAAACAAAATACTTATTTCTCCTGTAGGGGTACCACTCCACTCCTCCTTTATTGCCACGCGCTGCACTGTCGGCCTGACGTCACGCAACGTCAGGTCATAGTGCACACATACGTGCACTATGTCCTGATGATGTGTCAGGGCTGAAAGTGCAGCGTGCGGGCTGGCTGGTGACCACAGAGCAATTGCAAGCGCTTCACTTCCGTTCCATGGTCACGTGACACAAACAAATCCTTGATGCATTGAGGATTTTTTGTGTCGAATTACTCGATTACATTGAGTAATCATTTTAGCCCTAGTCATAATGACATCATGGGATGGAGTAAACATACTTGTAAATCACTGTACACAGGAAAATTAGATAATTCATTTGTGTAGACTTCAGTGATCCGGATATGCCATGGCTGGTTCTTAAAGGGGCTGTCTGGGTTCAGAGCGCTGCCCTAGCAGTTTTACCGGGTGGGGCAGTGCTAAAGCCTGCCCATTAGTGCCACCTAGCTTACCCTTGAAGAGCCCAAAGCAAAGGAGAGCATCGGAGCATGAGATGATCTGATGCTCATATCAGAGGGGCTGCCTGGGTGAAAATAGGGGTATGTCCAGGTTCAGAGTCATCCTATTTAATCCCCTCATAGAGACTGTCACAAAGCAGTCACAGCGCCGTCATACCACAGGACCGATAGGTCTCCCATCACAAAGCTAGTTTTCAGCAGTGTCCTGCAACAGATTCTGCTTGCAACAAAAAAAATGAAGATCCATATTCACAATGGGCACCCACGTAACGAAATGACAATTTCAGTGACAACTGAATGTATACAGTTGCGCAGACTTGTGACAGTGGGCAGCTGCTGAAGTGTTGATTTGCTCATACATGTCTTTTCATTGTACTGCGGTCAGTGTCATTTATATGGTCTGATTAAGTAACCTGCTCTGGTGTGAGCTTCAACTGATAAAGCCGGACCTCCACCTATGGCTGCTGCATACTTAATCTTATCACAAGTACACAAATGACAGGTTATATTTAGAATCGCGGATTATTTGCAGACATTTTTATATTCCATTACTTATATACATAGTAGGGTTACAGTTACAAGTGTAGCTTGTATTAATCATATGACAGGCTCCTGCCGGTGAATACACAGTGGAATACAAGGTAAAATCTAAACATACCTAGCATTGCTATTTAACCCCTTGAATACCTGAGATTGTTTTTGTTTTTGCATGTTCGTTTTTCTTTCCTGTTTTCCCAGAGCCATAACTTTTTTTATTTTTCACCCTCCCGACATCAGTCAGTACTCTGCAGTTACTGGACCTACAGTCATATATAGCAGGGATGGACTGGGAACTTAATGTGGCTCTGGAAAAAATATTAAGAGTGGCCCCGTTTTGTAGTCAGGTACAAATTGATGGAAAGCAGGACCAGCAATACCATATTGTGGCACATTATACCACCCCAACAGAGCCAAATACCACAGTGCAGCACAAAATACATCCCCAAAAACTTCTACTGGCCGGCAGTGAGGAGCGCCCAGGTGGCCCCCTGGGCATCGGCCCACCGGGAAATTTCCCTGTAAGGTCTATGGCCAATTCACCCCTGATATATAGAGTCTTTACCTCACCCACCTGACATCAGTCAGTACTCTGCAGTTACTGGACCTACAGTAATATATAGATCACTGACCTCACCCTCCTGACATCAGTCAGTACTCTGCAGTTACTGGACCTACAGTAATATATAGAGCACTGACCTCACCCTCCTGACATCAGTCAGTACTCTGCAGTTACTGGACCTACAGTAATAATATAGAGCACTGACCTCACCCTCCTGACATCAGTCAGTACTCTGCAGTTACTGACCTACAGTAATATATAGAGCACTGACCTCACCCTCCTGACATCAGTCAGTACTCTGCAGTTACTGAACCTACAGTAATATATAAAGCACTGACCTCACCCTCCTGACATCAGTCATACTCTGCAGTTACTGGAACTACAGTAATAATATAGAGCACTGACCTCACCCTCCTGAACATCAGTCAGTACTCTGCAGTTACTGGACCTACAGTAATATATAGAGCACTGACCTCACCCTCCTGACATCAGTCAGTACTCTGCAGTTACTGACCTACAGTAATATATAAGCACTGACCTCACCCTCCTGACATCAGTCAGTGCTCTGCAGTTACTGTGACCTACAGTAATATATAAAGCACTGACCTCACCCTCCTGACATCAGTCAGTACTCTGCAGTTACTGGACCTACAGTAATATATAGAGCACTGACCTCACCCTCCTGACATCAGTCAGTACTCTGCAGTTACTGGACCTACAGTAATATATAGAGCACTGACCTCACCCTCCTGACATCAGTCAGTACTCTGCAGTTACTGGACCTACAGTAATATATAAAGCACTGACCTCACCCTCCTGACATCAGTCAGTACTCTGCAGTTACTGGACCTACAGTAATATATAGAGCACTGACCTCACCCTCCTGACATCAGTCAGTACTCTGCAGTTACTGGACCTACAGTAATATATAAAGCACTGACCTCACCCTCCTGACATCAGTCAGTACTCTGCAGTTACTGGACCTACAGTAATATATAGAGCACTGACCTCACCCTCCTGACATCAGTCAGTACTCTCTGCAGTTACTGGACCTACAGTAATATATAAAGCACTGACCTCACCCTCCTGACATCAGTCAGTACTCTGCAGTTACTGGACCTACAGTAATATATAAAGCACTGACCTCACCCTCCTGACATCAGTCAGTACTCTGCAGTTACTGGACCTACAGTATTATATAGAGCACTGACCTCACCCTCCTGACATCAGTCAGTACTCTGCAGTTACTGGACCTACAGTAATATATAAAGCACTGACCTCACCCTCCTGACATCAGTCAGTACTCTGCAGTTACTGGACCTACAGTAATATATAAAGCACTGACCTCACCCTCCTGACATCAGTCAGTACTCTGCAGTTACTGGACCTACAGTAATATATAAAGCACTGACCTCACCCTCCTGACATCAGTCAGTGCTCTGCGGTTCAGCCAATAATTCCAGAGCCCTGAATAATGGTAGAAACAGGGGAGTGGTAATAACAACCATTGCTGCCAGTCATTTACACTACAAGACACACATGACAGCAAGCAAACAGTCAGTGCTTCAGTTTTAATAATTATTCATTTTGCTCAGAGTTTCAATTTTAAAAAAATTGTTTATTGCATTATATATTAGCAGTATTAGGGAGGTAATATGGACCACTTCCCTAAAGACATAAAGTTAAGAAAATGACATTTTTCTATTACTATTTAAAGATGACGCTTCAAAACATTGGCAAGAGTAATGGGCTGCCTGGCACTGGATATCTGGGAAGGCAAGGGTCTCTGTAATAATATCTGTGGGGATCTATAGCCAGACAAGTGCCGGCTGCTTTCTTGGGGTGTTGGTGACGAAGACTTTGAACACTGCTGGAAAATATTGTGCTGTGAAGATCCAACATTTGATCTGTATAGAAAGAGGTAAGTTAGATTTACTTCAAATAAGTGTAGAATAGACAACACAGAGGAAGCATTTGGAGCTGGTTATATAATCCTACATACAAAGAGAAAGTCTAAGGGCCCATTCAGATGGCTGTATTATTGTAGGTCCGCAATAATTCGGACCCGCAATACTACGGCTGCCGCCCGGCGTGTGTTCCGCACCGCTGCGGAACACACGGCCGGGGGCCCCATTCAAAATGCCTATACTTGTCCGCTCATGCGGACAAGTATAGGACATGTTGTATCTCCGCTGCTGCCCACTCTCATAGAGGTGAATGGGGCCGCATCTATTCCGCAATATTGCACTAAGGCTATATGCACACAACAGTGAAAAAAATGCCTGTTAAAAACGGATAAACTGTCCATTTTTAACCAATGTTTTTTCACTGATGCTTTTCTGAGAAATGGTTAAAAACTGACCCATTCTATTGTACGGGGGCAGTCGGTCAGTAAAAACGGACAGGATAGAACATGTTCTATTTTTTTACATCTGTTATTCACTGGCCTTAAAAAAAAGCTGCAGTGCGAATAACCCCATAGACTACCATTGGTCTTAAAATGTGTGATGGCCGTTTAAAAAACACGTTCATCACACGTCCGTTTTTCACTGTCGTGTACCTAAATTAAAGGCGTTTTCAATTGTTACCACCAATATATACTTTAATTCTTTCTCTGTCAAGGGTTGCAGGGCAGTTTTCATATTAATTCCCCAAATATATTTTCTAAAAGTAGAGACCTGGTACATTATGGAAATGCCACTTTACCCTCCTGGGTGCCTTCATGCAACACTTTGTAAAAATGCATAAATGTTCATGTTTGTTGCTAAATGTATAAGGCTAGTTTCACACTAGTGCTAAACATGAACTGCCTACCAGAATTCATTGTATCCGGCATGCCCAAAAACTGCCTGAGCATCGACAGACGCGTCAGACTATAGTGACTTGGTGAAAATCTGGCCTGTCTCCTGCATTAGTGCCGAGATTCGGCTGGACAAATAACTCTGCAAGCATCGTTTTTTGTCTGACCGAATGTCGGCACTAATGCTGGATCCCTAACAGGTTCAAATATAGTCAATGGCCTCGGAGGGGACAGATAGTATCCTGCTATGATGGATACAATGAATTCCAGCAGGATGTTACTCTACTGGAACAGCCTGCTGAGACAGGTCAGTGCTAGTGTGAAGCTAGACTAAGCCAAGCAGAGACCACCACCGCCTAATACGTATAACTTGAGGATTTGCCGCAAAGATTTTATGCTGAAAACCCGCAGCTTAAAGGGGTTGTTGCTTTTTTGTATATTGATAATCTATCCTCAGAATAGGTCATCGATTTCATATCGGCGGTGGTCCGACTGTCGGCACCCCACCAATCAGCTGTTGAAGAGAAGGCTTGTACAAGAACAGCGGTGAGCTGAAACTACACCTTCCCATTGACTTCTATGGGACTGCTCCTTCCTATTCAAGTTAATAGGAAGGAGCCATCCCCTTGAATGAGACCCCTTTCATCTAGTATCAGCTAGGTAGATGACATTTTTAAAATGCAGAAGTTTTACACGTGGAAATTGACCTGCGGTGTGGATTTTAAAATCTGCAGCATGACAATTGTTTCTGGGGATTTTCATTGTTGATTGAACCCTGATTTCACAATGCGGTGGGTGAGATCTGAGGCAAATACTGCAACAAAATCAGCATGTAACATGGAATTCAGTGCAGACTCAGCACAGAAATGTACACAAAAATCCACACGGAAAATCTCCATAAAATAACTATTCTGGGCCACCTTTTCTTAGACCACTGTGTTGGACCATTCCTCTGTTATTACTCCCTTAAGTATATGAATAAATTGGTAACTGGGCATTACTAATTCTCTTGTCAGACCAATCAATGCTGACACCATTAGACTTTTGAGAAGGGGAATAGTAACACCTAATTGTCAATTTATTCAAATAAAATAATAAACGTACGGAAGTAAAACATTTTATCTTCTCCCAAAGCTTCAAACAAGTGCTGCTCCCCAAATACAGAGATTAGGTGCCATTTGAAAGATAAGATTCTGACCTTAAACATGATATCCTTATCATATACAGTATTTTACATTCTAGTTGCAGCAATCATTTAAAGTCATAGTGGGAGACGTATCAAACCGGTGTAAAGTAGAACTGGCTTAGTTGCCCGTAGCAACCAATTAGATTCCACCTTTCATTTTTCACAGCTCCTTTGGAAAATGAAAGGTGGAATCTGATTGGTTGCTATAGGCAACTAAGCCAGTTGTACTTTACACCAGTTTGATAAATCTCCACCATAATGTTTTACATATGTCCAAATGGCATTTATCATGTAGAGGTAATAGAAGGCACTTAATATTATATTGTGATTGTCCACATTGCCTCCTTTGCTGGCTTGATTCATTTTTCCATCACATTATACACTGCTCATATCCAGGGGTTACGACCACCCTGCAATCCAGCAGCAGTGGTCATGCTTAAACACTACGGGAAAAAGTGCCGGCCTCTCTGGTGACTGGGACTGCAGCTGTGCACATAGGCCGGGGCTTTTTTCCTGTAGTTTGCAAGTATGACAACCACTGCTGGATTGAAAGGCGGTCGTAACCCCTGGATATGAGCAGTGTATAATGTGATGGAAAAATGAATCCAGCCAGCAAAGGAGACAATATGGACAATCACAATACATTAGTAGGTGCCTTGTATTAACTTCCTCTACATGATAAATGTCATTTGATGAGTTGGGCCAACCCCTTTAACAGGATTTTCTGAGAAATTGAAAACTTTTTATCAGCCTAAAACCGTAACGTTATAATTTTCAGTGCACGAATATGCCTATGTGAAGACGTCCATATTGATTGGTCACAACACATTATCATATGGAAAACCACAGTGGTTGGGCGTGGAGTAAGAACAGTAACGTAAGTATATTGAAAACTTGAATGCAGCTAGCTTTGATATATGCCAAGTTATTACTTGCAATGTATTGTAGTCTTGACATTTTGCATATATTGGTGGTCATATGTGAATCATGTTTATACAAAACAAAGTTGTTGTGCAACGCTTCATGTTTTCGACTCAACATGAACAGGAGAAAAACCTGTATAACAGGTTTAAACAAATCCCGTAATTGGCACATTTGTCTAGTATATGGATTTTTATCATCTCTTCCAGAAAAGAATCTACTGCCTAAGGGGTCATATACACAAACGTGGACATGAAGCCTAAGTTTATTTTTGTAAAATTAATCTTAATAATTCTCTGTTGATTCGGGCTGTCATCAGACAATACTCTCGACAAATACATTGAATTTGCACACAGAGTTCTATTGGTCAGGCGTATGCCAAAATATACCTTGTTGGCAATTGTTTGGCAGCTATATATCGCCATAGCTTTTATTCAACTGCACTGAAAAAGATTGTTGACTGCACCTTTCAACACATCTGTACGCAAAAAGAAACCATGTACTGTGCCGTCTCTTCTGTGCTCTGTGGAAGACGTATCTAGAAGCTCACAGTTGTGTATGTCTGTGGCCCAGTTTAAACACATACACTGAATGGAAGCCCCCAAACTGGTGTGAACCGAGCCTGAAAAATTCATATTTACTTATCTCCCAAAAAATGTTTTACCTTAAACATCCACCTGGAGTATTACTTCTATAGGAACCTGTAAAATGAAATACTATATTGTATTATATACGTATTTATGGAGAAGATACAGGCCAGGAACATAAAAGACTTAGGGACACTTAGTATTCATGAAACTTTTGATATGTCAGACATATGATTTGATTGCTGAGACCCCCACCAATCGCTAGAATGAGGAAGTAAGGCAGTGAAGTGCTTGTATATCATGCTGCCTCTCCTCAGTCTAGCATTCAGTGGGGGTCTCAGCACTTGCCCCCCTGATCAAAACATCTGATATGTCTCTATGACATATCAAAAGTTTTATGAAAACTTAGTGACACTTTAACAACCCCCTGGCCCCAAATCCCTTTAGACTTTGCTCTTAAACTTTCCCTACTCTTACTTGAGGTGGCCATACACTTTCAGTGGCTGACAGCCCATCCACACACATGCACGCTCACAACATACATTTACTACAGAAAAAACATCGGCTGTTGCAAGGATTTTCTGGATTTGTCACAGATGTCATTCTATTGCTATGTCTCGAGTGATATCTACTGCAGAATGTAAGAATGCTGTATTTTTTATATTGGTCCACAACCAGTTATCGCAGTGTCATACAATGTGTTCAGAAAGTCTTAAGACCTTGTCACTTTTTTCACATTTTATTATGATGCAGCCTTGTTCTAAAATTAAAAAAAAGTTTCCCCATCAATCTGAACTCAATACCACATAATGACAAGGTAAAAACAGAATGTTTGAAATCTTTGCTAATTTATTGAGAAGGAAAAACTAAAATGTTGCATTGACATAAGTATTCACACCCTATAATCAGGACTGCCTGTCCCAGCCTCTGCAAAACACCCCGCACAGCATGATGCTGCCACCACCATGCTTCACTTTAGGTATGGTATTGGGCAGGTGATAAGCAGTGCCTGGTTTCCTCCTGACATGACCATTAGAATTATGTCCAAAATGCTCAATCTTGGTTTCATCGGACCAGGGAATCTTGTTTCTCGCAGTGTGGGAGAGCCTTAGGTGCTTTTTGTGCAAACTGATGGCAGGCTTTCATGTCTCTTTTACTGAGGAGAGGCTTCTTTCTGGCCTCTCTACCATAAAGCCCAGATTGGAGGAATGCTGCAGCGATGGATGACCTTCTGGAAGTTTCTCCAATCTGCACACACCATCTTTGGTGCTCAGCCAGAGTGACCATTAGGTTCTTGGTCACCTCTCTTACCAAGATCCTTTCTCCCCTGATTACTTATTTTGGTGGGACGGCCAGCTCTAGAAGGAGTCCTGGTTTTTCCAAATTTCTTCCATTTAAGAATTATGGAGGCCACTATGCTCTTTGGAACTTTCAGTGCAGCAAAAATCTTTTGTACTCTTGTGCACCACACAATCCTATCTCTGAGTTCTACAGGCAGTTCTTACCTCCACATGGCTTGTTTTTTGGTATACATTGTCAGCTGTGAGACCTTATATAGATAGGTGTTTGTCTTTGCAAATCATGTCCAATCAACTGAATTTACCACAGGCGGGCTCCAATCAAATTTTAGAAACATCTCAAAGATCATCAAGTGTAGAGATGAGCGAACGTGCTCGTTACGAGCATTGTAGCGTTCGGCTCCCCTGCGAACAAATACCCGCAGGCATTGCGGATCCGTCCTCAGCTGCATGTAAGTCAATGGGGACGGATCCGTTTGGTATGACACTCATACCAAATGGATCCGTCCCCACTGACTTTCAGTCGGGTGAGGAGGACGGATCTGTTTGGTATGAGTGTCATAACAAACCGATCCGTCCCTATTGACTTACATGCAGTTGAGGACGGATCCGCAATGCCTGAGGAGCCGCGCAGAGGAGCCGAGCGATACAGTGCTCGTAACGAGCACGTTTGCTCACCTCTAATCAAGAGAAATAGGAGGCCCCAGAGCTAAAAGTGTCATAGCAAACGGTCTGAATACTTTTGTCCATTTGAAATTTTAGTGCTTCCTTTTTAATAAATTAGCAAAAATTTCTAAAATTCTGTTTTCCTTTTCTCATTATGGGGTACTGAGTGCAAAATGGTCATGGAAAACTAGATTTTTTTATTTTAGCACAAGGATGCAACATAATAAAATGGGAAAAAGTGAATGGGTCTGATGGCTTTACGAATGACTTGTATATATGTTTTATGTACTGTATGTCTTTATGGCAAAACTGCACCATAACCGCGCTGTGTGCACAAGGGCTTTGACTAGCCCAAATTCAGATTACACAAACATGTGAAGGATGGCATAGAACATTTTTAAAACCCTACAAAATGCAAAACCTTTCAGCAGCACAGAATGTGCAGAAAACTGCTTGTGAACATACCCTACAGTCTATATTATTCACCAAAAGCAGAATCTGATTGTTGCAACGGGGGAGATTGCTTTTTATTTTCTTTTAATAAAGAGCAGATAATTGCTGCACATAAATGCAGTTCTCACCTCCAGTCAACAATTGGGCAATTATCAGGAATGAGGGGTTTGTAGCCGATAAATTCCTGGGCACTGACCCATGTAAAAAGGCCTTTATTAAGTCTTCCTTAATGGGTTTGTGATAAGAATTAGAATATAAAATCACAATAATTAACAGTTTACCAAAATGTATAAGCTTACCCATGAGCCCACTTCGAGGAGGGCTTATCAGTGAAAATCTAGTTGGACCAGATGTGGTTAACTGTAAATATAAAATGTATAGTTTATACCAATAATAATACAGAATACGGTATAAATCTCTGATGGACAGTTAGCTTATACATTCACACTTACACTTACATTCTTCTTCCTGGCTGCATTAGAAGTGAAGTCTGTTAACTCAACCCTGTGCAAACATAAATGATTAGTACACCACACATAAAATATCATGTAAAGCTAGGGGTGTAACTACAGGGGGTGCAGTGGGTGCAATCACATCTTGGCCCTAATTAGGGCCAATAGGCCATCTTCTATTTAAGAAAACAACTGGGCTATGGCATGGGGTATTCAGAGGCCTTTTACAGATACAGCCAGGGGCGTAACCAGCATAGCGGCAGACCATGCGACTGCAATGGGGCCCAGGGCAAGAGGGGGCCCAGTTTTAGTTGGGATTATCTCCTCTTCTACTGGAGGTGAAAATCTGGTCAGGACTAAAGCAGGGATCAGAAACCTTTGGCACTCCAGCTGCTGTGAAACTACAACTCCCAGCGTGCAAACATGCTCAGTTGTTCTTCTAACTCTCACAGAAGTGAATGAAGCATTCTGGGAGTTGTAGTTTCTGAACAGCTAGAGTGCTGGAGGTTGCTGATCACTGCTCTAAATGAACAACTTTTAGCAAATGAGGTGTTGGAAAAATGGCCCAAGGGTCATTGAGAAGGGTTTAGGAGGAAACCCTTCTGTCCTGTGTGGGGGGCCTGGTTTGATCCTTGCTATGGGGCCCTTACTTCTCTATGTACGCCACTGGATACAGCATTTGGACTTTCACGTTATATTTATGTGTAAAATAAGATACAACCTAAAATAGTTTTTTAACACCTATGTGACAGGAATTTGGTACATCTGGAAGAGTAAACTGCAAAGATGTTAAACGTGTTTAACTAGTTAAGGCACTATCCAAGCAGCGAGGCCTGTACTTGAGGGCTGTATTAGAGACCTCTGTGCACCATACTTACCTCTTTATATTGGACATTTGTGATACAGATGGAGAATATTGTTCCTCGGTAGGTACTGAAGTAGAAACGAAAGAAGGCTGTTTTAATCATTACATTAAAGAAATCTGCATACGGCAAATATCTCTTGAAGACTCAGATCTTGCCAGTTGGGAGGTATCAAACATGCATTTAATCAGTTATCTTTTGCACATGTAACTTCTTTTACAGAGGGAAAACAGTAAGATCAATGTGTGGATCAATGTGTGTTTCGTCGGACTGAAACAGGGGAAGGTCTCCCACGAAAGATTTCACCTATAAGGGATTGTCATGATGATTAAGCACATGCAATGAGATATGCCACAATTGAGCATACTGGTATCCCTCCAATGGGAGGTAATAGGCACTACGTTTTATTGTGACATGAGGTGCAATGGATACTGCGCTGTGAGGTGCTGGGTCCACTGGGCCTCAGTCACCAAATTACATGAGTCCCTTTTTGTAAAAACTTTTGGGGAAATATATTAAGACCGGCATTGTGTGTACCACAATTAGTAAGCAGTGCAAAAATGCGGATCCGCAATACCACGAATGCCGAACTGTGTGTGTTCCGCAATTTGCGGAGCACACATTGCCGGCACCCCATAGAAGATGCCTATTCTTGTCTGGTATTGCAGACAAGATTAGGACATGTTCTATATTTTCTTGCGGAGCCGCGGCATGTTGCTGCGGCTCAGCAAGATCGCACGTTGCCCATTGAAGGCAAAATTGCATAATTGATTTCGGACCTATTCACACGGTTGTGTGAATGGGCCCTAAGAGTTTTTTTACTGATGACCTATCCTCTCTGGACAGGTCATCTGTATCTAATCAGTGAGGGTCGCACACAGCGGACCACCGCCGATCAGCTGTTTGAGAAGGCACCGGCGCTCTTAGTAGCGCTGCGGCCTTCTACAGCTTTTCCTAGGTCATGTGACATCAATGTTCATCGGTCACATGGCCTAGCCACAGCTCAGCCCCATGGAAGTAAATGCCTTCTCAAACAGCTGATAGGCGGGGGTTCCAGGTGTCGGACCCCCACCAATCAGATACTGATTACCTATCAAGAGGATAGGTCATCAGTAAAAAACACTTGGAAAACCCCTTTAAGCAATATGCAGGATAATGCCTATAAAATGCGTGGTATGTCACACGATGAAGTGCAACTAGATGCAAAACAGCCATCACCCAGTGCACTCACATCCTTACTGCCTTGTTGAGGCTGTACATACAATAAAGGATATTTTATGGTGAGTGCTGTAGCTCCTCTTGTTTTGGCATCATCAATACTTTCTGCAAAGGACCATCTTAAAGGGAACCTGCCCTATTATAGAGGGAGAGAAGTTTAGCTCTAAGATCTATAGATGAGCTGTGAGGGTCAGTGAGAGTCCTGATTACCTCGCCCACACACACAATAACTGACAATCTTCTATGCAAACACACTGACATAGGAGTGGTGTGGGTGGTGTAATCAGAACTACGGCTAATGACTTATAGGCTTCAGGTCTAGTGGCCTATGATCTATGAGAGTGAACGTCGGGGCCCTGGGTTTTGGCCTAGAGGTGCCCAGGAATATCGATGGGTATTTTGAGCAGCCATGGGCCCTCCAGGAGCCTCTGAGCTCCCACTGTAATTCACTATTGATAATTTTGCAGACCCAGCCACACTGGGATTGCATAGTCCATATTGGCCATTGCAGTGATCTGAACTGGTCATACATGTTCAATAACATAGGCGACAAACAAAAGATCTTTAATCTATTGGCCAAAAATGTTTAAATATGGCCAACTTATTTTCCAATGGTCTGTCATCAGTCGGCTAAAACAATCATTTTGGTTGAAATAGTCTGTTGTGATCAACTTTAGACTAATATGTATGACCACCTTAAGAGTATGCACCTATGGTGTTATCATGCAGAGTACATGGACAGGATGGAGATACTGCTAGAGGTAAGTATCCTTGACACTGCAAGAGAAATGAGCAATAAGATACCAAATATACTGTATACAGTATGAAAAAAGTAAAAATCCAGAATAACTAATTAAAGTCTTATATGTTCACACTCCCCTATTGAAGACTGCATTTAGTGTATACACTGGAATAAAGCATTTTTCAGATCCTGTTTACACTTTGATTAGTTCTTTTCCATCAGTTTTCCATTGCTTTTTGAAGGTCAGAATATCACAGCATAAAGCAATATTCTGTCCATTAAAAAATCAAGAGATACCCGATGGGGCAAATCAAGCAGATCTCAACTGGTCATGATAGATCCACCTGAAGCCAGGCACAAAAGCTGGATCATAACAGATTAGATATATCTGCCAAGGATCCGGTAAAAAACCATCACTCCACTGTGAGCAGAGCCTAAAATACACATATTTATTTTGCAACTGTGGCTCAATATTCAGCATGGTACTTACTTGCCCTGGGTCATCCATCCCTGGGTTCCAGGTCTTCCTCATGTATGTAACATCACGTAATACCGCAACATCACTTCATGTCATATTCATTACGAAACAGTAAACTAGGGAGGCGGACTTGGAGCAGCAAATATTTGAATATCAGCAAAGCAAACTACAGCAGATACGAGTCTGACTGTGAATGCGTATTATGTTTAATTCAACTTACCCGGATACATATTCCTTAATGAACTGGATGATGGTAATCGACTGTAAGACTGAGAAGCTCTTAAACTACAACTTAAGAAGAAATGTGTGATCTAAAAGTGAGTTCACATTAAATTACTAAATACGTCCAAAGCATAAAATGTGGAGGAGTTGGCCAGAAAATATTTCATATATTAATATATAATATATATAATTATAATATATAATATTTTAATGTTACCATAAAAACTAATGAAAAGCACAAGAAAATATGGTGTACAGTGTAATGACAATGATAAAAAAGCCGACTTACCTCTGTAGCTGTTGTGTGAGGTCCTTAATTGTATCCTCTAGCTTCGCTATCTAAACCAACAAGAAGTTTACCATGTGATCAACTTGAAATGTTTGTATTTAGAGAGAAATATGGGACTTCCAATAAAAAAAAATCACCAGCTATGGAAGAATTTTTATATGGGGAGAGGGGAATAAGCTGCTATCACACACCCCTAGCAGTGACTTATCTCTCATGGGAATAAAGGATCAGGCATGTTTAAGTCTAACATGCCTGATTCTCCTTTCTCCTGATATTTGCCATTGGACGAGACTCAGGCCTCATTCACACGTCAGTGTTTGGTCAGTGATTTCCATCAGTGATTTTGAGTCAAAACCAGGTGCGGCTCTAAACACAGAAGAGGTGCAGATCTTTCCCTTATACCTTATGTCTGTGCAGTTCCACTCCTGGTTTTGGCTCACAATCACTGACCAAAACACTGAAGTGTGAATGAGGCTTTACTTTATGTGTACATTACCGTAATAGTCAGCTGCTTCTGCTAAAATCAGTGGGTTCACTTTCACTTTCATCTTATGTGTATGATCACCCGATCTCCAATGTGAACACGTGGAGCCAATAGATGTAATGTGCAAAACTAGGTCATCAAATGCTACTGATTAAAAAGGCATATGAGGAAATTTCTTAAAGGCTACTGTATGTACACCTTTGGGGACATTTTTTTATTATTCAACTGTACTTATTTTGAGCTAAAAATATATTTTTTTAATTGGTCCTTATTAACAATATGGCATCCTTTTTCTTTACAGAGCTGACATGCTCTACTAGCTGCCTGTGGATTTTCTCTGCATCTGGGGAGCAGACGGACTCCTTATGTCTGCTCTTTGACATTATAAACACTCATCAAAGCTCAGTTCTAATCTTACTGATAAGAATGTGGCTTAAATAAGTGTTTATGACCTCTCAGTAGTTTAGAAATAAGGTTTATTAGATGATAACACAAAGTGAGAGTGAAAGTACCTGTCACACGGTTAAACCTTTCTAACAGAATGACTCAATATTTTTATTAAAGGCCATTAAAGGCGTATCTTCATGGGCCGATATGCAGGGCAATGATCTTGAACAAATCGTTCATTCCCAATCAATGCCCCCTCAATAGGCTGCATTTACATGTGGCAATCATTACTACAATCGCTCGTCCCCATACAGTTTCATTGTTTGGGGCAACATGCTGCTCACAAATGATATTTTGTGTACAGGGGCGTAGCTATAGGGGGTGCAGAGGTAGCATTCGCTACCGGGCCCAGGAGCCTGAGGGGGCCCGAGACCCTTGTGCCACATAAGAAGACACACAAAGCACTGAGGGAAGGGGGGCCCAAGCTGAACTCTTGCACCAGGGCCCATGAGGCTATAGCTACACCCTGCACGGAGCCAATAAAAAAAATCACAGCTTTAAGGAAAGGAGACCAGAAAATGGCCACCAGATTACTTTAAATGGCTAAACAGGTCCTTTGCAAGGAGTATTAGCTACCAGATACATGAACTAAAATCAAACCCGAACTACTGAACCAGGCGCAAAAAAAATCAGAAACAAATGATCGGGGTAAACTCAAGACAAAAGCATGGATACCAAATGGATCAGTCTGCAGCCAGAATGACACTAACAGGACAGTCATAAAAAGGACCACTGCTCAGGCTAGGAATGATTGTAAAAATTCGAACATACCTATATTAATTTTTTTGTTTTTTAATGTACAGGGTGGGCCATTTATATGGATACACCTAAATAAAATGGGAATGGTTGGTGATGTTAACTTCCTGTTTGTGGCACATCAGTATAAAGTAGGGGGAAAACTTTTCAAGATGGGTGGTGACCATGGCGGCCATTTTGAAGTCGGACATTTTGGATCCAACTTTAGTTTTTTCAATGGGAAGAGGGTCATGTGACACATCAAACTTATTGAAAATTTCACAAGAAAAACAATTGGTTTTAACATAACTTTATTCTTTCATGAGTTATTTACAAGTTTCTGACCACTTATAAAATGTGTTCAAAGTGCTGCCCATTGTGTTGGATTGTCAATGCAACCCTCTTCTCCCACTCTTCACACACTGATAGCAACACCACAGAAGAAATGCTAGCACAGGCTTCCAGTATCCGTAGTTTCAGGTGCTGCACATCTCGTATCTTCACAGCATAGACAATTGCCTTCCGATGACCCCAAAGATAAAAGTCTAAAGGGGTCAGATCGGGAGACCTTGGGGGCCATTCAACTGGCCCACGATGACCAATCCACTTTCCAGGAAACTGTTCATCTAGGAATGCTCGGACCTGACACCCATAATGTAATAACTTGTAAATAACTCATGAAAGAATAAAGTTCTTTCCCCCCCTCCCATATACTAATGTGCCACAAACAGGAAGTTAACATCACCAACCATTCCCATGTTATTTAGGTGTATCCATATAAATGGCCCACCCTGTAGATTTTTTAGGATAAATCCCAAAATGGTACCTCAATGTCAGTGTAACAATAATATAAAAGAAATTAAAACCATAAAACTGCAGTGTGCTCTGAAAACCATGTTGGTTAAGAGAGACTGTGGTAAAATACTGCAACAGTAAAAATGAAAAATAAAACAATAAAAGATAGTATGTGTAAATGAACCCTTCATTTAGCCAATGGCACTTACTTTTTTCTTGTAATGTGCTAGTAATCGATTCCTATTACTCCCTTGAAATTCTACAACCTGCAAATGAGTATTCATATTAGAGTGGAAACGAAAGAATTACCGTATTTTTCGCTTTACACACCCCAGATTCTAGAGTAGGAAAATAAGAAAAAAATATTTTCATCAGACCTCCCCATAAATTTCAGGACATCACAATAGACTCCCATATCAGCCGTCCATGTCAGACCCCCATCAGCCCCCATATCAGCCCACTCTGCCCCCATCAGACCTCAGATCAGCCCATCAGCCCCCATATCAGCCCACTCTGCCCCCATCAGACCTCAGATCAGCCACTCAACCCCCATATCAGCCCACTGTGCCCCATCAGACCTCAGATCAGCCCATTGCGCCCCCATCAGACCTCAGATCAGCCCACTGTGCCCCCATCAGACCTCAGATCAGCCCCATATGGATAAAATAAAAAACTCTCTCATGTCTCCTGCGCAGCGGCTCTGCTCCAGGTCTGGCGCTCCCCTGTCTTCTCCTGCCGGCGCTGCACTGTCACCTGACTGCATGCAGCGTCAGATCATAGTGCGCGCACTACATCCTGACGCTGTATGCGGTCAGGACAGTACAGCGTCGGCAAGAGAAGACAGAGGAGCACCGGACCTGGAGCAGAGCCGTGGCGCAGGAGGGTGAGTATGTTTCCCGCTCCCGGCAGCTAATACATACTAGTGAGTGCTTTTTGGAAGTTAAAGATACGGTATATCTATAGAAAAATGTGTATAAGTGGTGCCATCCATAGTGCCCCTATAATACCAAGCTCTTATATCCTATGTGGCCCTGCACTGCCAGCCACCACACTAAGGCCACAATCTAAGGTGGAGCTGAGGAAAGACTTATCCTACTCCTCTTTCTCTGATCCAGTCACAGTAAAGTACAACACATCTAACAATTTACAAGGCCTTACAGGAACTTGCATGGAATTATCTTTTCCTGAGAGTATCACTTAAAAGGTTATTCCCATCACTAGGATATGCCCCATTGTCTGATGGGTGTGGGTCTCACCTCTGGGACCTGCACCTATATCAAGAACGGAGCGGCCACCACCAGGAGCAGCTCTCATAGAAATGAATAGGAGTGCACCGCGCATGCGCAGCCGCCCTCCATTTATTTCTATGGGGCCACCGAAAATAGCCAAGCTCTGGCTCGGCTATTTCCTTCGGCTACATAGAAATGAATGGGAGCTGTGGCCGCGCATGTGCGGTGCGCTCCCATTAATTTCTAACCATGGGGTCCTCCAGGCGCAGCGCTCCCTGCTCTGTTCTCGATATAGGTGCAGGTCCTATGCCCCCATTGTCTAAGATGGGAATACCCCTTTAAAGCGATTGACCCATAAAAGATACTCTACATTTTTTAAACCAGCACCTGGATCTGAATATTTTTTGTAACTGAATGTAGTTAAAAATTTAGACACTGTGTTATTCGATCAAATGTATCTGTATAGCGCCACCTGCTGTTTGTCCTTTTCCTCTTTTCTCTGTCCACCTTGCTGTGGTGGTCACACATGCTCAGTTCCTTCCTTCAAATGCCACCAGCTGTATCCTCTGTTAAAAGCTATGATACTTATAGGAAGAGAGCTGAAGCAGAAAGCACACGACCCCTGAGCTGCCAGCTTGAAATAAATCTAGCAGAACAATTGGAGCAATTAATGTGGAGATCTCAGTATCCATGTGAGGTACAGGGCTGGTTCTCGCTTTGTTAGGAAATGAATATCATGTACTATAGGATAAATTATTTAAATTTTTTCCATTAATTATGAGATAACCCCTTTAAGAAATCTATCAGGCGGTAATCATGAGTTAGGCTCTAGGATAGTTCTCACAATCATTGGAGGAGTCTGTCAAACTACCCAGTATTTTTGACAGCAAGAACAACTCAGTCTGCAGCAATGTTTTTGGTACCCATAAAGGTCTCTTAGAACCTCCTGTGTCTATTTGGATTTTCTTTAGACAAGATCTGTCATGTTGGGTCATAAATAGAAGTCATGATGTATGAGTGGATAGTGCCTACCACTATGGATATGATTGGTTTGTCTATACTATATAGTTTATATTGATGTTCCTTTATGAGTATTTTGGATTACTGAAAAAAAAAATTATCTGGCAACTTACTCAACTCAATGGATGACTTGCTACTTACTTGTGTAAGCTCATTTGAAAACTTTTTGCAAAGAACATTTATATCCATAAACAACATTTTTATTTCAGGATCTGTCTGTGAAGACAAAAATAAGAGTCACTAAATGCACAGAACCCTGCTGAAAGTCGGCAGTGACTTGACTTTTTTAGTGTGACAGCCAAGACCATATTTACAAGAAGGCACATGAGGGCAGGTGCCTAGGGGATCGGAAGGAGTGGTGGTGGCACTTCACAGAGAAGACTAATGATTTATGTAGTTTCTTTCACCTTAGTGAGGCTTCTTATGTCTCCTTATCACTAACTTTTACTTATTGTAGCTACAAGGAGAGTTAACCCTCACACTGCTTACCTGTGGCTACTGGTAAGCAGTAATCTATCCAGGTTAAATCTCCTACCTTGGTGCTGCAGTTGATATAAGTAAGTGATAAGGAGACATTGGAGCGGTCAGATGAGGAGAAAGTTGACTCCATTATCTCTCCTATCTGTTTTTCTTGCAGACCCATTCACTTGAGTGAATGAATCTTGAGAGACAATGAGAGCTGGATGGAGCATGATATGAGTTTTCCAATCATAGCATGCACCATCCAATGATGGAGATACCTCAGGACTTGTGCATTAGGTTTATATTTTAAAGGCCGCTTTGTAAAGGAATATTTAGATGAGTCAAAATTACATTTAGTTTTACTGGGGTTGCTGTGGTTTGTGATGTGGTTATTTGCCATGCATTTTTCCAGGTTGCAATTGTAACATAATGCACTTCACTTCTATAAACTGCATGGTCAATAATCACAAAACCACAGCCATCATGCATTTTCAACAGTGTTTTTACTGTGTGGTCAAAATCATTTTATGCAGCTACTGTATAACCTCAGGTCAACAGGCAGCTACAGCCAATCTAATAGGGGCGTGAGCACTAAACAGGCCTAGAGCAGCAAAAGCCCTAAATACAGCTCCGGTAACTCCAGCAAGCACAACTTACGTGTAACCATTTCTGCCATTAATATTAGTATATTTGTTGCACATAAGTAACATGAAAACCTCAAGACAAATGAGCAACCCTGACCCGTCACCACTTCTGACATGTCTGTCTATAAATATACATAATTGTATTCCACATGGCATGACAATTCTGGAAAATCTTTTATTATACATCTGCATTGTGTTGTTCCTCTATTATCCCTACTAGAAATATATGAAAAAATTGACAATTGGGTGTTACCAGTTAGAGGTTTGTCCCTGCCCAGCATAACAATGTCCAAACAGTGCAGCCAGTGGCAGACTGTGCAGGGGCACACCATTTTATTAAATATCCAGTTTACAATTTTTTTTTTATAAATGTATGGCAGGAATAACAGAGGAATGGCTCAAAAATAGATACTCCAAAATTGCTATTCCATGTAGAATACAAGTAGTTACCACACCCAACTTGCCTATATCAAAACCAGCATTGGCACATTAAGTTACAGGACATATAAACTACAGGTGAGGGGTCTGTGCAGATGAAGCTGAGGACACCGTGCCTCTCTGCACCCACACTGCACATTGGATGCAACCGAAATCAACCCATTATGTTTAGACTCACAGAGGGTGATTGAGATTTTTCACATATCCTTCACATACCTCACTGGAAAGAAATATTGTGCGACAATGTGACTTGCACACACCGCACTCTTCATTTTTTCCTGCAAGGAGAATATAAGCATCATAAACACATGATCAACATTTTAGGCTCTGTTCAGATTTACAATGCCAGAACACTCTAACAGGTAAACATAGTGCTACTGTCAGGAAATGACCTAGCTATGATCCAGAGCATGACCATTTTAGGAGAACTGCTATGCCAACGGGCCAAGCCCCAGCTGGTCAATCTATCTATGAGAATGGACGCCAGGTCAATAAGGTTTCTGGCTCTGTGTCCAATCCCAGAGCTAGTCGGGCGTTTACTGTTGCCCTTACCTGTGATTTTCTTTTCCTGGCTCCTGTTTGTTCTGTGTGCTCCATTTCTGTTTGATCTTCCTGTGTGTTGACCTCAGCAAGTTTCTGGATTAACCCCTTGACCACTGTTTTGGCTTAAACCTTTTCTCCTGGCTTTGAATCATCTGCTTGTTTCTGACTTACCTCTTGTCTGCTGTTTTGACTTTATGGTCCCTCCTGGCTCAGGCTTTGGCTTGATTAATTCTCCTGCTGCTCCTAGGCTCCTAGGTGTGCTAGCCCTGAGCTTGCACAAGTTTTTTGCTATCTTACTCCACAGAGATAGCCTGGGTCTCTAGCAGCCAAGTTCATCCAGCCTTGCAGTGGGCTCTGGTGAACACCTAGGGGTAGCATTAGATCTACTAACTGGAGTAGTGAAAGAGGATAGGTGGTGGATTTACCGTTTGCTGAAGGTTGTCCCAAATGGTAACCCTGTACTCTTCCTCACCTCTGTTTCAAATATGACGGGATCTGCAACAGAAGCTTAGAATGGCGTCTATAACACAAATATGAACATGGCCTTACTTAGGGGCTTATTTGCAGTATGATTTTTAGGTCAATGGGACATTGACAGACCACTTAAAGGTTAATGGAATTTGATTAAAAAAAACGTCTGATAGCTATCTCGACTGATACGCCCATACATAGACACACATGGCTCGGCCAGGAATGCATGCGTTTTCAATAGGGATAGTGGAGAAAGCTGTTGCAAAAACTCCTCTGGCAGCAGCTTATCTCAAGAAAAAAAAAATGGTTCGGGCACATTGAAATCCGACTGCCAGATCATTTTCATCCCTGGCATCTGCCATCAGAGGAGGGTCTGAAGGCCCCAAAACACATTAGATTATTGGCTGGTCCTGCCAAAATCGTTGCGTTGGCCAACATACATCTAATGTCTGAATTTGCCTTATACCCCTCCCGTTCAGGTCACATACATGCTTCATCGAGCAGAACATACATGTATATGGAGGGATAGGGAGAGATAGTATCACACCGCAGGTTTGTTGGCTTGGGGCTACTTCTACTTCTAAGGGTGTTATGTAAGTGGTGCTTGGTCTTCACCCTTTAACCCCTGTACAGAGATCTGAACTCCGCTAATGGGGAGCCACCAGGCTGCTACCTTTTGAAGAAGTCGCCATTCTCTGACAGCTGAGCCACAGGGATTTAGAGACACTAGCGTCTGGTACCAAGGGGACAGGCTAGAGCAGTTCATTTGATCTGGTATACAGGCAATAAGTCAGGGAAAGCAGTACAGGGTCAATATGGGAGTCAGGCAGAAGTCAGGTCAGGCAAAAGAGGGCAAAATCCGTTAAACAGGCAGAGGTCAAGCACAGGAAATCAGAACAGAATAATAGTGCAGCTTTACAAGGACTACCAAGCTAGAAAAACTATTACTCAGGCACTTTCCAATTGGAAGGAAGTTGCCTTATAACACCCAGG
Source organism: Rhinella marina (assembly GCA_900303285.1). Classification (NCBI taxonomy): domain Eukaryota; kingdom Metazoa; phylum Chordata; class Amphibia; order Anura; family Bufonidae; genus Rhinella; species Rhinella marina. The sequence goes on along the minus strand of ONZH01000031.1, from coordinate 470,286 downwards.
GACATCAGCCATTGGCTGGGGCGGATTGGGCCACGCACACTGGGGACGGATAGGGCCACGCACTGCCACGCACACAGCCGGGGAGAGCAAGCTTCCTAGGAACAGCAATCAGTGGAGAAGAGGTTGGAAGAGACCTAACAGACAGAAAACAGAACAATCCTGTGGCCCCATCTGCAGGGAAGAGAGAGAGGCTGGCGGCACAGCCTGCCACCATGCCAGAGTTGCAGATGGGGTGAATGTTGCCAGGAAAGGCAAGATACCAGTGGGCACAGACTGCTGGTATAACAGATATGATGGTATGTAATGTATACAGCCAGCTTTAGATATACAGTAAACAAATTGGGTGAGATCTTGGGTGGTCATTCACATTTCATTTACAGAAGATACTAGTTAGGCTACTTTCACACTGTGGTTTTCTGGTATTGAAGAAATCCGGCAGTCTGTGGCCAACATAAGGGTTGTAGGGTTAACTTTAAGCAGTTTGTGAAATATAAAAAGAAATAATCTGCTGAAGAACCAGTGGCATGCATTATACAGTTTCCGTGCACAGAGATGGCAGGTCCTTCCATGGCAAGGCAGTGAAAATGTGATCACACATGGCCCTGTGTATCATAGTGGAGAGGGGGCGGCAGTTGCAGAGAGAGCAGAGCCTCTAGGTGTAATGGTAACGCCCCCGTTGCTCCTAGAGGCTCATTTGCATATATTAAAACAACCTTTTTTTCTCAGCAATGCAGACACATATGAACATGAGACCAACACAGATACCTTCAGCTGCCAAGTGCACATGTAACAGGTCAGCCAATGTCATAGGTACAAATCTGCTGACAGATGCCCTGTAACAGTCACTACACATGTAACTCCTATTCACAGTACCTTTCTTCAGGCAGCGTTCACAGAAGACATGACCACAGTTTGATATGGCAAATCGAGAGGTTTCCCTGCCAGGCTGACAAAAGCAGATGTTACATCGTACCAGGTCATCCATGTAATCTGCTTGGAACAATCAGATGATGCGATGTGGTTATAGAATTATAGAAAAAAAAAAAGACAAACTAAAATTAGCTGAGACAAAGGAAATACGTAAAATAACCCAATATTAAAGGAATGTAATAGAGTGCAGGTCTACTGCGCTGTGCCCGCAGGATCAGGTGAGTACAGGACGGCAGACAGCGCTCAGCCATGCACCACCCCAAGTCATTTTTTGATTGCCATCTAGGGCTCGTGCACACGACAGTATGTATTTTGTGGTCCACAAAAAATACGGATGACGTTCCGTGTGCATTCCGTATTTTGCAGAACGGAACAGTCCTATCCTTGTCCGTAATACGGACAATAATAGGACATGTTCTATTATTTTGCGGAACGGACATATGGAAATAAACACAGAGTAACTTCTGTTTTTTTGCGGACCCATTGAAACAAACAGTCCGCAAAAAAATATGTATGAGCCCTTAACTGGAGCCCCAACTGTTTTTTGTTTTGTTTTTTTTTTACTTTTCCACTTACGTAGCTGTGTGGAGCTTTTTATTTATTACCATTTTTGCCGGAGTTCTGTTTTTTAAAGACACCATTTTCGGGTACATGTTTGGGGAAAAAAAACAAGAATTCCCTCATTTTCTTTTTACAGTGTTTCCCATGCGGTATAAATAACATGATAAAGTTATTCTCTGGTCAATATGATTACCAGATTTATAGATTGTAGCTTTTTACAGTTTTGTTACTATTTCATAATAAAAACAAGAATTTAGTATTTCTGTCGCACATAAGGACCATCATTTTTGGATTTTTCCATCGGCAGAACTCTGTATGAGGCTGCATTGTCTGCAGGACGAGTTGTAGTTTTTATTTATGTAATTTTATAGATTTTTCATTGTTTGCATATTATGCCTGTCCTTTACACTACCATGCAGCCTATTACCTCTGGCAGGGTCTATCACAGTAGTCAGCAACCTCCGGCACTCCAGCTGTTGTGAAACTCCCAGCATGCTCCATTCACTTTGAGAGTTCTGAGAAGAGCCAAGTAAGTGTGCATGCTGGGAGTCGTAGTTTCACCACACCTGGAGGTTGCTGATCTCTGATCTATCGGCTTCTGTACTTGGCAGACCCGGTGGCCAATGTTAGGGCTCTAGTTGCCATAGTAACCAATGTCACATAGCGCTGCATCACATGGTGAAAACAAAAGAGCGCCAAGAACTCTCCGAAACAACTCAGATCTCACGGTTGCTATTGACTGCGGCATCTAAGGGGTTAAATAACCAGGATCAGAGGTTTCTTTGATCCCAGCTGTCATTAGAAAACCTGCCGAGCGGTTAAAAGCATGTGTGCAGGTTTAAGTGGTAAAAATGTGTATTGGTGGTCGCTAAGGTGACAACTAACTAATATGACCGTACTTTTTGTTGTCACTTTCACAAAAACAGTGGGGGTTCAGCAGTATTGTGCTCACTTGTGGCGGACAGGGCGATACTGGGGCACTAAGGGTAGATTAACATCACATTTTATGTCTCCCTTTGACGTATACGTTACAAAATAAAGGATACAAAAACGCAGCCCATCACGTTCTTGTATCCGTGAAAAAAAAAGTATACTTTTTTTAAAATGGAACTCTATGGTGAATGGATGCCACTGTATGGCATCAGTCTGAGGCATCCTTTTAACATATATACGTTTTTTGTATACATTAAAAGTATGGAAAAAACGTGATGTGAACACAGCCTAATCGACATTTCCTAGGCCTGTAAATGTGATCTAGTCTTCTCTGTTAGCAGCCATTCCAGGCTGGGGGCAGACTAAATATCTTGGGCAAGATTTATCAAAACTGGTGTATAGTAGAATTGGGTTAGTTGCCCATAGCAACCAATCAGATTCCACCTTTCATTTTCCAAAGGAGCTGTGAAAAATGAAAGGTGGAATCTGAATGGTTGCTATGGGCAACTAAGCCAGTTTTTCTTTACACCAGTTTTGATAAAATTCCCTCCTTGACTTTGCTCCTGGTCCTCCACATCTAACCTTCCTCACTAATCAATGGCTGACACCTTACAGAGCAAAGGTCCAAGCCCCAGTACCCGTGTACTCACAAAGACACGTCACAGCCCGGCAGCTGCCGGCCCACCCTCAGTTACATCTGCGCTTCCGCTCTTTCCCATTGGATCTGCCAAAGTATTCTGCCCTCTCATTAGCCAGTCCTGAGCTAGGTGGACTGTGATTGGCTGCGGCGCTGCCATCCCTGAAGGTGATTGGTCAAGTGCACCTGGGCTTAGCCTTTCCATGTACCGCAAGTCCTGGTGGATAGGATCATCAGGCTGAGCGCTGCAACCGAGAAAGGGGAGGAGGAAAGCGGCTACGCGGGTGGCACAGCTCGGGGATTTCGGGCCTGTTCCGCTGTGAAAGGAGAAAATGACGCAGGTAGTTTACTGCCCGTCAGCTGGGTACATGTATGCTGTGTATATAAGTGGCAAATGGCTGCCGGAGAGTAATGGTAGTTTCTGGTAGACGGAATGTGACGGGACTATGTTCTTCTAGGCTCATATCTAGAAGGCTGGGCAGCGTCCTGCATATACCGGAAAAGCTGGGACTTAATATGGTACTTGTAGTTCTTCGCTTTGCAGGTGATGATGGGACTTGTAGTTCCACACTTCCACAGGCTGATCTCTGCAGCAGACTCCTATTGTAAAGGAGTCCATATGATAGCTGTACTGATATTCCCAGTACAACCAGCATTCCAGTTGTCACAGTGGTGATCACCCAAGATGTCAGACCGCTACGTATATAGGTGTCCGACAGATACTCAACTATTCCTTCCAACAGTGCACACGCATGCTTGGCTCAGCCGGGCATGCACGTGTCTTCAGCGGGGAGCTACCTGGCACCTGCTCTGGAGGTGGCTTATCTCACTTGAGAACAGAAGTACTGAGCATGTTAAAGTACAACCTGCCTGATCCTTCTTTCCCCTAATGTCCAGTGAGAGTTTGGACGCCCCCCCCCCTCCCCATACACATTATTCCAGTGTAGTTTATGAGAATTTTCACCTGTTTTCTTTTACGTTTCCGCACTGAAATCTGCATGTGCATTTGCTGGTTTCGATGCGAATTTGCCCCAAATCTTACACTTATGCATTGGTCGGGTATGTGTTCAGCTGCTCCATTCATTTCTATAGGAGTTCAGGGGATAGTGGAGGACAGTGCTCACCTATATCTGGAATTCCCATACAGAGGAGTGGAGTGGCTGCACGTGTTCCCGACCAGCTGCTCCGTTTGATTCTGCGGGGTTTGTGGCCCCCATTCTCCTGTGGATAGGGGATAACTTACTCTAAATGGAATACACCTTTAAATCTGCCCTGAAAATCAAGAAACATCAAGGATTTAAAAATCTGCACCGCAGGACAATTTTTGTGCAGAAAATTTCTGCACCATCTGCTACTTATCTGGTACTATGCGCTGCCCGGAGATCCATGCGGAGTACGCACTGGGTGCATGAACCGTAAGATGGAGCCTGGTGCTGCCAAAATGGACGGTTTGGCCCACGGATTTGTGTGCGGTGTGTTACAATACCGGCGACGTGGATGAGATTTTAAGAAATGTCATCCACGTTCTGCGCTGCAGGTATTAAATCCACGGAAAGTCAATTTATGCTGATGAAAATCTGCGACAAAGAAACGTGTCGACATCTGCTATGTGGCGGTACCTTTAGGGGACTGGCACCCGCAGAGTTGCTGCTATTCTGCTGCAGAATCTGCCCTGGCCATTAAAATCTACACGTTAATTTACACTGCATTTTTTTTCCACAAGGGGTGGACGAGATTTTCTAAAATCGCATCCAGTTTGCGGTTGCTGTAATACACTGTGGACTTTCTCCACACAGAAAATCTGCATTGCATCCCCCATGTGAGATACCGTTAAGTGGGGTTGCAGAAGTACATACTGATGGCCTGTTTTGGACTGAACGGACCTGAGTTGCAGTACCAGGGACAGACATCACTGTCTGATAAGTGCTAGGGTCCATTCAGACGTCGGTAAGTGTTTTGCGGTCCGCACATGGCTGGCCCTATGATAGAAATGCCTATTCTTGTCCACAATCTGCATCTGTGTGATTTGTGTGCAGTTTTATTTGTGCTTTCTCTCTGAAAATCAGCACGAAAATGGCATAAACCTTAAAGGACATCTGTCAGCAGATTTGTACCTATGACACTGGCTGACTTGTTACATGTGCACTTGACAGCTGAAGGCATCTGTGTTGGTCCCATGTTCATATATATGTGCCTGCATTGCTGAGAAAAATGATGTTTTATTATATGAAAATGAACCTCTAGGAGCAACAGGGGTGTTACCATTACACCTAGAGGCTCTGCTCTCTCTGCAACTGCCACGCCCTCTGCACTTTGACAAGGTAGGACCATAAAAATATCATCATGTCTGGCCCTGTCAATCACAGTGCAGACGGCACAGCAGTTGCAGAGAGAGCAGAGCCTCTTGGTGTAATGGTAACACCCCCGTTGCTCCTAGAGGCTCATTTGTATATATTAAAACATCATTTTTCTCAGCGATGTGGGCACAAATGAGCATAGTAACGCCATCCTGTGCCTCTCCCTCTTGTTCAGTAGACAGTCCCTGAGACTTCAGAGCTGGTAGCCATGGCACACGGGATGCCAGGTGCACAGAACTGAGCGGCCCCACCCACTGTGCACCAGAGATCATATTTGCATTAAAAAAAGCATTTCTCAAGATTAGAGGACCAGAATTTCACAAGAAAGGTATGGTTATTTTTCAGGGTATGGACATTGCACGTACACCTTCTGTGGTTGAAGAAATACCTGATGAGAACCCAAGCAGTGGTAGAAACTTGTAGCGTTAATCTAGGTGTGTATTTTATGTATTTTTATTAATCATGTTTTTATTCTTCCTCCTAGTTCTAATGGATGTTCTCGTACAGCTAGAAGTTCACCGGTAGCGGATCACAGAGGCAGTATTCCTTGTAAGTATGCTGACTCTGCATTGTATGGGACAATCCGATGTAATACATCAAGTGAATGGGACAAAGCTGCAATACCCAGAACAGCCACTAGTAACAGTATGAACAGTGTCCAGAAGAAGAAGCTGCAGCCCTCCAATGCCGTGTCCCTTCAGTCAGCTGATGGGTGCCGATATTCAGACTCCCACCAATCTGATATTGGTCATCTGTCCTAAGAACAGGCCAATAGAGGCTGCGTGACACCTTTAACATTAGTTTCCTACTGCCAATAGAGCAGTGGGGGAAGTCTCCTTCTGCCACCATTTCTCTTTACCCAAGTTACATCTCGGGACTCACATTCTGATATGTTACTCGGTCTTAACTGCAACATTTGACAAATAGAAACAAAAAAAAAAGGAGATAAGGGATTTTTAGATGTTAAAGGGTTTCTGTCAGCAGAATTAACCCCCTTAAACCTGCTGACATTAGCGATGTGCTAATGTCAGCAGACCCTAACTCTGGTATTATTATGTTTATTGGGGGCCCCCTTACTGTGATAATTAGAGATGAGCGAGCATGCTCGAGTGCCTTTTTGCGTATTTGCGTACGCATTTTAAAATTCGTACGCTAATCATACGCATATTTTAATTCAATTTGTACGCTATTCGTACACATATGCGTATAGATTAAAATATGCGTATGATTAGCGTACGAATTTTAAAATGCATACGCAAAAATGGCACTCGAGCATGCTCGCTCATCTCTAGTGACAATCTTACTTTTGTAATATGTAAAAAAGCCTGTAGGAGCAGGGGGGCGTTGCCCCTGCTCCTAAAGGCTCCGTTCTCATACCTCCGTCCACGCCCGCCGTCCTTGATTGACAGGGCCAGGCAGCGTTCGTCTCCTGCTGCTGGCCCTGTGTGCTGTACTCATCATAGACAATGTGAGCATATCACTAGGATATGCCCCCCATTGTCTTATAGGTGTGGGTCCCACCGGTGTGACCCGCAACTATATCCAGAGCGGAGCCCAGCAAGGTGGTTGCTGGAGGACTCTGGTCTGGCCACCACCAAGCCGGCTCCCCATAGAAGTGAATGGGAGCGTACTGCGCGTGCGTGGCCCCCGCTTCCATTCATTTCTTTAGGGCCGACTTAAATAGCTGACTCGCCTATTTTCGCCGGCCCCTTAGAAAATGAATGGAGGGTGGCTGCGCATGCACAGTCCACCCTCCTTCACTAGCGGTGCTCCGTTCTCGATATAGTTGTGAGTCCCAGCGAGGACATATCCTAGAGACACGCCCCCATTGACCATGATGAGACAACCCCTTTAAGTGATTCTTAAACAACCATGGAGAATCAATGTGAAAATGCATCGCAAATGGTTCACATCACGGCTAACTTCGCGAATGTCTGTCCTGATCTCACAAGTAGAAAAGACGAGATCGGCATTGCACGCTGTCCAAAATCAAAAGGGAGTCCCACCAGAATATGTTTTCAGGACATCCCAAAATTTCTTACATTCTAATGTATTTGGGGAAAAAAAACGTTTTCCCATCTAGTATTAAAAAAAAATGTATAAAAACGGACATGAATGCAAAGTAGAGAAAATGTATGCACATTTGGCGTCTTGTCTGTTAAACGCATCAGATTTTCCACGGTTTCTGAGTGAAAACCCATAAGATGGCCAGAAAACTTGCTGTGAAAGAGGTTGAGTTCTTGTGTACAGCTCACAGATCCCAGTGGTGGTAAATGGGTTTTCCAGGATTTTACTACTGATGATCTGTCATCAGTATCTGATCGGTTGGGGTCTGACACCCGGGACCCCCGCTGATCAGCTATTTGAGAAGGTACCGTGACTCCCGTGAGCGCTGCTACCTTCTCACAGCTTACCAAGCACAGCACTGTACATTGTACTGCTCCTAGGCCACGTGACCAATGAACGTGACGTCACTGGCCTAGGAAAAACTAAGAGAAGGCCGCAGCACTCACAGGAACGCCGATGCCTTCTCAAACAGCTGATCGTCGGGGGTCCTGGGTGTCGGACCCCCCACCGATCAGATACTGATGACCAGTCATCAGTAGTAAAATCTCGGAAAACCCCTTTAATATATTTCAGGCAGTTTTAGATGTTCCTGGGTAGAATCTGAATGCTCGGATCCAGTATATTCTGTAAAGCCGAGTCCTGTATTCCCAGACACGAGTGCATTCTTCATTCAGTGGCGACTTCTCATCCCCGGTGAGAAATGCAGAGGTCAATTCATCTGAACCACGTTTGATGTTCATTAAGTAAAGCCATGAATTCACTGGTGTAATTGTGGTTTCCTTTGCTCTGGGCTATGGATGTCTGCCACTATATATTTATGCCGGGCTCTGTATTCACATCTGTCATACAAGGCCGTGTCTGTGAGCTCTTGTTGAAAAGTTGTGTACACTGCCATTTCTTGGGAGGAAATGTCAACAGCCCTGCATGTAAGAAACCGACATCAGTGCACCGAAGGGAAAGAAGCCTTCTGCTGCAGTGTGCTATGGTGCCGTGCGAACAAGGTCAGTATCTGCAGGGCCCAGCTATCACACAGGACTTTACCCTGAACTGCCGCCTCCAGGCGTGATGTTTGGTCTTGGATCTCATGGATCTGGGTGATTTAATGTAAGTAGTCAGCACTAGAGGAAGAGCTTTCAGTCCTCCCACCTGCTGCCCAACCTCATGGTCCTCCTCATTGTAGGTTGTGCTAATGTTTTTGGTCCAGCTTTCCGCTCTGCCTAATTTCTTACTATAGGAGGGATTTATCACAAGGGGAATTTTTTAAGTCAGTTTGTCAGGAGTTTGCATTGCCTTAAAGGGGTATTCTCATCTTAGACAATGGGGGCATATCGCTAGGATATGCCCCCATTGTCTTATAGGTGCGGTCCCACCGCTGGGACCCGCACCTATATCCAGAACGGAGCGGGGAGCGCTGCGCCTGGAGGACCCCAGGTTCCCCCCGCCGCTCATAGAAATGAATGGGAGCCGGGCCGTGCATGCACGGTGCGCTCCCATTCATTTCTATGGAGCCGACGGAAGTAGCCGAGCCAGTGCTCGGCTATTTTCGGCGGCCCCATAGAAATGAATGGAGGGCGGCTGCGCATGCGCAGTGCGCCCTCATTCACTTCGGGGGCTCCGTTCTGGAAATGGGTGCGGGTCCCAGCGGTGGGACCCGCACCTATAAGACAATGGGGACATATCCTAGCGATATGCCCCCATTGTCTAAAATGAGAATAACCCTTTAATTTGTGACAAATTCATCAAATTTTACACAATGTTTAATAAATTTGGTAAGTCTTACACTTGAGATGCTACTTCGTTTCTACACCACCCTTTTAGTGGGAGTAAGGTAAAGACACTTACTAATGTATTGTGATTCTCCATATTGCTTCCTTTGCTGGCTTGCTTCTTTTTTTCCATCACATTATACACTGCTCATATCCAGGGATTACGGCCACTGCTGCAGCGCAGACACGAGATGGCGGGGACGGGAGCTGCTGCGCATGTGTGCCTATGTGTGCTCCCACAGTCCCGGCCACCAGAGAAGCTGCCGCTTTTTCCTATCGTGTACAAGCACGACCACCACTGATGGATTACATAGTCATATCAACCTTTATTCTTTATGTGGTCTACAAGATGTGGAGTGGTGAAGGAAGTATTTTGGTTGCTTGTTTGGATGGGTGTTTATAGCCTCATTCAGACGTCAGTGTTTTGCTCAGTGATTTCCATCAGTGATTGTGAGCCAAATCCAGGATTGGAGCCTCCACATAAGGTATAAGGAAAGATCTGCACCTGTTCAATGTTTAGAGCCGTACCTGGTTTTGGCTCAAAAACACTGACCAAACACTGACTGTGTGAATGAGGCATAATTCCTAGTGCACATGGACGCACTTACCTTTGTGGATGGTATAGCTAGTTTTTTGTAGAGGGATCCAGTCCTGTATTTCAACTTGGACAGCCTCCTGTGAGTTTGCTGCTCTGCTTCCGTCGACCCTCTCCTGTCCGACGCATGCGCAGATCCAGAGTCGCTTGCCCACTTGAGGGAACGTTGTTTGCAGGTGCAGGCAGCACAACGCATGGTGCCTACACCAGATTTCAGAAGGCAGCTCGGTGACATCAGGGCAGAGGAGGAGGATGCCGGGTAAAGCATATGAGGGGAGAAAGCCGGGGTTAAGTGCTGCATAAGGCTGGCTAGGGCTACGCGACGATATTTGTCGTGCAACTTTTTTTTTTTTTTTACCCTTTTTAAATTAGGTGGCGGGCACCCTTTAAAGCCTGTTATGCTGTTGTGGTCTTCATCATGACTTAGTACTAGGGATGGGCGAATTGACTTCGGATGAAACATCCAAAAGTCGATTCACATAAAACTTTGTTCATATATTATACGGAGCTGGAGCTCTGTACAGTATTAGAATGTATGGGCTCAGATGAGCCGTAGTTATTGCTTCACGAAGTCTCACGAGACTTTGCGTAATAACTTAATAAATTATTACTTCCGGAAAAAAAATGTTTCCCGAGTGGTACTTTGGAGCCGAACCAGAGTTTGGGAAATAGTTTTTTACAGTACAAATTGATTTATGAAGTTATTTGGCAATAACTTTGGCTCATCGGAGCCAATACATTCTATTACTGTACAGAGCTCCAGCTCCGTACAATATATGAGCAAAGTTTTATGTGAATCGACTTCATCCCTAGTCAGTACCACTGGTCGAGATCACCTGTAAGTTACAAATAAGAAAACCCCCATTGTCTAATGGAGGTCTGGAATCCCTCATATGCTCAGTCAGGTGCCTCTCATCCCCCATGCTTTACATTCATATGTGTCAGGAGAACAGCGTCATTAATATATAATTGATAAATCTTGTGCTTCTTATGAGTGATCACACACTACGCCTAGCAGCTCAGAATAAGGCTTTGTCCGTACGTCCTGAACATACGGTGACATGTTTACTACCTTACACGTGTAATGTTGGCTGACATGCAGCAAGCGGCCATACATCCAGGTGAGCCTTTTATTTGGCCAGTGTCAATCGTGTAAAGTAATGGACGTGTCCCTCCCGCTGTGTACACACTTCAACACCCAGTATAAGCTTCTAGTCTTATCAGGAATGCTGCCCACACAGGCTGCGACGTCTGTCTTGTCACACGCTTTGGTTGGGTACATGGAGCACAGTTCAGTCAGCCACAAGATTATGAACACAGGGATGAGATTTTAATTGCTTTGACCTTCAGTGCTGAGGACGGCGTGCCATGTAATTTTAGATGTGACTGCCTGAAGCTACACGATACATGACTGTGATTGAGGTTACCATGCAAGTGTTAGCCTGCTGCTGTCTTCCTTATGTTACGTTATATACCTAACTTCATGCTCAATGTCTGCATTGCTTCTCCAGGGCTGTGACAACCATGCGTCTGAAAAAGGGACCTTCTCATTCCTTCCATCCACCAACTACCGTCCATTCATCTCGAGGAAGCCATGTTTACTCATTTACCAATGGGTCATCAGACCTCGACAGCTCCTCAGAAGAAGAACTTAACATCATGGAGCTGCGAGCCAGAGGAGGAGAGCTTCAGAGAAAGAGTGCATCGAGGGAAAAAGTTGGTGACATCGTTCTGCTGGAGCATGCCATTATAGAGAATGACAACCTTAACAAACTGGCACTGCAGTATGGCTGCAAGGTAATAACGTACACCCCTCCACACACACTTGAAGAAAAGCATCGCAGACCACTGTCACAAATGTATTTATTAAAGGGGTTTTCCGAGATTTTGATAATGATGACCCATCTTCAGGATAGGTCATCGGTATCTGATCGACGAGGGTCTGATACCCGGAAACCCCACCAATCTGAGTTTGAGAAGGCAGCGGCGCTCCTGTGAGCACTGCAGCCTTCTCGCAAATTACCAAGCACAGTATGCTTAGTGAGCACGGAGAACGTCTTAGCACTCACGGGAGTGCCTGTGCCTTCTCAAATAGCTGATCAGTGCGGGTCCTGGTCGTTAGACCCCCCCCACTGATCAGATACTGATGACCTATCCTGGTCATCAAGTATCAAAATCTCGGAAAACCGCTTTATTGGTGACTTGTAAAATGTTACTCCCGTCTTTCTCCTTTTTTAAATGCAATACCAGGCACATCATGTGGACAAGAGGGGCACAGATTTTGTATTTTTTTATTTTATTTTTATTTATTTTCTTTTTCTTTGTAGAAAAAGGCTGCGTTCCTGTTATTTCAGATAGATTTATCAGAAGTTGCACAATGATTGATAAATTTGGTGCACATGTAAAGGGAATCTGTTGGGACATACCTGTAAATGAAGAAAACCCACTTTGTGAATGTGCAGTTTCCCCTTGAATGCACTAGACTTTCTCCCATCCTGATCGGTGGTCCCAGTTCTAACAATGATATGCTAATGAGCCCCCCTGCATAGTACAGATTTGGAAATTGCTAGGCAGATGCGCGGCCTCGAGATTTCAGCGCCAGGCACAATTACATAAACACCACTTTGACCAAAGGAAGCGTGGCTGGCAGGGTAAATGATGGGAGCCTCTGGGTGAAACTAATTACCATAGTTAACCACATGCACTTTCTCACCCACATTTCAAAACTGGAGTGAATGGTGTAAAAATGCAAAATGTCACTAAAGTTTTGTTCAAATAAACTGAAAAAGTGTTAAATGCTTATTTTATCACTTTTTTTTTTAATGCCAGAATTCTGGAGTGCAAGGCTTGATAAATTTGCACCTTTGAGTTGCTTCACATGCTGTAGATTTGATGCAGAAATTTCAGCAAATGAAAATCATCTCCATTTGTATGAATGGAGTTGTTTTTTGGAGGCACGCACATGTCAGAAATATCTGCTGTCTGTAAAAGTCTACCTGTACACACATGCAGTGGTGTAGTGTGGGTTGCCAGCACCCAGGGCAAGCCAAGTACTGCGACTTCTAACCTGTGGACATGCCCCTTAACACAGGGAGAGCTAATCGGGGTCTGCTAAGACCCAGCAGCTCTGCTCTGCCCTTGAGACACCTTCCTCCTGATGACACCAAATTTCACTGCATAACGCTCATTGAGCTGTCTGTACTGAGGAAAGGAGAAGAGATCCTCTGCTGTCACTGACCACCTGCTAGATTGCAGGAGCTTTATCCCACACCGTACGTGTATAGTGCTTAGTCATTATTACATTAATAAGGATTGTTATTTCTGTGGGGGACTAAACTGAGTCTGCACAGCAGGTCCATGGGAATTTTACTAGTACGGTACTACTCTTAGTACTAGTAAAATTCCCATGGACCTGCTGTGCAAACATCACCTAAGCCCCCACGATAATAATCCTCCATTATGAGGCGAGTCCTAATCCTTTTTTAGCCCCTCCACACTCACTAATATTCCCCCTGATACAGTGCTCCAGGACTGTAGTTGGAGAAGGGGGGTACTGATGGTATAGTCAGTTGCCTTACGTCCAGATACGGGTGTGGTGTGGGACGGCTATTTAATTTGTACACCTTTTGAAGTGACATGCTATATATTCTTTATTCTTATTTAAATTGCACTGGGTTCTTGTCATCACCAGCATGTATGTAACTGTATTTTTAATGTACTGTACTATGCAAACTGCATTAACTTTCCATGGTAATGTGTAATTTCCTTTCTGCAGGTTGCTGATATTAAGAGAATCAACCACTTTCTGACAGAGCAGGACATGTACGCCTTAAAGACCATCAAGATTCCAGTCAAAGTTCATGGCATTTTAACAGAGGGACAACAGGAGCCAAATGCACATAGAGGGCGATCAGCAGATTCTATAGACGTTGTCATTGAGTCTGGTGATGAGGCATCAGTCACCGCAACAGAAAACCGAGATATAAGCCAGTACTTCCGGGAGATAGACCAGAACATTGAGGCTGCAGCGCAGAACCAGGAGCTGTTTAGTGACTCACTGGACCTTGGTAAAAGCAACCATCACCTCTCCACCATCATGAGGCACAAAGAACCCAATCTAGGAGCAGACTGGGGCATACGATGGTGGAATGCTGTTTGTATTATGCTTTTAATTGGGATTGTGCTGCCAGTATTTTATATCATATACTATGAAACATGGAAAGAAAAATCACCCTCTGCCAATTTCACAATTAATGTTATGCCAAACGTGAGCAGATTGCTGGCAGATCAAATGCAGTATACAAAGGGACCTGCTGATGCAGGAGGCTGAGATATCAAGAAGGAAGAGATGCATCCAGTCTTAACAGAACCAGCTTGTCACTTTATCTAGACCAGTATATGAACTTTGGCGGGATTCACCACCAGGAGCATTCATCAAAAGGTGTTTTACATGATCAGATTAATATAACAGAAAAAAAAAAAAAATCCTCTACAGACTACCGTCTTATGGGCTCGCATCCCATATTCTGTTGTTTTACCAAATAATCTTCATCCAAGAGCCAGCTTCAAGATGTCAGGACTGTATAAAGCTCCGGATGGTTATAAAGTGCTGCTAAATTTGTCCTATGTTTCCTGATGTTGCAGACTAGAGCTTTGCTTCCCCCTGGTTTTTTTATGGTAGTGTTTGCTTTTGGCATTTTTTTTTTTTTTTTTTTTACTTTTAATCCTCGGTGATATTCATCTTTGTATTATAACTATTTCAGTTTGCACAGCAAATGTATGATGATAAAGCAGAAAGAACACATGGGTATAGACCCAGTTCTGTGCAATTACAGAACAGAATGGTACAGGCCCGATGACACAGAGTTTTACTAATAATTAGTGTCTGGGTGTTAACCCCAAATTGATAATCCATTAATATTGTATATGTGGTCATGGCAGTAATGTGGTTAAAAATTGAAAAAAGCCCAGGGAGAATCCAAGTAAAATCCTTCACCTAGTTTATGCCATGGCGTCGGGACATGCTCTCACTCCTGCGTCTCACTGATGTGGCAGGACGCCATGTTAGATGAGTGTATTCTATTTGGGAGGCCGTCTGCTGGTGGGCCTGGAGGACTGATACCCTGTATTGTGCCCATGCATCATTCTGGGTATTGGTTTGCCCCAGACTATTAGTTTTATGGGCTCATCTGTGGGGCATGTCTGGCCATTGTAAAATCATTTAGCAGGCATATGAATAGCCAGAGCTGTGGCCCTATTATTCTTCAGATTGATGGGGGTCCCAGTGATCATAAAGCGATGGCCTAGGTATAGGTGTATTTGGTTTTCAAGTGGTATGAAGCTTTACAAATGTTCACATGTAGCTTCCTTGAATGATTTTAAATGAGGCATGACCATCTAGTATAGATGTCCATGGATGGTAAGGCATCTTTACAGCAGGGGCTCATCCTTGTCTTGTGCATAGGGTAATAGCTGAAATATCTTTGGGATCTTATAAATTGAACCAGCGTCACAAGAAGTATCAGCTACTTCTGATCCATGTGCGAGGTACAAATGAAGGCATAGGTCATAGCTGATCAGTTTTGTGACCATACAGGTTTGGGCTTCTATCTAGATCCTTATTATCCCACCTGCTGCTAGTGGATGATTCAAGAAGTCTTAAAGGGGTTGTGTCATCTCCTACATTGAGACCTGCACATATTTCTAAAATGGAGACTGCAACGAGGAGACCAGACTGCCCATGCGCTGCCCTAGTTGTAGAGCTTTTTTTATTGCATTTCTACAGTCTTACACCCACTAGCTGTAGGTGACAAAAGGGTGGGGGGATAGCAGCCAAATTCATCTTTCTTGTGACGCTGAGAAGGACGGGAGAACTGAAGAGCATGAATTATCAGAGCTGTTCTGGACTTTACCTCTGTGACTGAAGCTAACATCTACCTTGGATTCCATAGTGGAAAACAGCCATTTCTGCTGTGTAATCCATATTCAGCAGCTTCCCTTGGACTTTAATGGGAAAAGTGTGGACATGGTGGTGTTTTTTTCACAGCTGGTTTCCAGTCCACTTCATAAGTGTCACATTATTTCTTTAAAGCAAATTTCAACTGTATACCCCATTGAGGTTGGGGGAAGAGCTAAAATAGCTATTGGTTTTTGTGCATTTTTGGCAATGTTTTCACCACCCAGAGGCAGATTAGCCTACTGCTCTGCCATTGTTTTCTAAGCGGCAGATTTTAGATGTCTGAATCTATCTTGAATGCCCTGGGAACAGCACACGACTGCGGGATGTTTTGCATGTCCGCATTTTGCAGAACGGAAAGACTGTCCCCTAATAGAACAGTCCTATCCTTGCCCGTAATGTGGATAAAACGGACAAGCCCTTATCCCCAAATCACTCCTCAAGTGCTGCTCATGGCTTTTTCCCATACCATGCACCCTGTCTTGTCGCTAGGTCCACCCCTCAGTGCCTGGTGCTGCCCTATTAGCTTTTGGTAGTACATATATATATATATATATATATATTATATATATATATATATATATACACATATACACACCAAAGTATATCTTATCAGGTGAGTCCCACTCAGAATTACACTACATTAGCAGTTGAATTTGCTCTTCATTAAGTTTTCTCTACTGTCTGTTGGTTGAAAAATCAGGTGGTGAACTCCTCAGGGAAAATCCAATGCAGATATCTGCCCTCAAAAGCAGTGCCACAAGTTCCATAATCGTCTATTGCGCTGCTATAGTTCTGAACTTTGCAATGATGTGGAGACATTGCAGCAAGTGTCATGGTGTCTGCTCGAAGCACAGCCAACCAGCTGACCCAGTCCACCATACTGCAGACAGAATAACCTTTTCTTCTATGAAGGAAAAAAAAAAAGCTTGTCTACATTTTGTATAAGAATTGGGAGGGAAAACAATAAATATATTTCTGTGCAAGATGAAGCTGTGCATACTCATTTCACCATTCTGTACCTGCCTTACCCCGGTTACCCAGAAAAGCACCAGGTACTTTTATGCTTCCTCATCGACAAAATAGAAGAAGCTTACTGACCCACCGTGAAATCCAGGAGAAGTACTAGTAGCCACATGTGTGGGGACTGAAGATGGCAGCTGTATCCCTGGAATTATTGGATATTTGGGAAAATTCAGTCTGATGGCAATTTTTAGCTTCTGTATGTAGTAAAAGGCTGCATCTCTCTGTCACCAGATGTTTTGAGCCACGCTAGCTGCTAGGGAGGCTGGTCACTGTTGCAGCCTGCTGTTGGCTGCACCCACACTTCACTGCTCTCCAATAGATGGTAATGATGCAATCATGGCTATGATATGCCATCATGGCAGAGTAACCTGACAGGAAAATTCAGCAATGTGTCAAAAAGTGGTGCCAGCACATAATGTGTAGTGAGGCCCTTGACCCTTCACCACTTAGGCCAGGGATGCTGTTGCAAAACTAAAACTCCCAGCATGCCTTAATATCTGTAGGCGGTCCAGGCATACTGGGAGTTGTAATTCTGTAAAAGCTGGAGGGCCGCAGATTGGGCATCCCTGCCCTAGGCAGCTCTATAAATGGAAGCAACCAGTCCTGCTCACACTTTCAGAACTTCTGTTATGAACGGATCCAGTTGTATTATCTTTTAAATAGCTAAGACGGATCCGTCATGAACTCCATTGAAAGTCAGTACATTGTGAGTCATGACGGATGCGTTTGGCTCCGCTTCGTCACGCGGACACCAAAACGCAGCAAGCAGCTTTTTAGTGTCCGCCTCCAAAGGGGAATGCTGACTGAACAGAAGCAAAACTGATGCATTCTGAACAGATCCTTTTCCATTCAGAATGCATTAGGACAAAACTGATCAGTCTTGAAAGTGTTTTTGCAGATCCATGATGGATCCTGCAAAAACGCTGGTGTGAAAGTAGCCTTATGTAGTACAGTATATTATGCTGTCAGATGGCTACTGCCAGGCACGGTTTTAGGCCATGCCTCACTGACAGCTGTTTGGCAACATGAGGACCTATAACATAACAGGTTCATTGTTACGGCTGACGGTGTACATATTTGTACAGTAGTGAGGGCTAATAAAGCCTGCGACAGGAGTGGCAGTCTCACTGGTAGGATTTCTCTATGGGTGGTTGTAGAGCTGGGCGATATGGCCCCCCCAAAAAAAAATCTTTTTAAAAAAATTTGGACGATTCATGATTTAAATCTTGATTTTCTTATGTTAGTAAAAATATAAAAAAATAAATAAAAAAAGCCTACTGTGGCCCCACCAGACCTCACATCAGCCCACTGTGCCCCCATCAGACCTCAGATCAGCCCACTGTGCCCCCATCAGACCTCAGATCAGCCCACTGTGCCCCCATCAGACCTCAGATCAGCCCATTATGCCCCATCAGACCTCAGATCAGCCCACTGTGCCCCCATCAGACCTCAGAGCAGCCCATTATGCCCCCATCAGACCTCAGATCAGCCCACTGTGCCCCATCAGCCCAGTGTGCCCCCATCAGACCTCAGATCAGCCCATTGTGCCCCATCAGCCCACTGTGCCCCCATCAGACCTCAGATTAGCCCACTGTGCCCCCTTCAGACCTCCGATCTGCCACCATCATAATAATAAAAAAAAAAAATCTCTCACCTGTCCGGCGCTGCACTGTTACCCGACTGCATGCAGCGTCAGGTCACAGTGCGGTCAGGACAGTACAGCGCAGCCCCGGAAAAGAAGAGCGCCGAACACCAGATTGGAGCCGCGGCGCAGGACAGGTGAGAGATTTTTTTATTTTATATGCCAGGCGCCATTTTAGGAAAATCGAATTCACGATTTTCCTCAAAAATAAAATCGTGAGGCTTGCAATTGGCGAATTAATTCGATTAATCGCTCAGCCCTAGGTGGTTGCACACAGTGCGGATTGAATGCAGCATAATACAGTACCAGCAAAGTGTATGCAATTAGACAAATCTCTTGTACACTTTGATTTTTTTGTTAGATGTGAAAATTGACCTGCAGTGCGAATTTTAAAATCTGCAGCATGTCAATTGTTACTGCATTTTTTTTGTGCAGATTTCACCCTTTGCAATAGAAGGATGAGATCTGCCGCAAATCCGCACCGAAATTGTGATATAGTACAGATGTATGTGTGGATTTTCTGCACATAAACATGTACCGCTTGCAGCCACCCTAAGGTGGGTTTCAGCAGAACCCAAACCAAACGTAGAACACCATAGCCTGCGAAGGTGAGTAAAGTTAGTTAGAACTAGAGATGAGCGGGCAGTGCTCGTTACAAGCACTGTAACGCTCGGGTCCCGTGTGAAATGCCCGCAGGCATTGCGGATCCGTCCTCATCTGCATGTAAGTCAATGAGGACGGATCGTTTGGTATGACACTCATACCAAACGGTTCCGTCCCCACTGACTTTAAGACGGGTGAGGATGGAACCGTTTGGTATGAGTGTCATACCAAACGATCCGTCCTCATTGACTTACATGCAGATGAGGACGGATCCGCAATGCCTGCGGGCATTGCAGACGGGACCCGAGCGTTACAGTGCTCGTAACGAGCACTGCTCGCTCATCTCTAGTTAGAGCTAAGCTGCAGGTATGGCACTTTCACAAGGCCATGTTTTAGCTATGTGTGAGAGCCCTAGAGTGAAACATCTCCAGAACACCACTCATGATGTAGACTAGACCTTTTGGGGATGGAATTTCAATTCCTTTATATGTTTATTGCCTAGTAGTGTTGTATGCGAACCCAATTCTTTTAACCCTTTCAGTACCGGAGGTTTTTTCGGTCATGCATTTTCGTTTTGCGCTCCCTGCCTTCAAACAGCCATAACTCTTTTATTTTTCTGTTCACATAGCTGTATGAGGGCTTGTTTTTTGCGGGACAAGTTGTACTTTCCAACGCCACCATTTAATATTGCATACGGTGTAGTGGGAAGCAGGAAAAAAATTCCAAATCAGGTGAAATTGCAAAAAAAACGCTATTCCGCTACAGTTCTACGGGTTTCTTATTTATAGCGTTCGATGTGCATTAAAACTGACCCGTTATTTTCATTCTACTGGTCAGTACGAATCCGGCAATACCTAATATGTATAGTTTTTCCTGCGTTTTGATAGTGAAAAAAAATTAGAAAGTTGCCCTTTTTTTTTTTTTTTTTTTCCTTGTCATATCTTGACCCCTATAACTTTTTGGTACTTATGTGTACAGAGCTGTATGGGGGCTCATTTTTTGCGGGACAATCTGAAGATTTTATTAATACCATTCTGGGGTGTGTATGACTTTTTGATCACTTTTTATTTAATTTTTTTTAGAAAAAAAAAGCGACAAAAAACGGCAAATCGCCATTTGGACGCTTTTTTCCGCCACACAATTCGCCGTATTGGATTTTTTTTTTTATATTTTAAAAGTACGGGCGTTTTCGGTCACGGTGATACCCATGATGTCTATATTTAGTGTTATTTAGGTATTTATTTTTTACTTATACGGAAAGGGGGGTGATTTGAACTTTTATATCTTTTTTATTTTTTATATATTTAACATTTTTTTTAAATTTTTTTTTTACTATTTGAATGCTCAAATATGAGCTTATATATTGTGGCTTTTTAATTTTCTTTATGAGCAATTATGGATTTACTAGAGGCAGTTAAATCCATCAATTGCTCATTTCTTATCCTGGCCTGCCATCTAGTGGCCAGAATAAGAATTGCAGTTTGAAAACTGTAATCCTCACCAGCGAGGATTACAGTTTTCATATGGTGTACAGACACCCCGATTGGCCACACGGGGTGTCTGTACACCACCCGGAAGCGAACGCTTCCGGGTTTAGACGCAACTAGATGCCGTGATCACGTGTGATCACGGCATCTAGTCACCCCGGAAGACGCCGCCGATACAGTAGGTAGCGGCAAGTCTCTGCTGTTAGAAACAGCAGAGACTTGCCGGCCATGACGCCCGCCGCACCTGCGAGCGGGCGCCATGTGCCCGCATCGTACCAGCGCCGTACATGTACGGCGCCGGTACTGTAAGGGTTAAAAGCTTTAAGAATATCTGCTCTGTATCAAAATACGAAGCCGAACTCCCCTCTGCGCCTCATTAATGAAGCAGTTCAGCTTCGTATTTTGATACAGAAATTTATGCAAATAAAGTGACGTGTGATAGAGGAGAGACGAAGTAAGTAACGATATTTGCTGAAACTTCAGAAAGACCTCAGTTGAGGCAATACAGTGAGACAGAGCTGATATTTCATTTTTCAATAGACATTTCCCTATATTTGGTGGGAAAAACATGCCCATTCATTTCAGTGGGTCTGTGTACATGACATTTTTCCTGCATCATCTTTGCATTCATTAAATAAAAAAATAAAAAATAAAAAAAAATAAATCGCAGCATGTTCTATATTGTCGGTTTTTCATCCAGCCCTGACTCCGTAAAAATAAACGGGGCTTGCATGAAAAACAGAAGGCATATGGATACAGTACATTTTTCATTGATGGCTGCACGAAACGGAGATTCTTAAGATTCATATACACAACCATTGTTGTTTTGCGATCCGCAAATTGTGGATCCGCAAAACACAGATACCGGCTGTGTGCATTCCGCATTTTGCGGAATAAGACAGCTGGCCCATAACAGAACAGTCCTATCCTTGTCTGTAATGCGGATAATAGGACGTTCTGTTTTTTTGCGGACCCGATATGGAATGCACACAATTTTTTGCGGCCTCGTTGAAGTGAATGGCTCTGCATATAGGGCGCCAAAACAAAAAAAACAGAATGGACAAAAAATACATTCATGTGCACGAGCCCCTGATCTTCAGGTGCATAAAAACCGCATGCAATCTGAATGGAAAAAATGCACACACTGAACGCAATAGCAGAAAAACTGAACATGTGTGCAAAACCGTCAGTTTTTCCCTGAACAGATCCTGGCACATTCCATATCGTGCATGTGAATGAGGCCTTAAAAAAGGACCTTTCACCACTCCTAACAGGTCAGTTTAACTACTTGTGTCCCCCTGTGAAATTATTCTGGAGCATCTTTTATTATTAATGTATGTTGTGCCACTCCTCTGTTATTCCTGCTAGACGTTTAGGCTTCATTCACACGTCCGTACGTGTTTTACATTACGTATGGCATCTGTGTCTCCATTTCTTTTGCGGACCTATTGTAACAATGTCAAGGTCAGCAAAACGGACAAGAATAGGACATGTTCTATCTTTTTGTGGAACGTAAATATGGACATACGGAAACGGAATGCACACGGAATACCTTCCGTTTTTTTGCAGACCCATTGAAATGAATGGTCTGCAAAAAAAAACGGAACGGACACGGAAATAAAATACGATCGTGTGAACGAAGCCTTATACAAATAGATGTTAAATACAAATGTTGAGAAAAAAGATGTTGAATACAAATAGGTGTTACCAGGATGTGCCCCTGCACAGTCTGATACTGACTGTACTGATGTCAGTGTGAAGGGAACACCCCCCCCCCCCCCCCCAAGTAACACCCAGTTGTACCTTCATCCAAAGCAGGAATAATAGAACAACCCAACATAATGTTATAAGAATAGATGCCTCAGAACTCTATTGCCTAGAGAATACAATTATTTACTAAAACGAGCAGGTCCGGAGAAGGTTGTATTTCCGGTCTTTGCACCAAATATATGTCACACAAAGCTGTAAAACAAATAAAGCTCAACATAGCTGCCTTGGTTTACCTTTCCACTCTACAGAAAGCTCACACTATTGGAAAGATGACACAGTCCAGGATGGAGTGCACAATAAAAGCCATTATATTTACTTCAGTGAATGCAGGATACAAATATTTTACAATCTCTATTCTTTTTTATAACCATTCAACAAAAGTCACAAGTATATCCATTATGTATAATAAAGAGAAAATAACACACCCATGAAGTCAGTTCTCACAAGTTCAATATTTTAATTCCCTTTACCCTAAAGTGACTGCGACAAAGTCCAGCTTCTGTCGCCATTTATAGTCGGCAAACCACGGACAACAAATTAGTGACAATATCTATTTATTAATGCAAACAGGTCACCATTGCTGTACATGAAGGTTTGCTTTGTGATTTACGCAAGGAGTCTGGATGTCATTGAATGGTTTCCCAGCCGCTTTATATTATTAAAAACAGTAAAAAATTCCATGTTTACTATGTATATCTTGTGTGCAGATATAGGACGCATCAAAAACAATAAGGCAATGGAACTGATGGAAATCTCGAGTTATCCTTTCTGCCACATTACAACACAATGTTGTAATTGCTGGCAAGCCAGAGTCGTCCAGCTGGTGTAAAACTGCTAAGTAATGGGAACTGTGGTACAGCAATAATGGAAACAAGATTTTGGGGGAAATTTTGAGAGACTAGATTTGAAGAAACTTTAAGAACACTTGTGGATGCACCGATACAAGACCAGTTCGTCGTTAATAACGACTGAATTTTGGGGCTGTCTTAAGGATTTAACACCTGAAAACCTTATGGGGTTCTAACTTTGATAATGTTATATAATCTTAATTTTATTCAGTAGAATAAATTGTGGGGTAGTGGGTGGTTTTTAGACATTAAGGCAACATGCACACCACCGCATGTATTTTGCGGTCTGCAATATAACAATACAGGCCTTGCGGATGCCGTACTTTTGTCAAAACACCTATTGTCCACAAAACGGACAAGAATAAGACATGTTCTTTGAATTGGCAGCACAGCTGCATGGAGACGGACAGAGCATGGATGACATCCGTGTCCGGTCTATATTTTTTGTGGACCCATAGAAATAAATGGGTCCGTGTTCATTCCACAAAAAATGTCATGTAACCACCATCTAAAATTATCAAATGCCGCCGATCAAAAAAGTTATTAAAAAAACTTATCTAAAAATCAACATTTTTAATAGCTCTGTTGGCTGTACAAATTCATTTGTTCAGCACTAATACCCATTTTACTGTACAAAGGGTGAACTTATAATTTGTGTGCACTACATCTTAAAGGGTTATTCCTATCTCAGCCTTTCACGGCCAAGGTGGGAATAACCTGAGTAATCGCCAGCCTGAGGTAGGCGGAGCTATGGATGTGGTCTAGCAGGCTGCACTCCATTGTTTCCGTAACGTAACTCCCATATCAGCAAATGGAAACTAAGCTAGCAGTGTAGCAAAGCAAGAGCACCGCATACTTTGGTTGCTCCCATCTCGGCCAAGGGAAGAACAATGTAAAGGCTATGTACACCTTTGGGGGCAATTTTTTTATTTTTGCATTGTACTCATTTTGAGATAAAAATAATTTTTTAATTGGTCTTTATTAAAAAAAATTTGAACCACTGTCTTTGTGCAGCCTTGAGTTTCTCTAGTAGCAGGATCTGAATTTTCACTCTACTCCATCAGGCAGCTCAGCTGACAGCTCCTTATCTCTGATCTTAAAAATATTATAGCTCAATTCTTAGCTTACTGATAAGTATGTGACTTAGGCTACTTTCACACTAGCGGCAGGCCTGATCCGGCAGGTGAAGGGTGCTGCCGGATCAGGACTGCCGCAGCGACATGTGTGGAGCCGGAACCGCGCTCCGGCCCCACACGTCACACAGTACATACAGACACACACACAGATACACACACAAATACACATACATACATACATGCTCCCGGCAGGTCTTCAGAGCGACGGAGAAGCAGGATGGCTCACACAGGTGACGATTCCCCACAGCGCCCTCTGCTGGGCGCCTGGTGGAATCGTCACCTGTGCGCGCCGTCCTGTCCCTCCGACGCTCTGAAGACCTGCCGGGGTGCATGTAAGTATGTATGTGTATTTGTATGTGTATATGTCTGTGTATGTTTATATGTGTATGTCTATGTCTGTATGTGTGTATGTGTAGCCGGATCCGTCATGAACTCCATTGAAAGTCAATGGAGGGCGGATCCGGCTACCATTGTGGTCACACCAGACGGATCCACCCCCAGTGACTTGCATTGGGGGTCATTCCGGATCCGTCTTGGTGCGGATGCCTGGACCGGAGAGCAAACCGCAGCATGCTGCGGTTTGCTCTCCGGTCTGAAGACGGAACGGAATGCTTTCAGGAGCATTCCGTTGTCTTCAGTTCAGTTTTGTCCCCATTGACAATGAATGCGGACAAAACTGAAGCGTTTTATTCCGGTATTGAGCCCCTATGACGGAACTCAATACCGGAATTTAAAAACGCTAGTGTGAAAGTAGCCTAAAATAAGTGTTTAGGAACTTTTATTAATTTAGAGATAAGGAATATTAGATGACTTGTACAAATTTAAAGTAAAAAAAGTACTATTCACACAGCTAGAAAAACAGTTAACCCTTTGTGACAGAGCAGCTAAATATTTTTAATAAAGATCGAATGAATATATTATTTTTAGCCCAAAAAAGAATAAAAAGCAATTACAAAAATAGCCCCCGGAGGTGTACATAGCCTTTAAGGCCCTTTTACACAGGCCAATGTTAAGATGGCGGATACTTCAGGGAAGTAAAACTAACTGGGGAAAAAAATGTAGGTAGAAAAAGTTCATTGAAACTTGCCAACCAATTATTGCATTTAGCCATTTATTTCTAGAACTGTTGCAATGATGAGAGTTGTAGTTCCACAACAGCTGGAGGACAATGGGTATCAAATTGATAGGGAAATCTAATTTAACACACTGTAAAGACATAGCAGTGAATTCAATTCATAAGGCTGGATTCACATGTCAGGATTCTGGACGTACGTCCCAGTTTTAATGACGAACTGTCAACGTCATAGATCACTACAATGCTTAAATCAACATCCAGTCTGAGACCCACCTCCTGAATCCGGAAATGTGAAATCAGGCCTAGCCCATTAGTATCCTCTAATGACATACGGGCTCCCTGGGGAATATGCATACAAGCAAATCTGAGGATCAATGCTCAGACTCAAAGGGGCAGATTTATCAAAACTGGTGTAAAGTAAAAATGGCTTAGTTGCCCATAGCAACCAATCAGATTCCACCTTTCATTTTTTAAATGAAAGGTGGAATCTGATTGGTTGCTATGGGCAACTAAGCCAGTTCTACTTTACACCAGTTTGATAAATCTCTCCCTTTTGTGAAGTTTAGGCTCCATTTACACCATGTTTAGGGGCTATGTGAAAATATACTGCAATGTGGGCCTGACATATGACAATAGTTATGTCCCTTTGGGTTGCTTGACATATAAATAGTTGCATACTGTTTTTTTGTTTATTGTATTAGCTTTTCAAAGCAATCTGACCCTTTAAAACTACGTATCCTGCATATACAGCAAGTTATTTTTTGGGATTCTGTGGCAGATGTATACAATTTTATGGGCATGCAGCTGCCCATTACTGAGGAATATATACCGTAGCATTCGTTAAGTCTGCACGCCATACATATTGCAATGAACCTAATGTGAATACAGCCTTACTGCCCTTATTATTCCTACAGATGGAAGTAGGCACAGGAACGTGATTTTTGTATAAGGGTATGAGGGCTTGTTGTGATGAAATGTGAATCGTTCACTTGAATACGGTTTGATCTCTGGCCCATAAAAGCAGCTCACTGGTCACTGCTCTGAGTAGCACGGCTAAACAGGAATCATCTGCATAGGACAAGAATACAGTCAGCTCAGCCATTTTCTTAAGGCACACAAGATAATAGACAGTAAAGGGGGGAAAAAGGTCTCACCGTGTATAATTATACTCACGAGAAGAATGAGGAGTCCGTCACGTGACAGCCCCTATACAAATAAATCTGTTGTCTTCATCGCTGTCGTTCACAGACACATCAAGCGCAGCAATGTGGCAAATCATCATTCCCACCCAAGGAATACATTTTTTTTTCAAAAATTACACTGTGTTGTTGCACCAGGGCAGGCAGAAGCCTAAACCTTTGCCTTCGACTATACAAATGACAGGAGTTCCTTTTCTTTATCCTGCAATGCTGCATGAACAAACCCTGTCTGTCGAGAAGGACCTGTGGACCTACGTTCTGTCCATATATATGGTGCATTTGCGAGGCTTGAAGGAAAAGAAAAACCACTGAGTGCTTCCAAATAAAATGGGAGGCTCATGGGCCACTGTATTATGAATGTATATCAAACAATTCTGGCCTAGTTGTCCTATTAGACTGTCTGATGTTCAGGCAGAAGGAGCGCGAATCGGCGACAAAATGCACAGATCAGCTCTAGTTTGCATTGGCCTGTTACACTAGCCAATACAAAGTATATGGGGGAGTTACAACTACTACCGTAATCATTCCTTCCCCATTCAGTTGTAGATTATCGGCAGTGATTAACCAGGGCGATGTGCTGCCAATAACTGAGGAGCTTTTATTCTGCAATGGAAATTAGTCAACAAACAAGCATTTACTTATTTATTGGCTGTTCTGCAGCACAATCACACAAGCCAATTTCTAGGGAACAATTGTTGCTATGTATGTATGTTCCCAAAAATTGGCCACTGTATTAGGGAGTAGTGGCCGGACCTGTGAAGAAAAGATTACTTGCCTGCTCCCCATCTCCCCGCTCTTTCTCTTCCAGGCCTGGGCTGCTCCGCAGAGCTCCCTTGATGTCAACATGCAGTTTGACGTCGCCATTGCCAATCACTTGCCATGGCGGTGTAGCCATGTCAAACCAGATGCTGACATTGATGGAGCACAGAGGAGCAGCCCAGGCCTGGAAGAGAAGAGCCAATGCCAGGAAGCAGATAAGTAATCTTCCCTTTACAGGTCTGGCCAAGTGGGGAGGTTTGTCAAAACCCTCCCTATTCTTGTACAACCCGTTTAAGTGTGAAAATAAATCTTTAGGAAGAGATCAATGGAACTTTTGCCTTCAGCATTTCAAAGATAGAGAGACACATACTAACTGCAGTACAGGCAAATACAACAACGCCATGCCACAGCTTTCAAATTATTATTAATGTACGTGCTCATTTGCAGGTAAAATTGCTGCTTACCTCCAAAAAAAGCATGTGGACAATAGCTTTACTTTTAATCCCTCAGTCAGACAATGGTGTTTCTACTCACTGAATGGTTTATTGAGTTTGATACTAAGGGCAGCTCTGACATCACACTACTCCCCCATCTATGTCTATATCACAAGACTTGTTCACGCCCAGTTTTGAGCGCATTTTTTTTTATTTCTGGATGCAAAACAGAGGAAATGTATAAAGAAAGGATTTTCATTAAATTGTTTGGCTGAAGGAGTCACGTTTCCTATGTTGAGAGGAACCAGAAAGTAGAGACAGGCAGGGAACTTGGGGAGTGGCGGGAGACTGGTGAGGAGGGTATGAACCCATTCAATTTAAGTTTTGCATTAAAACTAAATCTGTGTGAACAATTATTAGTCTTTCATTTTAAAAGGAAACTATAATAGTCAAAAACATTTTAGGTTTAGAGCTAATCAATATCAACAGTTTTTTTCAGTAATTACTGAGATAAGAAGCACTGGGAGATTTCTTGCGCATTTACCAGTGTGGATCTATAGAAAACTGGGCGACAACTGGGAACAACAGATGAAAGAAATACAAAACAGCTTCAACGAGGACAACTCAGGGAACTACAGTAGATCTGCAGGTCATTTTTCAATTAGGAGGAAATGTTCTTCTATAGCACTAGTAGTAATCACATGACGTGATACCGCCATGTTAAATAGCACTAGTAGTAATCACATAATCGTCATGTCAACCACCTAACTGGTTTGCCAGAGTCCAGCTCGGGCAGTGTGAAAAGTAGCTACATGGAGGGGGAGGGCTGCTTTAGATGCTGCTATCTCCTGAATGGTAGCAGCAAGAAACATGCAACTGGTCTTGTTTGAAACCTGACAGTCCAGGCTTTCATACAAGACCAAACAACAGAGGAGAAATCACTGTTAGAAATCAAGTCGGAAATAATTGCAGGTAAAACCTATTTTTGCTTTCACTTTCAGCTGCATTCACAGCATCCCAATTTCTATCAGTGATATCTTCCTCTGTCCTGAACATATTGCTGGTATTGTCTGAAAGCTTGGAATGTCTGCTTTCAAACAAGACTCTGGCAAAACAGTTAGGGGGTTAAATAACACTAGTAGTGATCACATGTCATGATAACACCATGTTAAATAGCACTAGTAGTAATCACAGGACATCACAGCCATGTTAAATACTTGAAAATTCTTCCGAATAAAGTTAAATCTTTTGTTTGGGACTATTTACAGTACATAAGATAGATGGTGAACCATTTTTTTTTTAAATCATAGCAGGGGAGAGAAATAACATTTTAATTTTTGTTTTTCTTCATAGAGATAACCTGCAGTAAAATCTGTAGCACATACTTGACTTGCACTAGATGAATATGGCTTTTTATGCTGCTTGACGTATATATGGCTTGTAAAAATACCATGACATTCAAGTGTTTTTTAGTCAATGTGTTTTTCTATAATGAAGTCTATGGGAAAACAAAAAAAAATCCACGTATAGAGCATGCTGCGATTTTAAAGATGCTAAGAAATGGTCTAAAACAACACTACAAAAAAGGCAGTGTTTGTTTGGTGTTTTATGGTACGTTCACACATCCGTTAAATTAATCCAGCAAGTTATTTCGGCAAAGAACAGCCTGCGAGAGTTCACCGGATTGGACCTAGCCAGATATTGCTGTTCACTGCCGGATGCCATTGACTACAATGGGATCTGTCCTCTTTGCAGCATACGCATCGGGTCAAAAGCTGCCATTTTACCGGAAAGCAGCTGGACCCATTTAACAGACATGTGACCTAACTATTTCCAGCATCTGACTATAGTGTTTTTGCTTAATAAAATAAAATAACGCAGCACTTTTCAAAAAACAATCTGTGGGAGACCACCCTTCAGGGTTTAAAGGGTTTAAAGGGGTTGCTTGGAGAGCTGCCAGTAGTTGTGCACTATTGTGCTGCGCTCAATAGTGCTCTGGTGAGTGCTAATCCTGGACAAACCCCCTTAATGTTTTATGTAACCAGATTGTGAAATGCCCTCTGTGCTATGTCGTCCTCTCTTCTGTTATTACCCACCACCTTCAGATTACAGGATCCTGTGCACCTTCCCATTACCCAGGTAGAATTATACAATTACGCCATTCTCTAGGACATGATCCCTACGATTATTTGCCATATTGCTGCATATGGAGCATCTGTGAACTCATTTAGATAAAAAAAATAAATATAATAAACCACACCACTGTGAATCGCACAAAAACAAAATCTTATACAACTCTCCAAAAAGACAGGAGCTGTGCAGTAACAGTACTAGCAATTAATACCCAAAGGGGAATACAGCATATCTGACAAAACTGTACATTACACACTGAATACTCTTCTACTAGGATATTGCCTTTTTCTGTTCAAGTTGGCAGCAGTCCGATTGTTAAAGATTTCATTTGGTGAACATACAATACATTGGTACTTACACCCTGTGGTGAATATTTAGGATGCTATATACAAATAACAAGTTTGGCTCAAAGTTTAATTTACACATACAAGTATATATGTATAGCATGGCTTGTTTATCTCTCTGTAGTCGTTGCATTATTATTTGTCTTAGTTTTACTTTTAGTTTTACCAGTAAAAGCAACAAAAAAAAAAAAAAACACCCTCAAAAACACAAAAAGAACTATAAAAACCATGAAATAACCATTTAGAGCTACAGCCTACAAAAGAAGCTCAAACATACAGCTTTGGTTTATATAAATAATTCATTGCGGAACATGTTCAAAAGTATAGAACTTTATATATAGTCATTAATTCATAAGGGTATTGGTTTATTTTTTTTCCTTAATAATATAAAATATACACAAGCTAAAATCACTTATCTATCTGTTCTTCAAGGTATGAATGTAAAAAGAAATGCTCTGAAACATATCCCAATTATAACTTAATATATTACTTTTTAATGCCTCCTGCAGGCGTATAGATCTTTAAAAAAAAAAAAAAAAAATTCTCATGCTTGCCCCTTTCCCCCCTTATTCATTTATCCGGTAAGTCACACACTTTAGAAGCTGAACCCCCATTTTCTTCCCTGGTACATTTGATTTTTTTTTTTTTTTGTGTTGCACGTGCAAAAATAGATTGTGTGGCTTAAGCCCTTCATGTTCTCCATTTGTGAGGGGGATCTAGGCATGGTTGTGAGGGGTAAAACATTGTCATATACAGTATTGCTTTCTTTAGTTTCCTGCTTTTCATTCCTGCTACAAAGCCACGTCTAACTCATCTGGGCCAAAACACACAAACTGCTTTGCTATTCTTTTTGTGTCCTCAGGACCCCATTAAATAAGAGGGTCGGCTGAGGTGGTAAAGGGTCTTACAACACGGCACTGCACTACAGGGAGAAGCATCTCACTACCCCCAACCCTGTCTAACACCCCTTTACTATTGCAGTCTGAATGTGGTACAGTACTAGACACACAAGGTTTTATTTTTTTTCCTCCAGAAAAGGAAGTTCTTTTTCACACTCCATGTGCCACATTGCCAGATAAAGTTGTAGGTCTGTGTACAGTCATTGCAGCAGGTACCTGATTGATTTGTGACAAACACAAGCGAGCACACAGAAACACACAAAAGATGGCCCTTGTGCGTGTGTGACATACTTCTTTCTCTCTATACGTTTATATATAGATTTGCTTATATATAAGGGTTTTGCATCCTCTGGAAAAGTTTTGTGATATGCTGGGGACTTTGCCACTGAAAAGGGGAAAGTGGTCTCTATGTCACCCAGGCATCCATTCTCATGCGCTTCATGGAGGGACTGTCCCTGTCCTCATTATTGGAATTCCGTCCCATACCGACAGGGGAGTGGAAATCATTCCGGACGTCCTCTCGGTCACTTCCATCATAGGAGCTGCTGGAGCTGCTTAGGCTGTCCACGGGTGATCGTCCCATTTCTGGACGGGCTTGGTGTTGATGATGATGCTGTTGCTGCTGCTGCTGTTGCGGAGTGAATCCAGATGACGTGACCCTGTCACGGGGAGGGGATATTGGCTCTGACTTTATGTTGATGTTTTGGTTGGTACTTATGGATAAGTTTGAACCCTGAGATAATTGCCCACCCGCCCTGTGGAGAGAATACAGAGACCAGTCACTTAAACCACCAAAGGACAGCCCACGAGGAGCTTAATAGGACAGTCATACACTAGTACTGTATATGTAATATCGCCACACACTGCAAAGCTCATGACAACTACTACCACTCACTAGTCTGCACTAATTTTCACAGAAATTATTTTATGCTACAAACAGTCCTGGTGGAAAGAGTAGGTGTGTCACAAACATCCAACTTGGCTCCATTCATTTTACGTGTGCCTAGGTGTCCATCTCAGCTGAAAAATACAGTAACGCGGTGCCCAGGCTGAGCCTATATATGGTATACCTAATGACTACTATATGTAGTCATTACTAGGGATGAGCAAACCCAAACTTTACCGGGTTCGGTGTTCAGATGGGTTAAGAAAACGGAATTCATAGACTGAATCAAAAACGGAAGCCTTTAAGAGGCATTCCGTTTTGGTCCGTCATAACAGAAGTTGATGGCCAAACGTAACGGATTTGTCTGGTCCTTCATAACGGAAACCAAACGGATCCTTTAAGCCTGGCCATAGACGTCCATTATGACGGATCAAAGCGGAATGCCTCTTAAAG
Source organism: Rhinella marina (assembly GCA_900303285.1). NCBI lineage: Eukaryota > Metazoa > Chordata > Amphibia > Anura > Bufonidae > Rhinella > Rhinella marina. The sequence continues at coordinate 437,790 of ONZH01000031.1, read as the reverse complement.
GCTTCCGTTTTGCATTCAGTCTACGAATTCTGTTATATTACGTTTTCTTAACCAAACATGGTGAAGTTTGGGTTTGCTCATCCCTAGTTACCCATTACCTATTAATATAATGGGGCAGCCAGATATATCTGGCATCAATAGTTCTCTGAAACTTCAAATGATTGTTCAGCAGGGAAAAAAGGTGTTTTAATTTTAATCTGCTTCAAATGAAAGTGGGTACAGCTTACTAATAGACTTTGACCAAGAAAAGTGCCAACGTCGCGATGGCAGCTCTGGTCTCAGGCATCTCTACTTCTACATAAACATGTGCAAGGCTTTAGTTCTTCCCTCTTTCTCAGTGACATGATGACTGGTTGATTATAGGGAACGAACATTAGTACAAATGCATGGGTAAAGGTGCGGCAGATCACCTGATGAATGAGTAAACCGCTCCGTTATTGGGTGAAATTGTTCTTGTGGGCACCTGCTACAAATCATTGCTTCTGGGCATTAAATGTTGCTGCTGGCCAGAAACTATGAATCAGCAGTAGCCACCGCTCATCCCCACACAGTGGAGGCGATTGCTGCATATAAATGCAGTTCTTCACCTCTACTGACGAGCAGGCAGTTATAACGAAGAATCGCTTCCTTCCCAATAATTGCCTGCTCAGTTCCCCTTAACTTGGTAACCGGGAGACGTGAAGAGTATTGGACAGAGTTGAATGGGGCCTACCAGATGCCTCTGAGGCACTGCCCAGGGGTCCCTAATGTCACCTGCCAGAGGAAATTAGGATCAGAAAAGGCTGGATCTGAACCTGTACAATCCTATTTTCCCTAGAAGCTACTCCCTATTCCTAGGGAAGGGACATGCATTCACAGCTTCAATGTACATGCATTCACAGCTTCAATGTACATGCTAATGGCTGCTGGTGGATCCTCTGGCTGATATATAGCTATATGACCACTCACACAAGAGAGCTGAGGGCGGCTTGTCCTAAGTGATGCTGCTGCCAGGCAGACATCTGTCCAATAGGCAGCATTCCTGGGGAGTTAAACCCTTGAAGAACAGACAGGTCCGCACTGGTGAGAGAGTAATCTGTAACAAAGAAGAGCACAGTCAGCTGCTAACATCCCAGACAAAGCGTTATAGCGGTATACTTGTATCTCATTCTACCCTACAGGAGGGCAGAGGTGCCAAGGAGGGGCCAGCGTACACACTATGGCAACACACACCAATTATTACTTATTTAGACTATTATTTGTCTTACTTATATAGCACTAATATATTCCGCAACGCTTTACAGACATTATCATCACTCACTTCCCCATCATTATGTCTTTGGAATATGGAAGGAAAATCGAGTACCAGAAGGAAACCCATGCAAACACGAGAACATACAAACTCCATGCAGATGTTCTCCTTCGTTGGATATGAACCCAGACCTACAAGGCTCCAGTGCTAACCACTGAGCCGCCGTGCTGCCCGTACTATGGTCTTTGTGAGAGGTTGTGCAAGAAGGAAGAGGGATTTGGCAAACCTCTCCATTCTGCCAGACTTGAAAAGAGAAGATGACTTGCTTTCTGGCTCTCTGCTCTTTCTCCTGCAGGCCTGCGATGCTCTGCTGGGCTCCATCAATGTCAACATCTGGTTTGACATCACAGCATGTTCACATCGATGAAGCATAGCGGAGCATCGCAGCTCTGCAGGTGAAGGAGCGGGTCGTGTGGAGAAGTAGGTAAGTCATCTTCCTTTTGCAGCTCCGGTGTAATGGGAGATTTGCCAAGCCCTCCACCCGCACCACTCCATTCTTGCACAAACCCTTTTAGTAGCTTTGCTCTTGAGCACTGCAGCCTGGATCCTGGAACGGTATAATATATATCGCCCATAAATATACATAGCTTAACCCTTTCCCACTGCTCCTATGTAAAATTACGTTCGCGGTGGGGGGTTTAAAGATAGCACCCGCTCGTTTTAAACAGCAGGCGCCCAGGACGAATGTAAGCAATCGACAATAACATTGAATATGTTTAACTCCTCAGATGCCGTGGTCAAACATGACCATGGAATCTGGGAGGTCAAAAACCAGGAGCATGCGCTCCCAATCATTTACTGGCTCTCCTTAGCACGGACTGGGAGAGCTGGATGATGTGTCCAGCAGCCTCGGTCCTCCTGCCTGTGGCAGGGCTCCATAGGAACAGTGTAATCCTCAGAGACTCCAAGGCTACAGGAGAAGCAATCTAATGATTTCTTGTTAAAGTTCCCTAGGGAATCTCTTTACAAATATTTTAAAAAATATAAAAATTCAAATCCAGGGCATATGGGAAAAAAAGCAAGTGCTGTTTGCCATTGAAATGAATGGTAGGTGTTTTTTTTAGCTGACTGAGGCAAAAACATGCCAAAATCAGCACCAAAAAACTCAGTGTGAATTGCCTCTTACAGTCTAAATCTTGCAGTTATTTTTCCTTCTATCTGTCCTCTACTTCTGGCTAATCTACTAAACGTTAAAAAGTAGGGGCAAAATGGGAAGTACGAGACTGCAAACGGCAGAATTACACTGCCCAAAATGTGTTTGCCGCCTCCATAGAGAGCTGCAGAAACAAAACACATTTTTAATTAAATATGCCTGCAAAAATGTGGGATATGAAGTACAAGTAGCAGTAATGCTAAAAAGACAATTCACCTAAATGTTATCTTACTGCATTACCTAGTTAAGGCTACTTGTGGCAGCAGGGTCCGGCAGGCTGTTCCCCTGTCGGAATCAGTGCTAACGTTAGCCCCCTGTGCCGCTCCGGCCCCAATCACTATAACAGGGGCCAGCCGCAGCATGGCAAACATGCAGAGAGACGGCCAGACAAAAACCGCAGCCAGCTGTAGTTTTTGTCCAGCTGGCTCTCGGCATGTTTGCCATGCTGAAGCCGGACCTCTGGCCTGCCTCCATTATAGTGAATGGAGTCAGATTGGACTTCTGGCGGCATGGAAGGCTACAATTAGCACAGATCTCCGACCAAAACAGCCTGCCTAACCCTGCTGCCACAAGTATGAAAGTAGCCTAAGGCTAGCTTTACACCTGCGGCTGTCCTCTCTGGCCGGATATTCTGGTATAGAATGCCAGGAATCGGTCCCAAAAAAAACCTCTGCATGTAATGATTCCCGCCATTTTTGCCAGCCCCATTATAGTCAATGGGCTCTGGTGGCAGTATCCAGCAATGGCGGATCCGGAGAACTCTGGCAGGCTGTTCTATGTCGGACAAGACAGCCGCATATGTGAAACTTGCCTAAGAAACTCCTGCTTGTCTCTGTGTGGGCTTTTCAAAAATTGAGACTGGCAGCCCTTCAGACTGAGGTCCACAAGGTAAGCTATATACAGTTCAGAAGGAAGATGGAGCAAGTATACATACCAGTATTGTAGGTAGTTGGCATGGCAGAGTACACCAGGCCTTGTGTAGCCAAACTCGGAGTAGTCACAGAGACGACTGGAGTAGCGAGAGACTGGGAACTACTTATCCTTTGGGTATTCTGTAAACAAAACAAAAAAAAATAATCATTGAAATAAATTCTATTTATTTAATGCAAAATGTAATAAACTTCCACAGTGGAAACAAATATGTACAAAGAAGCAATAAAATACTAATTATTTATACATATAAAATGAATGGTTGCTGGCATTGTTATTGCATGCTAAGACCAACAGAGGGCAGTGCTGTAATACATATTGAACATCTTTGTTGCTTCAAAGCAAAAACAAAAAAAACACTAAAATATGAACGAATGATGAAGTGAAAAGAAGGAAGCAGGCAGCGACCCAAACATAATGTACATACAAACACTTGATTTGCTGCAAGTTCCACCTAATGCCTACTTGTGGTGGAAAAGGAGCATGCAGGCACCATACCCAGGGGCGTAGCTATAGGGGGGCAGAGGTAGCAGTCACTACCAGGCCCAGGAGTCTGAGGGGGCCCAAAGACCCTTGTGCCACATAAAAAGACACTGTATGGTCAAGTTACACCTCCGGCTGAAGGGAAGGGGTTAGGTTTAGAATTTGGCATAAAGGCTATGTGCTTCCCTGCCCCTCGCCACAATGCACTGAGGAAAGGGGGCCCCAGATGGACTCTTGCACCAGGGCCGACGAGCCTTTAGCTATGCCCCTGACCATACCTCTCATGTGATCGCACAGATGTACATGCACCATAGCAGGCTGTGGTGTGTGGGTGATAATCTATTGACCAGTCCAGGCTAGGCCACACCAGTGCTCGAAATATCAAGGTTTATAAATTGCAAATACTTCAGATTTTGGAAACTACTAATTAAGCCAATGTAACTCATTAAATCAGATAATGAGAAAATGTCAACGCCTCCCAGTACTAAGCAGAAACTGGGTCATCGTTGCCATGTACTCCTTTCAATAAGACATGAATTAAAACTCAGAACCCTGGCACTGGCACCGAGGGGTGGCTCCGACAGTAAATCAGCCTGTAAATAGGTGTGGGGAGCACTGTGATGAGGCTCGCTGCTGTCCGTATAGAGGCAGACTTGTGCTTCAGTTCTCCTGAGGAAGATGAGATCATTCACAGCCCTGTCAAGAAATGACCTCACCAAGGATGATGTAACCTCCCTGAAAGAGGAAGACAAAACAGTGCAGCACTCCTACCAGGCTGAAGGAAGCAGACAGTAACCTGAAGAATGGTGATACGGTGGTGCTGGTGATGAGGGTGGGGGTGACGGTGTATTGTGTCATGTAATCCGTGCTTCTTCCATTCACAAAACACAATGTGAAACTCACATGCACTGTTCCCTTTGAACACAGGCGGAATAAAAGCCATTCTTCTGCAGGAAATAACCCGTCCGGTGCTATAATTCACTAACTGTTCCCTCCTACGCCCCCCCACCCCCCCAGCTTCATGTTAAAGGGAACATAAGTGACAGAGGATATACATTTCCACCAAGCATGAACTCACCAAGTCTAATTCATCTTCTTCTGTCTGTATGTAAATGAGGAAAAGTATAATTATAGAGGATATTGAATGCGTGTGAATGGGAGCTTAGAAGTCTATTTTCCACTTGATGGGACAGACTGGGCACTAGATGACTGACCTGGTCCTGACCTGTCCATCAAACTGTACTCTAGAAGTTTTCATAAATGACTGTAAGCGGTTTACATTATAATCTAGGATTATTATAATAACAGATATATCACAGAACTACTGCTACTAGACTGAGGATGAGATGTTGATTCAAAAATTTTTACCAAGTGCCATAACTGGAATCCACAAGGATTTTCCCCATGATAAGAGGCATTGTGTAGCTACACTTTATAGGGTTTTTTTTGCAGCCATTATTCTACTTCAAATGTTCTCCACCTTAACCCAGAATATGCCACAAAAGTCCGGGTGCCTTAAAATTCCACCCCCGGGACTTACTTCTATCTCACAATCAGGGCCCCGTCATGTGTTGCAGTGAATGGACAGGAGGCCGCACACCTCTCTATTGTCACAGCTATGGGACTTCTGACAATAGTAGTGAGAACGCTGGGCTATTCCAGAAGTCCGGTAACAGTGAACAGAGAGTGCACCTGCGTAGTCTCCACTCCATTCACTGCAGTGCACACCGGGGCCCCATTCTTGGGTCACCTATCAGACATCTATGGCATTATTCTGTGCGTATGTCATAAATGTCCAGACGGAAGACCCCTTTATGCCTCCAGGCAATTAATTCTCCTGTAGGTTACTCCAATTTTGAAGGATGATGATTTCTTAAATCAATTAAAGGGGTTTTTCAGGAACAGGATATCTCACCAATATCAGATCAGTGGGCACCCGACTCCTGTCACCACTCTCAATCAGCTGTTTGAGAAGTTAATAATGATGGAATGAGAGCTGCGGCCTCCTCACAGCGCCATACATTGTATAGTGACTGTGTTAGGTATTACAACTCAATCCTATCCACTGGAAAGGGCCTGAACTGCACAAAGGCCACGTGACCGATGAATGTGATGTCACTGGCCTAGGAAGAGGCCTCAGCTCTCACCCCAGCGCTACAGACTCTTCAATGGGTGTCTGGCGGGGGTCCCAGGAGTCTGAACACCATGATCAGATATTGATAACCCATCTAGAACTTTAAATGTGGTATTCAGGACTATACTTGTGACAGACCATCATCATCAGATGGGTGGGGGTCTGACTCTCGGCATCCACTCCATTCAGCTGTCAACCAGGCACAGATCCATAATTTTAGTAGCAGCCGTATCTAGTACTGCAGCTCGCTATTGCTTTGTCCCATCATGTAAATGGGGTGATCTGCAATACCAGATAGTATGGAGATTAGCATGGCAAACAAAGCGGCTACAGCCTTTGGATGGGCGCCACAGAGAATATGAACAACTGACTGGTGAGGGTACCAACATTTGGACTTGCACTTAACATTGATAGAATATTACAAGGACAGACCATCAGTTTCTCATCTTAGATAACCCCTTTAAGATGAATGACTGTTTGCGTTGCCACCAATCCAAATAATATAAAGTCCAAAAATCTAAAGCTAGACGGTTTTAAGATTTTTTATGGTCCAATTAGTTGGGATAGATCACAATACAGGATTGTGGAGGAAGAAACTGGTTTCATCAGTTGACAGTCAGTGGCAGGGAACTCACCAGAGGGGGCATCATTCCTTTGCTGGAAGGAGGTATGACTACACGCAAGTCAGGCTTTCTACTGTTCATGCCCAAATTGCCACCTGGAGGTGGTGGAGACTTTGTGGGCATGACTTTTCCCAATCCATTGCCACCGGATGGTCCTAGAAGGCTTGGAGAAGCTCTTGGGTTGACAAACCCATTACCTGAAAAAAATAGAAGATTGTGGAAATATTTAACATGATGAAGCCATTTACAGGATATATCTAGTATGTTCTCAGCAACTCTGAAGATAGACGGCGAGCCATAAGAAAGCACATCCATCAATGCTCCTCAAGCTACACTGCCTAAGCTAGAGTTCACATGCAAACTTAGTTTGCTTTGATGAATGAACTATATGATTTTGTTTTTCTCACTTACTCTAGCGTCTATCATCCCTATATACCTTTGCCATACTCGCCCATGGAACTGGAAAAACATTCATAAGAGCATCACATACATGAGGTTTTGCTCACAGTACCTTCTGTCGGAGGTCAACACTCCTAACGTAAAGCTCAAAAGGAAGGTCCCGATGAATGCCACTTTATAACTATGCAGCGGACACTGTAGGCAACCAGCAAGAAAGGTACTAGAGGGCAGATATGTGCCATGCAGGTTGCTGATCTCAGTGCTCTAATTCCAGGGATTGCAGTGTGGCAGTACACCACGGACTTTCCACACCACTGAGAAAGGAGTCCTGGTGCAATTCCCAGAGGTAATTAAAAACGGGAATGGCTGCCTGGGAGCAGAAGGGAAGAAAGACTCTAAGGGCCCATTCACACGACCGTAGTATTGCAGGTGCCGTCTGGTGTGTGTTCCGCAACGTTGTGGAACACACGGCCGGGAGCCCCATTGAAAATGCCCATACTTGTCCGCTATTGCGGACAACTATAGGACATGGTCTATTTTTTTATGCGGAGCAGCGGCACGGAGGAATAGATGCGGACCCATTCACACGGTCGTGAGGATCTGGGAGCATTATTCTCCACAGTGCACCAGAGAGAGCGAGAGAACGAGACCCTGCACAAGGTGACTCTAGCACTTCTGCCTGTTTGTAAAAGGACTGACAAGACACATGGCGATATGAGAAATTACTATTGTTTTGGCTGAAGATAAGTGCTTTATATGAACTGTATACGGCTGACATGAAGCCATCCTGTTGGAACACTTTTGTTATCATTTTTTGTTAATAAAACCCTTATGCTGCATCCAATCCTGCTAGTTGCCTACCAATTGTAAAACTAATTCCCACAACATCCTCATTAAAAAATGTACACCTTGCGATATGGGAAGTACAAACCCTACACCATAGTCCTACAGTAGGTCATGCTGCAGAGACAGGTCACACAACTTACCATGTGAGAAGACGACTATATAGCCTTAATACAAAGACTGACACGGCTATAAATTAGAGGACTTGAAACATTTGCATTTTGGATTTTTGCTGTGTGATTGCACACTCCCCCTCTTCATTATTTATATGATGGTTGAGGACACACTATTGCTTTTCCCTTTTCAATCTTTGCTTTAAGCAAGGGGCTAATACTTTATTCATTATCCTTGACACTGCTGTCACAAGCCAGCTCTCTCCCTGCCGCCGAGCTCCAAAATTAATCAGGCACCAACTGGGGAGCAGAATCTCTGAGCTGCAGCCAGTCACTTCTGCCGGTAATGATGTCTGATTCAATCCCATTTTGCTGTCATAACAGAAGGCAATTATCCAGCAGAAATGCCAGACCTGTGTGAATAGCACCAGCCTGGGGAACGCTGCTGCACGAAGGCTGGTCTACCACACCATGAGGACCTAGAGGCATAGCTCCTATTGATATTACTCTACAGGAGACCTCTCTTGGAGGAGTATTGCTAGTGAACCCCAAAATCCATTATTTTAAAGTATATGATTTACAGCATTGATACAGGATATATAATTTATATGGCGAATATAACTAGGCAACAACAGATGACGGAAGATAAAGCCAAAAAGATGAGGAGAGGATGGCGTCCTGTCCAGCAATCAAGTGAAAAAAAAAAAAAAGTTAAAATCTGTCACCCCGTCTTCAGTGTTAAGCCTTGTCCAGATCGAGAATCCCTTACATGTGATGTAATTATCTCTCTGAATGTTTGCAAGTCTTTTCTTTGTGGTTTGGTGAATTACCAGGCGCCACAAGGTTCATTGTTCTACAATTACTTCCAGTCTGTTTGGTTATATTACAGGAGATCTGAGGAGTATACTCTGTTTGCATGGGAATCCTAGACGTCTTCCCACACTCCAAAAACATACTGACAGGTGAAGGCGCTATTCAAAATGATAGGCCTCTGCAGAAGATACCATAAAGAAAAGAGCGGGCAAAAAAAAAAAAAGTCACATACGGGCAAAAAAAGCAGTATCCTGAACGGAAACCGGCCAAACCCTATTATAGTCAATTGAATGTTTAGCGTCATTTGGTTCAGTTATGTGCTGAATTCACCAGAACAAGGGAAATGACCGGTGATGGTGGGAACCTAGCCTGACTTGCCTCCTTAAATAGGACCTTTCACCTCTCCTGACATGCCTATTTTAATAGCTTCATGTATTCCCCATGTAATAACAATTCTGGAACATCTATTCTTATGTCTCTATGTTGTGCCATACCTTTATTATTTCTACTAGAAGTTATGAAGGAATTGCTAGCAGTCTGCAGTAAGGGTACAGAGGGGAGGTAACCAGTTGGGGGTGTGTACCTGCACAGACTCTATCCAATCAGTGCTGACATTTTCAGACTGCGCAGGTACACCCCCCCCTCCAACTGGATACCTTCCCTCAGTACCCTTACTGCAGACTGCTAGCTAATAATAAAGGAATGGCACAACATAGATCCATAAGAATAGATGTTCCAGAATTGTTATTACATGAGGAATACATGAAGATTTTAAAACAGGCATGTCAGGAGTGGTGAAAGGTCCTCTTTAAACCTTGTCCTGGTCTGTGTGTGGGAGGAAGGAAAACTAGATTGCTGATGACAATTTCTGTACACTGCCATGGAGCATGTTGGCTCCATATAAACAAGAGGAAATAAAAGCTCTGCACAGTGTTGGTCAATACTTCGAACTTTGGGGGAGAATTTATCATTAGGAGAATATTTGAAGTCAGTTTTGCTTCAGTCTGTGCTGGAGTACTTTGTGCCACATTTATCAAACATCACAGGTTGTTTGATAAATGTGGCTTGTCCTTAAACCTAACACTTCTGTCTAGAGAAGCTACTCCACTTTTCCTACTCCACCCTCCTCCTGGAGTGAGATTGCGACTATTTTGCGACTTTTTAAAAAAGTCGCAATGATAAATCTGGAGTGAAACTCATTAACATAGCTAACCACACCCACTTTTCCACCCATATTACAAAACTGGAGTGAGTGGTGTACACATGCAAAAAGTCGCAAAATTTTGCGCAAAAAAGTCGCAAAAGCCCTATTTTGCAACTTTTTGACGCCAGAATTCTGGAGTGATGGTATGATAAATCAGGGCCTTTGACTTTCCCTGAATCAATAGCTTCATAAAAACCAAGCATAGTTCCTTAGTATGTTGGGTTTCCAACATGCTCTACTGCAAGGTTATGGAAAGAGACTTAACTCAAAATGAAAATGGGTATTCTAAAGAGATCTAAAGAGGAGACAAAAGGCAAGAGCTCCAACATCTACAAGTTCAATGGGACAGAATTCAAACTTGTATCCTACTGACATCAGGTAGAGAACACTTGTGAAGCTTTAAACCTACAACACTAAAAATATGGTGGCATTTGCACATCTTTAAAAAAACAGGATTATTTGGCTCTTGCTCTTAGGAGAGAAAAAAAAAGTCAATCAATATGGGTCATATTTCCATCTTTGAATTAGGCCTACAGGAACGCTGCCAATAATAATGCTCTTATTACTGCAGGGGATAAAGCAATGCTCACACCATTAAATATTTATCATGGTCATCTTCCAAAAAGGAAGAAATGGTAAGAGGGCAGTGTACATAGAAAATACAGTAATAGCTAGAGTGAATAATGCAGAGCTCATCCTCCTCTCCGTATTTTGAGGGTATCAGTAGATTAAAAGATGAATATCAAAGTTATTGCTCATAAATACTTTTAGCAAGCCACATTATGATTTTTCCCACTTTGAGAGCTTTTCTAACTCCTTTTGTGTGTGGAGGTATGAAGGTAAACCAGCAGGGCACTGTCATCTAAGCCATGTACTCCATCAATCCTGCATCTGCCAGACCTCACAGTAAATAGGGGCACATCTGGCTGTTTATTCAGACTATACTGTCCTTCCGGCATATGCAATAAGCAGAAAGCTCTTCTAGCACACAACCCGTAGAGTACATGTAGCTTCTATAGATCTGCTCTGCGGTTACTAAATGCAGGCTATGGGATTTCTAGGAATCTACTACATTTCAACTATCGCAGCTTCTTGGAAAGAGGCAATAAAATACCTTTCAGTTCCACAAGTTTTCAGCCAAAACAATGATCTACCTCCATGTACTGACCACCAGAAAGGACTACTTAATTGATTATATATGTACAGTACAGACCAAAAGTTTGGACGCACCTTCTCATTCAAACAGTTTTCTGTAATTTTCATGACTATGAAAATTGTAGATTCACACTGAAGGCATCAAAACTATGAATTAACACATGTGGAATTATATACTTAACAAAAAAGTGTGAAACAACTGAAAATATGTCTTATATTCTAGGTTCTTCAATGCAGCCACCTTTTGCTTTGATTACTGCTTTGCACACTCTTGGCATTCTCTTGATGAGCTTCAAGAGGTAGTCACCTGAAATGGTATTCCAACAGTCTTGAAGGAGTTCCCAGAGATGGTTAGCACTTGTTGGCCCTTTTGCCTTCACTCTGCGGTCCAGCTCACCCCAAACCATCTCGATTGGGTTCAGGTCTGGTGACTGTGGAGGCCAGGTCATCTGGTGTAGCACGCCATCACTCTCCTTCTTGGTCAAATAGCCCTTACACAGCCTGGAGGTGTGTTTGGGGTCATTGTCCTGTTGATAAATAAATGATGGTCCAACTAAACGCAAACCGGATGGAATAGCATGCCGCTGCAAGATGCTGTGGTAGCCATGCTGGTTCAGTATGCCTTCAATTTTGAATAAATCCCCAACAGTGTCACCAGCAAAGCACCCCCACACCATCACACCTCCTCCTCCATGCTTCACGGTGGGAACCAGGCATGTAGAGTCCATCCGTTCACCTTTTCTGCGTCGCACAAAGACACGGTGGTTGGAACCAAAGATCTCAAATTTGGACTCATCAGACAAAGCACAGATTTCCACTGGTCTAATGTCCATTCCTTGTGTTCTTTAGCCCAAACAAGTCTCTTCTGCTTGTTGCCTGTCCTTAGCAGTGGTTTCCTAGCAGCTATTTTACCATGAAGGCCTGCTGCACACAGTCTCCTCTTAACAGTTGTTGTAGAGATGTATTTGCTGCTGTGTACTCTGTGTGGCATTGACCTGGTCTCTAATCTGAGCTGCTGTTAACCTGTGATTTCTGAGGCTGGTGACTCGGATGAACTTATCCTCCGCAGCAGAGGTGACTCTTGGTCTTCCTTTCCTGGGCGGTCCTCATGTGAGCCAGTTTCTTTGTAGCGCTTGATGGTTTTTGCGACTGCACTTGGGGACACTTTCAAAGTTTTCCCAATTTTTCGGACTGACTGAACTTCATTTCTTAAAGTAATGATGGCCACTCGTTTTTCTTTACTTAGAATTTGTATTCTGGCAAGAAAAAAAGCAGCTAACAGTGTATTCAGTAGGACTAGCAGCCGTGTATCCACCTGACTTCTGCCCAACACAACTCATGGTCCCAACCCCATTTATAAGGCAAGAAATCCCACTTATTAAACCTGACAGGGCACACCTGTGAAGTGAACACCATTTCAGGTGACTACCTCTTGAAGCTCATCAAGAGAATGGCAAGAGTGTGCAAAGCAGTAATCAAAGCAAAAGGTGGCTACTTTGAAGAACCTAGAATATAAGACATATTTTCAGTTGTTTCACACTTTTTTGTTAAGTATATAATTCCACATGTGTTAATTCATAGTTTTGATGCCTTCAGTGTGAATCTACAATTTTCATAGTCATAAAAATACAGAAAACTCTTTGAATGAGAAGGTGTGTCCAAACTTTTGGTCTGTACTAATATATATATATATATATATATATATATATATATATATATATATATGTGACCAGATGAATTAGAAGGTCAGCGTCAAAAGGGACACAGAAAAGTTCTTATAAGAGCTATCCCTTGTAAAACCTACTACTGGGTAGAGATAAAATATTCAGCTGCCATCAACATAAGTTATCATTCACACAACCATGTCCATTTTTTATTTTTGTGTGCACGATGTGGGGTGCACACAGCCGGTGTCCGTGTTTTGCCGATCCACAGTTTGCAGCTCACAAAACAGACATGGACATGTGAATGGGGCCTAACAAATTGTCAAGTGCCCCAAAGCTATACTAGGCCAGACCTCCTTCCATTTACATACCAAGTTCTGTGTTTAAAGCTCCTGCCACCTATGCAAAATCTGTAAACGGGCCCCACAGATATAACTCCATGTTGGTCTTCTGATATATGGCAGAGGGACCGTTGGGCACCATTGGGTTTCTTAGCTGGTATGTGAACCCTCCCTCCAGGCCTTGTGAGAATAATTTAAAGGGTAACTAAACAGTTATTGAAAAAAAGTGGGGCAGAAGTGTTGCTCAGAGCACTTTGTCCCTGTGGCTTTCCGAGCATGTAGAGCATGGATCCACAGAAGTACTCCACATGCTCAAACCACTGAGCAGAGCCAAAAGAAGCAAGGAGGCAGAGCTCTGAGCGGTGCTGCCGCCCCTTCATGTTTTCAACAAAGGTTTAGTTGCCTTTTAATGAACTCTCTTCAACATTAACCAGGCTTTTATCTCTGGAGACGCAATTCAAACGACATGCTTTTATAATTTTTTTCTTTTTTTTTAATTTTTCTGACACATCACTTAAAGGGAACCTGTGACATTACAAATGCTATCCTATCTGTGGGAAAGCATGGAGGTAGGCATAAGCAAATATATATACAGTCACTCAAGGAGCAGAACCCTCCTAGGGAGGATGTCAATGACCTATATGAGGAGCAAATGTGCTGCAGTGCAACTTTCTGCTCCATTACTCATATAACACTCCATGAATGTACAGAACACGCACTCTGGGGCCGCCAGAGTAGTTAAAGGTCAATGACCCGGCAGCATTTCTTGCCTGATGATTGCCTGTCCCAGGCCACGTCTAGCACTGAAAGCGTCATAAGACATAACCTTTATTTATTCAGATAAAATATAGTGCTGCACAGGCACAAAACAACAAAAAGGGCCTATAGATAGTCAACAAAAAGAAACTAATATAACTCAAAATGAAGGAAATGGTAAGACATTACTGCCGGGCAGGGATTTGGGGACATCTTTTCCCTATACCTTAATCCGAGACAAAACCCTGCCCATGGAGCGACACCCTGATGGTGACTGCCCACAGTGCCCGTACCTATCCCTAAGATGCCCTAAAAAAAGAGACCAATAACACAATGGAGAAAGGGGAGGGAACATCAATAGAATATTAAATGACAACCACCATCAAAGTATCTGCCCAACGGGTTTATCCCCTGAGTTCATCAGGGGGCCAAGAAGAACAAAAACATCAGAAACAGGGCTCACTATAGACTTGTAAGGTTCACACATGACACCTAAATCAAAGGCTCCTGAGAGGAGTCACTAAATACAGAGATTATTGACATATGGAACAGATGTTAATGGTAAAGACAAAGCTAACACTGAAAGTAAAGTGAACCAGGGCCCACATAATAGAGCCACTCATACTGTCCTGATCGGGGTGACAGGGTACTTGTTGGCCGATAATGACAGGCACATGCTAGGTGGAACGCAGGTCAATGATAGCGAGTTTTATGAGGTCTTCAGTGATATTTTTGGCCTCATCAGCATCATATAATCTGTCAAATTTCTAGTCCCAGGACGCAGCAGAGGTGACCAACCTTACTGCACACTGAATGAAAGAGTGCACTTAGTGTAACACATTCAAGGAACCAGAAGATAACATGATCTAGCACCTTCAGGATGCCATGCATGGGTTATAGGTAAAGTAGCTACTGATCTAAGCAATGATTCAAAAACCAATACAATGCATCAGCAATAAAGAGGTCACTACTTACAAAGCAGAATATTTATTTCCACAAATTATTTTATAACATACAGTAATTTAATGGGTTGTCGCACTCACCTACTGGACTGGCACCATTTGGCACAGAGATGTCAGATGCACACAACATTACACCTGCCAAAAGGAGATTAAAAAAGGGGAAAAGGAATAATCAATAAAGAATCCAAAGAAAATGCAATTTACTTGTCAAAAGACTAGAACTTGGTCCCACACTATATTAAAAGGGTCCCACATGCTTGACTGAACATTCTACCAGGGGATTGGCCAAAGACCTTACAGGGAAATTTCCTAGTGGGCCGATGCCCAGGGGGCCGCTCAAGCTCTCCTGATGGCTGCAGGCCAGGTCCACAATGATCTGAAGCTCAACGGCCGCCCTCCTGAACTCAACTGTAGTACCATCCTCCGTACGGTGATACATTTAAATACTGTGGAGAGGGCGGCAGTATTTTGTGCTGCACTGTGGTATCTGGTTCTGCTGGGGCACTACTTTGTGCTGCACAATGGTATTGCAGGCCCTGTCTACCTCAGTTGTCCCTGCCTATGTGTGTTATGCCGTTTTCTATGGGTCTGTTTGTGAGCTGCAGATTGGACGCAGACCCAAACAACGATCGTGTGCATGAGGCCATGCAATTTTGGATTCATGGTTCAAAAATTATCTTAGTTGATAGCTATTAAACCCTAACTGTTCTAAACTAAAATTCTACATGAAACTGCGGTTTTCTTCATCTTCCTTGAGGCAAATGGACACGAGTGTGCGGCCCTTGCTCGTATTGCTGACTGCAAACAGTGACTTGAATGGGTCCGCAATCCTCGTGATACAGAGCAGTGCGGAGGAGTCTCGACCAACCAACGGAAACACTATGAAGCGCTTCCATGGGACTCCGCACCGCTATTGTGTTCTGCAGCACGGGCACACACGCTCGTGTGCATGAGCCATTGTACTCACTTGGGGCCAGCAAGGCGAGATGTGCAAGTGCTTGCAGTGTCCTTGCCCTGAAGGACTAGTATAGATGTTTAGTGCTCACCTATATATAGCAGTCATCCATTCCTCATGCGCACTCAGTTTTACCATACTAACCCACTGTTTAGCTACATGCAGAAAGGAAATCACCTTGGGACCCTTTGCTGCACTATATTACTTATAGGGGGGTGTTGAGACTTGACTGCAGGATTTTCTGGTTTTGGCTAATGTTCAGATTATCTAAGAAGCTATGCAAGGTAAGAGGCATTGCAGTTATTTGTTGAAATATATAGCTGTATCCATCCCTTTATCATAATGAAAAACATCATAATCCTTTGATCTGCCATGAAAGCCTTCTGGTATTGGTTAGGGCTCTCCAGTGTAACCTATCGTAAATGTACTGTCAGTCCAGTCCTGGCACAGAATCCCGCGGTTTCACTTCTGACGCCAATAAAAGGAAAAGATGTTCAAAAACATAAATAGACCGTGGTATTAATATTCATAACTTTTCCCTCAGAATGTGCTCCTAGTTCCCAGTCTGTGAGATAAGCATCATGTGATGCTGGCACAATGGGAAGATGCAGAAAAGGTTTAGCGCCCATACTTTATTTACCTGCATTTCCAGTGCTCGGGGGCCTCTGTGACACCCCAGGAGAAACCACATTCCGATGCAGCGATGCCTGGGGCGGGGACATCATGCCCGTGTCCGTTAGCGAGGTACTGGCAGCCAATGAAGCAGTGACAAGCGTGTTGCCAGGAGAACTGTAGGGCAGTGGGTTGGGATTGCTCACTGGGACAGTCACAGACATGGAGAAGTTCTGCTGCGGTAGTCCGGGCTGTAAACAGAGTAGGCAATATTACTATTAAAACAAAAACTTATATAATGTCCATAAGTCATGCATAAAGATCAACCTCAGATATCGAAGCATGAAATGAAAGAACGCAAATTACAGAACATTTTCACCAGTACATGCAGCATCACACAGGAGACAGCAGGAAATGTGTGGGTCCATCTATTGCACTTACAACACCAGTACACAGTGAGCAATAGACGCAAGGCTTCTTATATATCTACAGTATGCATTATAGCACAGCAATTTATACAAGAACATGTGGGAAACGGCTTACAAATGTTTACAGGATGGCAGTATAATGGTATAATACTCAGTGTTAAAGGGATATCATGGATCTATTGTGTGATGAAAAGTTATACACTTTCCAATATACTTTGTCTACATTTCTCCTGGCTGTTAAGATCTCATTTGATGGGAACGTCCATGGTTTACCTTAAAGGGGTAGTCCATTAAAAATATTCTACAGTTTTCAAACCAGCACCTGGATTTGAATACTTTTGTTATTGCATGTAATTAAACACTTATTATAGCTACTGAGTTAGTCAATAAAATGTATCTGTATAGTGCAACTTAATTTCTTATTTCTTTGACCTGCTCACTTAGAAGCCGCACATGCTCAGTTTCATCCTTCAACTGCATCCTGAGCTGTGATAGAGAGAGCATGGACACGCCCCCTGAGCTGTGATAGGGAGAGCATGGACACGCCTCCTGAGCTGTGATAGGGAGAGCATGCACACACCTCCTGAGCTGTGATAGGGAGAGCATGGACACGCCCCCTGAGCTGTGATAGGGAGAGCATGGACACGCCCCCTGAGCTGTGATAGGGAGAGCATGCACACAGCTCCTGAGCTGTGATAGGGAGAGCATGCACACACCTCCTGAGCTGTGATAGGGAGAGAATGGACACGCCCCCTGAGCTGCAACAGAAAAGACACTCCCCTTGAGCTGCCAGCTTGATATAAATCTAGCAGAGCAATGAATGGGGAGATCTGTGGATCCATGTGAGGTACAGGGCTGGTTCTAGCTTTGTTAGAAAGGTATTGTTATTTACTATATGATGTCCGATTTTCATTTTTTACATTATTCGTGGGATAACCCCTTTAAGTATAAAAATCTGCCCTGTTCACGTGATGGAATTAGATCTACACACATTACAAGACACGGCTCTGATACCTGTATGGTCACCTTGCCGTGGTGGATAGGCACAAATGATTTTGTTTGCCAAGTGCCTCATATTCATTTTTTAGTGGTTATAGCATTACTTTATATAATTTTATGTTTGCAGAGTGTTGTTACATGGTGTTTAGTTTTACATGTACTGTCAGGCCATATTCCGAAGGGTTGAGAGGCTTAAAAAGTCACAAATATGGCGTGCACCATAATTTTCAACTTCAAGCGTGAAACCTTTTGTAAATGTTCCCCAGTATCACATGGCCATAATGCAAGTGCCTTTCTTGGTCTCCAAATCCTGGTCTGAACCTGGGTCTAGTGACCAAAACAAACAGCATAATAGGGATCTACGTATGAAGATGAAGGTTCATGAAAAATTTGTTGAAAGATTAGTGACCGTTACAAGATATGAAGAATTTTAAGCACTGGAGCAGACAGATGTGCGCACAAAGCTATTCATCATTACATAATAATACAAAGAAAAATAAAGACGCTTGTTGCACGATTAGCAAAAGAATGAAACGAGGAATCTAGGCATTGAGTAACATCATTTATAAACTTTGTAGGGAAGGAAAAGTAAACAATGTTAAAAAGCCATCATACAGTTCCACTTTAAAGGGGTTGTGAAATGGCATAATATTGAGGACCTATCCGATCCGATCCTGATCCGATCAGAGGGTGGTCCGACTGCAGGCACCCCCGACCAATCAGCTGTTTGAAAAAGTTGTGGTGCTTGTGCTCCTTCTTCAAAATTTACCTGCACTCTGTCTTCCTTGAGCATTTCTAATTACACTGCCCCGCTGCTACCTAGGAAACAATACCCGGGTATACTTCGAAGAGGAAATATCGCTTGCATAAGCATCACGACCCCTACAAACGGCTGATTGGCCGATCTGATATTAATGACCTATCCTGGTAAGAGGTCATCAATATTACATCACTGCACAACCCCTTTAAAGGGCATCTGTCAGCAGATTGGTACCTACGACACTGGCTGAGCTGTTACATGTGCACTTGGCAGCTGAAGTCATCTGTGTTGGTCCCATGTCATATGTGCTCACATTCATATGAGCCTCTAGGAGCAATGGGGGCATTGCCGTTACACCTAGAGGCTCTGCAATTGCCGTGTCACCTGTATTTTGATTGACAGGGCCAGACAGGGATGATCACGTTTACATTGGCTGGACCTGTCAAAGTGCAGAGGGCACCGCAGTTGCAGAGAGAGCAGAGCCTCTAGGTGTACCAGTAACGCCCCCGTTGCTCCTCCAGACTCATTTGCATATATTAAAACATCATTTTTCTCAGCAATGTGGACACATATGAACACGAGACAAACACAGATGCCTTCAGCTTTTAAGCACACATGTAACTAGTCAGATAGTTCCATAGGTGCCAATCTGCTGACAGATGTCCTTTAATGTCCTCCACGGTTGCCAGGAATTATTTGGTATGGACGCACAGAGAGGTGTATAACTTATACATTATTTATGTAAGGGCAGTGAGAAAGGGCAGAGCTAAGCATGGGACTGACAAGAACCAGTAAAGTAACAATTGTTAAATGGACATTAAATGCACAATAAGGTAAATTCACACAACTATTTTTAGTTTGGGAAACCTGCTCTGTGAGACGGTTGTATTTCCCAGACCGAACATCGCTTCTCTAACTGAACTCACAGCGTCATAACCACTTATACTGCTGTGAGTTCCTGTCTCACCAAGAGTCCTCTGTACGTTACTCATGGCATTATGTGAGTACAGTACAGGCAGGAATTCATAGCATTATAGATCATTATACTGCTGTGAATTCAGTGAGAGCAGAAGTGTTTGGTCCAGGTAATGCAGTCATCACTCAGAGTGCATTTCCCAGATTGAACACTCTCATATGAGACTGGCCTAAATTGATGCCAACGCCAAGTTTCTAAAAGTTTCAGTGGCATCGGCCTCGCAACAGCAATGCGCCCATGGCCTATAAACTATTGCAAGAAGGGTCTGGCGGTATGACCCCCTCTTCTCAGTGAAACAACCTTTTCTGTTGGGTGGAGTTGAGTTTACATGCTCATGGTAGAGATGAGAGGAATAAACGGTGACAGCTCATGTGTATGGCCAGCTTTAGATCGCTTGCTCCCTATTTCCTATAGAGGATTGGGGGCAGTCTACCCTTTCGCCTCCATACTTCATAATTTGCCTGCCCTGCATGGGGGAGACAGATGGAAAGACAAAATTGATGTCTCAAGTAAGAGTCTATTTTCTCCCTTTAGAGTGCAATGTGGGACAGAAGAGAATGATAGGCAACAATGCCTATGGACAATCTGAAATACATCTCCTGTCCCATACCATACACTGCATCTCTGCTGGTTTACACTGGTGCATACACCATTCATTTTATATTACAGCAGGGACAAAAGCAAAAAACAAAACAGTATAAACTATGCAGCTAGACCACCAAACAGAAAATGATTGTAAACCAAGTGGCACAAATCTCGTGGGGGAGTCTCACTTAATCATTGCTCGGAGCTCACAAGTGCAAAATGTGAGAACGTGAAGACTGCGAGCTCCTGAGTCATAGCTGTTGTACATATTCCTTCTATTTCCAATTAAGTAAAGTCGGCATTTTCATCTACAATATTCTGCAAATCGTCCACCTGGCAGATTACATTGCCTCCCTTTCAGATCCCAGCTTTGGCTGATAATGGAGTGGTGAAATTTAACATATTAACAAAGATGCGAAAGTGCATAACAAAATGGGGAAAAAAAAAAAAAAGACAAATCGCTGGCAAAAACAGCTTCACATTTTCAACAACAGGTTGACAGATTGCAAGAAAGCCCATCTGTTTATGAAAATAATTGCATGGCGAGAGCTGACAAGTACGCACCAAAAATACATGTTTTCAGATTTAAAGGGGCTTTCCACAACTACAAAACTGGTCATCAATATTAGGCTACCTTCACACGACCGTAGTGCTCTGTGGATCTGCACATGCCGCCGCTCTCATAGATAATGCCTATTCTTGTCCGCAATTACAGACAAGAATAGGACTTGTTCTTTTTTTTTTTTGCGGGGCTGCACAAAGTGTGCTGTCCGCATCTTTTGCGGACCCATTGAAATGAAATTGCGGAATGAATGCGGACTCATGTGTGAATGTAGCCTTAGATGGGTGGAGATCCGACTCTCAGTACTCCCACCGATCAGCTGAACTCAGGGGATGTGCCCCCATGATGGATTACAAGGCACAGCTCTGTACACTTGGTAATGGGTGTGCCTGGTATTACAGCTCACCGCACCTCAGCTCCATTCAAGTGAGCCAGCAACGCTTCCATTCACTGATTACCAGGCACAGCTCGGCACATTTGGCAGCAGCCGGACAGGTATTACAGCACAGTCTCATTTACTTGAATAGGACTGAGCTGTAATAACAAGAACACAACCAAAAGTGCCGAGCTGTGTCTGTTAATGAGGGCGTAGTTGCCCAGCTGCTCAATGATGTGCTGAGAACAGGACCCCCACCCATCTAATACCGATGGCCTATCCTAACTGCTGCAGTTTTGTTGCTCCCTGACAGTTTTGGCTTACAGCGGAAAGTTAAACTGCTGAGGCAGTGACTGGCTGCAGCTGTCAACGTGACGTTGGCGATACAGCCCACTAAACAATGACTGGTGAGGAGGACCAGAACAGCAGCGCTGGAGCCGCAAGCAATTCAACAGGTATTTTTTCGCCTCATAAGACGCACTTTTTTCCTACCAAAGTGCGGGGGGGGGGGGGGGAATGTCATTGCGCCTTATGGGGCATATACTAATGAGTGCTTTCATTATGGAAGCGCTCATTTGTTTTGGAGGACCGGGAAGCGGTGAATGCTTGGTCCGCTTCCTGGTGCTCTGCCGTGGGCCGTGCTGTGACTGCACACAGTGCGAGGATGTTCTGTGACCTCACGCTGTGCACATCTGGTCACAGCACAGTCATGGCAGGAAGAAGAGAGATATCTCGATCCTGGGAGCCCATGGCGTCCAGAGCAGGAGAGGTAAATTGATTTTGTTTAAATTTTATTTGCTCTGAGGCATGGGGGGGGGGGGGTGGTGATCTAAGTCCGATCTTAGGGTCCAATCTTAGGCATGAGGTACAGGGGGGTCTCATCTGAGGTCTGATTGGGGGTCTTATTTACATTGGAGCTGCTATCTGAGGTCTGATTGGGAGTCATTCACATTGGGGTCTGAGCCAGGTCTGATCTGAGGTCTGATTGGGAGTCATTCACATTGGGGTCTGAGCCAGGTCTGATCTGAGGTCTTATTAACATTGGGGGTCTGATTTGAAGTCTGATTGAAGGTCTGATTAACATTGGGGGTCTGATTGGTGGTCTGACCTGAGTTTAAATGAAAAATATATTTTTTCTTTTTGTCCTTCTCTAAAACCTAGGTGCGTCTTATAGGGTGGAAAATACGGTAATGCATATTTTGCTAAATTAAACCATGCTTTGCCCCACTTTTTTTCTAACCTCGGAAATTAATTCATCCATGGATAAGTCCTGAAATATTCAATTGAACTGTAATTTATATACAGAAGACATTTTTTGCCAAAGGGACACCCGGAGCTTCAGCCATATTGGTGGTCACATTAGTCACTGATTGAACAGGCGTAAAGTTAAAACGGTCTCTGATCATATACTGCATAAGATCACTGTGCATACACCGTGGCGGTCTGCCACTGTCTGATGGGAAAGATAATAGAACTCTTGTACTCACAGAGATTTTATGATTGCGCATCATATTATCAAACTCCTCGTTAATTTTTTTGTACTTTTCCTCCGTGTGGGGTGTAAGGACATAAGAGCTGTCTGGGTCCGGGCTGTCGCACCCTCGGTGCTCCTTCTTGTTCAGTGCCTAGACAGTAAAGTCAATAAAAAGGATCAACACATACAAGGAAGGGAAGAAGGGTAAAACAATACTTACAGGGTCTCGCTTGAAAACAAAATCACTATCTTCATTTAGTTTGCTGAATGTCTCCTCCTCAAAGTATCTCTCAGCATCTGGGCTCTCACAACCATCTAAGCCTTTCTTTTTGAGAGTCTGAAACACAATTGGAAAATTCACAAACAAACTGCACTAGCTGAATTGTAAGACTATGGGTCTAGTCCTTCAAGATCAATACGTCCATTACAACTTAAGGCCACATGCACATGGCAATGTATTTTCGGCGGATTTCCCGCAGATTTGCATGTAGACTTTGCTGCATTTCCACAAAGAATCCACTGCAAAGTCCACATGAGTTATGTGCGGATTTCACCCTTTGCATTGCATCTACTTAGCTGGTACAAGATTAGAATACACATTTGCCACTGACAGATCCACACGTAATACACAGCGTGCACATGTGGCCTAATAAATATTTAGCTGGTTGAAGGAGGATTCACCAATTATTTCCCCTCAGAGGTGCCACGTGACATGTCAGCTGCCTACAACTTGCTGCTACACATGCTATCTGGAGCTAGAAGTCTCCATAGATATATGTGAGAGACAGGATCACTTACTGGACATACAAAACATATACAGTACAACATACATGCACAGAGGCGCAAAAAGAAAAAAAAAACAATGCACATGCAAAACACCATTCAATTCAAACAGTAGAAGGACCAGGGCTGCAAAGTTTGTATAGGGATGAGCAGCATACACAGAGACCCATGTTCACCGCTCACCCTGCAGTAATAGAAATAAACCTGAGCCAGGATCCGCCAGATCTGCTCCCAAAACTGACCAAACTGGTACGCTTCGCATTAGGAACTTTGAACATCTTAAGAGTTAAAGGGGTTTTCGAGAGAGTTTTTTTTTTTTTTTTACACTGATGACCTATGGTCTGGATAGGTCATCAGTATCTGATTGGTGGGGACCCCTGCCAATGAGCTGCTTGAGAAGGCAGTGGTGCTAGCAGTAGCTCTGCAGACATCTCTCCATGTGATGTCACGTTCATTGGTCACTTGGCCTACATATGTGCAGCTTAGGTCCACTGACGTGAACGTGGCTGAGCTGCCATACTAGCGCAGCCGCTACCAAATGGAAGGCGCTGTGTTCGGTGATCAGAGAGAAGGTTGAGCCGTTACTGCGATCCAGAGAATAGGTCATCAGTAAAAGGTTCTTGGAAAACTACTTTAAAAGTAAAAATTTCTGGTTACTATAAAAAGCAGTGCAGTAGAAGATCATTTTGCACTTCAGTACACAGATGTAGAAGAAGTGAGTGTCCTAAATTCATACAAATCACGACTTCACTAAAGATGAAGCTACATGGAGTAAGTCGGTCAACTCTGCTATGCCGCATGTAACATTACTGATAGTTGTAAAGGAAGTTCGAGTTACTATAAGGCTACGTCCACACATGACTGAAAGGCTGCAAATTTTTGTGAGGCAAAGCAAGCCTCACTGCAAAAAGTGTATGTGATACAGGCAGCATTTGCTCCAGTTTTCTGCTATATTTTCAGTCACATATGGTCATACCCTTAAAGTGGCATTTTAAATGAAACCTGCCTGCAGTCCCTGCAGCAAACCTACTATCTAGGATTGATTGACATGTCTGTTCCTTGCCAATAATCAAGCCTAGATGGTAGTGGTTGCCACGAGAATACGAGACACTTGTCTGCTGAAGAAACGCCCATTAGACACTTGGTGCGGGAATAGTTGGAATGCTTTTCGATGGTATCTCATATTACTTATGGCACACAGGGATACGTTGTCAGTCTTCCTAGGCCCTATAGAATCAAAACTGCTGACACAGGTTCCCTTAAGGGATTCTGGGGAAATAATTTTTTTTAATCTAATGCCCACATTTGCCACCTGGAACAGAAGATTCATACATACCTGCGCCCAGCCGCTCCAGTCCTCCACACTGCCCATGTTCCAATCCCTGGAGTGTTTACATCTGGCACTGCATGGGCATGGTCACATACTCCACTGCAGCCAATAACTGGCTTCAGCGCCGATGTGCTGCTTGTCATTGGCTGCAGCGGAGCATGTGACCCTGCCCATACAGCACCAGATATAAACACACTGGGGATCGGAACATGGACACAGCGGAGGCAGCTGGATGAATTTTCCATTTAGGTCTTACGCACACGACCATATGTATTTTGCAGTCCGCACAAAATACGAATGACGTCCGTGTGCATTCCGTATTTTGCAGAATCGAGCAGCTGACCCCTAATAGAACAGTTCTATCCTTGTCCGCGATGCGGACAATAATAGGACTTGTTGTATTTCTTTTTGCGGAACGGACATACGGAAACGGAATTCACATTAAGTAACTTCTGAAAAATGAAATGAATGGTTCTGCATACTGTCCCCCAAAAAATGGAACGGATAAAAATAAAATGTGTTTGTGTGCATGAGCCCTTAAGGAGATAAAACTAATTATGCCCAGAAAAGCCCTTTTTAAAGGCACAACATAGAACTTGTCCAGACAGAAAGAAGTTTCTTGGTGCCGCTGTTCTGCCACTTTAATTAAATATGATGTATTGTAGTATACAGGGTGACATAACGTATCACAATAGACTACATAGCAATATCATTTTACCTAGGGAATGTCCTGTTTAATACAGAAGGTGTAAGATATTTGTAGGGAAGTCTGGACCACGGTCAGGTATAGCACTGCCAGCACAGTGGGCTAGACCCGGGAATTTCCATGCCTGACTCATGTACCCAGTCATAAGCCAGATAATAACCAATTGGTGGCCTCACCCACAACACATGCTGCCAGCCACACGGCCTAATCTTTTAAAGAAAGCAGAATATACACCAATACACCAATATACTGCTCTGCAGCAGATGCAGAAGTCTCGGTATATAAAAGTGATATTTTGTGCACTTGCACAGACGTGACCAGCCATGTGTTCCTTTGCATTAGGAGCCTGAAAGTCGGCCTTGCGGATGCAGGATTCGGGTCACAGCACAAAACACGCAGCTGCCCGGAACTTTACAACGGGGCTAAGCATTTTTACGGTAATACAGTGTAATTGGTTAATTTGTGGCAGGTTGGTGGTGATCATTAGCTAAAATGCCCTGCAAGTCCATCTCGCATTACTCTGGCACGTGTCCTGTGTCTGGCGAACCTCGCTGCATCAGCACATGAAGGAACAGGTGTAGCTTTCTCTAGCACCTGTCACTGCTCCGAGCCCGGCCCGGCCAATCAGGTGGGTAAGTGCTCGGCCAGGGCCATACATGGAGCTGTTGTTTCAGTCTTTGAAGGTCGGATGTTGCTCTCCTCCAAAACCTTCCCAAGCTGTCAGTAATCTGCGGTCACTTTATCTGCTTGTTATTGTTAACCCCCACCGTGCTGGGCGGCCTGCCTAATGCCAAGCACATTGTGACCGTCCTAGCAGTTCAGGAAAGCTATTATAGCCATGCTTCTACACAGCCCCAGCCTCACAGTGACAAGCTCGCTCATGATGAAGACAAGAATGTTCATTAATACTTCCCAAATACACTCAAAAGGTACTAAACTAGACACACTCCTCGTAGCACTGAAGATGTGCAAGGCGTTCATGAAAAGTATAACATTTGTAAAATGTTTCCTCAACTAATGGCTCTGGAGCCACATGTGGATCTGCAGCCCCTAGGCATGTGGCTTCTGGTCTGCTGGCAGTTACCATTCTAATGATGTGCCATGTTTGCAGAAAGTTGTCCATGTGGCGTCTTAACATGTACCTCCAATCCGGGTGCTGAACCCCACTGATCACAAGAAAGGAGGGGGCAGAAGTTTAGATGAGCGCTGTCCCCCTTCAGATGTGGTCAGCTCTGCTCAGAGTTAGTGTACTCTGTAAGCCCTCATGCATACGACTGTTCTTTCCATACCCGATCCAGATTTTTTTTTTTGCGGTTCAGATGCAGACCCATTCATTTCAATAGGGCCGCAAAAAATGGGGACAGCACACAGCGTACTGTCCGCATCCGTATGTGTCCGTTGCACCGCCCCGTCAAAAGATAGAGCATGTCCTATTCTTGTCCCTATTCATGCCCATGGCCGGGATCCGGGTTTTGCAGATATGGTTGTGTGCACAAGGCCGCAAGCATAGCTGAACACCGCCGAAGGGGCACAAGTCTCAACCAAGCACTAACGTCCCTTCATTTGAGTGATCGGTGAGGGTCTCGGCACCAGGACTGTAGATATACTATTAACACTCCGCATGAACAAGTTTCTGCAAACCGGACCCTCACTGATCAGAACTACGGACAAGTAAAGGGATCTGCAGACTAGATAATAAATACTTAGTCTTCTTAGCAGTCCGAAGTCCGAGCCTTTGTTCCTACAGCATCTAAGCCACCGTCAGAGGTGTATGGAAAAGGCTCATTCCCCTCCTGCCAGAATACTCAGCCAAGCAGAGCTTTCATGTCACAGAGATGTCAGGAGACAGCTATCTCATGCGTATGACCAGCCTTACAACTATGAGGCCTTTGCACTGCACTTCATCTACAGAACAAGGTTTTCTGGACCTATAAAGCAGTTCTGTGGTCAGGCAGAAAACGTCAAGAGGCCAGACTGAGTAGCTGGTATCAAGCCCTAATCTAATCTCCATCCAGCAAGGGACAACTGTATGTACACACAGCATTATGGCACGTTTACACAGGAGAGCACAGATTTGGCTATATTCTCACGGCCAGATCGGTTTTGTTATCCACAAAGTGCGGATACTGGCCTTGTGAATCCCACATTTTCCGTTGGCCCCATTGTCAAAATGTCTATTCTTATCTGCAAAATGGACAAGCTCAATCATTTGAGTCATGGGTGTGGACAACATACGGATTTTTGGTGGTCCCATAGACATGAGATTGCGTGCAATCTGCAAAAAATGACACAGATTAAAAATACAGTTGTGTGAATGAGGCCTTAAAGGGGTTGTCTCATCACAGACAACGGGGGCATATTGCTAGGACATGCCCCCCATTGCCTTATAGGTGCAGGTCCCACCACTAGGAACGCAGCCCCGCAAGGTGGTGGCTGGAGGACTCAGGTCCGGCGATCACCAAGTGCGCTTCCCATAGAAGTGAATGGGAGCGTATCACGCATGACCGGCCACCGCTCCCATTCACTTCTATGGGCCCGACGAAAATAGCTGAGCCAGTGCTCGGCTATTTTTGGTGGTCCCAAAGAAAATTAATGGAGGGTGGCTGTGCGTGTGCAGTGCGCCCTCCAACACTTTTGGGGCTCTGTCCTCGATAGAGGTGTGGGTCCCAGCAGAGGGCCCTGCACCTATAAGACAATGGGGGCATGTCCTAGCAATATGCCCCCTATGTCTGTGATGAGACAACTCCTTTAAAAGGGTTTTCCAAGGAGAAACTTAAAAAAAAAAAAAAAAAAAAAACCTACACAATGTGAAAAACAAAGCAGCATTACTCACCTCCACCAATCCCTGCTGCTGCAGTTCCATTGCAATGTTCTTGTCCCTGCTGCTTGACAATCACTGAACCAAGCAGCGGCCGAGACAGGTCACTTCTAAAAGCTGCAGCAGAACAGCGGCAGCAGGGAACCAGAGGAGATGAGGAATGATTCTTTTTGACAGGGTGCTGTACATACAAAACAATGAACTGAGTGACTGAGGGGGCCTTGCCCATGAGGGCTTACAATCTACAAGGGAAGGAGACAGTAGGTGCTCATATGGTAGTGTAGGGGTGCAGACTTATCTTTAATGCCGAAATAAAAAACAAAATAGTCCCATATTGTATTGGAAACTTTTATCTGTCACAAGGACGGAGCAGTGTGTGAGACAAGTCGGCCCTTGCTTTCTCACAGGCACTCAGTAAGACAACAGATGATAACAGGCTCCCCCAGTAAGGGGACATCGCAGAAAGGTCACGGCTACTCTGGAGTATTGTGTGTACGCGCAGTGAAAACATTCGCACAGATAAGCTCATGGCTGCCAGACAATTTTAGAATATACACCAAGTGACGGGGATGTCCTACAGTATAAAATACATTGTTTTATTACTGTCTGGCATAACATAAGGACAACTGTTAAAAAAAAAAAAAAAAAAAAAAAAAAAAAACCGGATTTTGTTCTGTGTGGCAACTATGGGATGGACTGCAGCAAGACTGAGCTCTTCTGTCATCATCCTGCTATGTAAGATCACTGCACGTGAATATAACATACTACACCTACAATCACTGTATTTACAACCCGTTTATGATGTTCCTGTGCCACTTTTTCTGACACGATTGCGTTACTTTAGGAACATTTTCTAGTCAGGAGAGGTTGAAGAAGAGCGGCGAGTCCGGTCAGGTGTTTTATACCTAAAAAACCTTGTCTGTGGACATTGATGAATCTCACAATAAAACCTGATTTTTACACTAAAAATCACAGCGACAACTAGGGGGAATAGCTAGGTTTTACTAAAAAAAGAGAAATCCATACGATGTCCGGGGATACTTTAGTATAAACGAACTGTGGAAACAATTTTGCTCCCCCCAATTAAAATGTATAATTTAAAAAGTTTAATGATTTCACCAATCTTAACTGCTTCCTTGTAATATCCTTTTGGCTCCCAGATAGGATATAGGACATGTTCTATCTTTTTACGGAACGGACATATGGATGTGGAAAGCACACAGATGATCCGTGTGCTTTCTGCAAACAGAGCATGTCTGCAAAATGCGGACCACGGACCCATTAAAGTCAATGGGTCTGCAAAAAAAAAAAAAAAAAAAGTGGACAGCCCATGGGCTGCATCTGTATTTCGCGGACTGCAAAATGGATATAGTCATACACATGAGACCTTAGTCTGAGTCTGTTCCACATCAACGTGGGCGTTGCACAAACTATAGAGCCTGTCCTACTCTTCTCCGTTTTGCAGACAGGAATAGGTAGTTCTATTAGGTAAATGAGGCATGTACACAGCTGGTATCCGGATTTTGTGGATCCGCAGTTTATGGGCCACAAAATATATATACGGTCGTGTGCATGACGCCTAACTCTTGGATTCTGCATATTAGGAATCTTTTTTTCCGCAGGACTGCAATGAACTTTACTATCCTGGATTCAGCATGGATGTCTCTATGCTCTTCTCCTATGTAATGTGAAATCTGCCGCCAGATTTCTCATCACCAAAGACTCTCTTCCCTTGTTCTGTGTCACAATATTAGAGGTACTCTATAACAGAAAACAGATGGGCAGCATGCGAGGTTGTCATACGGATGGTCCATCACAAAAAAAGTAACATAAAAAAAACCCAATACATATTACCGGTAATACATCTCCATTTTCCTTAAAACCGGGGATGGGGTTAGACAAAACCCATGAGCTCATTCGACAAGGCGTCTGGAAATTTATTGCTGGAGCCTAAGTTTTTGGGTTTCTAGTGACGTAGTTGAATGGTCTTATTGCTAGCTCTTGAAGGGTTTCACCAACTGATACACTGACATAAATTAATAAATGAATACAATGTATGCAG